>OY787678.1:3022202-3470294 GCA_963678985.1 Spisula subtruncata | reverse complement strand
CAGTCTTGTGAGGCAAAAATCCCAAAACCAACATTGACACTGGTCACCATTATGCTTAGCTGACAAGCATAACCAGTCATCCTACCTATTGACCAGTGTAGTTTGCTAAGCTATTAAGCTAAATTCTGTATCAGTGGACAGTTGAAGGTACAGATCTTGAATAGTATCTCTAACACTGAACAAGTATGTATGGCACAGTTAAGCTCTTAAGCTGACATTCTAGATCAGTGCGGCACAATAGAGTGCCAAACAGTTTAAGCTACCTGTTTGAGAGGTTTATAATCTTGGATTCTTAACAAGCCTGCATAGCCAAGTTTCACAACCAAATTGAGATTATTTACACATTTGTGTGGCCCTTGACTAGTATGTTTAGTCCAGAAAGCTACCAAACTTCACAACTATGTCAGTTGGTGTAGTCCAAGCTTGAATGCTAAGATTGTCTCAACCCATTTGTGTGAAAGCGTAGAACACTAACTATAGTAACAACAGGCAGTTACCAAACTTCAACACTAGACCATAGTCTTTAGCTTATCTATTCACATGGTCCAGTGACCATAACAACAGGTTTTGACTCGCTAAGCATTCAGTCTATGCCTGCTATACGCCTCACACCAAATAAATACACAGCAAACAGTATCACTGTAGTTAATTCATATCACAGATAATAGCCAAATCTTCACTGTAACTTGTGTCAACCGCATTTCTGACCTGAAAGAAACAATTACAATGCTTTAAATGTAGAACATTTGTTTTACAAAAACAAGGGTATGCATTATTCCTATTCAGATTGATGTAACTGGGTAAGAAAATGTGCAGTCTTTTGAACGTGGCCTCTTACGAATGTAGTCAGATCTAACTAACAGCACAAAGGAAAGGAACAAAAGTGGATTTCAACGAGATTGTCACAAATCCAGTCCACTAGACCATGACAGCCGCCTAATGTTTTACATACCTTACATAGAAAAGCTTCACAGATATCAGCAACAAATTGATCACAGGTTTGTAGAGTAGCGTTCCTTTGACTTCTTGACAGAGCCTGTAAAAAATATGATATAAAATATTTCAGCATGGGTCTAGTAAAGGTACTGAACACTTGATGATAATCAAAACTTTGCTGCAGTAACTTTAAAATACTGTAAGTTTTTAACAAAAGTTTGTTCCATCAACTAGTTTCAAATTAAATGTTTCTGTATAATTAAATAATCAGACAATACTTCCTCAGTTCGGTACCAAACAACACGTCTAGGCTACCTGTGAATTCAATGTTCATGGTCAAAGACATGACTTCTTGTTAAGTTGTTGGAAGAATGTGACTATAAAACTTCAGAAAATACAAAGCAACACTCTTTGGGAATTGTAAATATAGGCCATTGTTAAAGGGTTGTTGCTCTAGAATGGTGGAATTTATATTCCAAATCAGTTAAGCAAATTTTTGAAGGAGTTGCTATAGAAAAGGTGTTGTTCTTCAGAAGTCTGCTCTAGAGAGGTTGTACTTTACTTTAAATAATTTATAAGCAGGGATACAGACTAGCAGAGGCCCAGTAGCCCACGGCCCCTAGATTTTGGTCTGGGCCCCTAGATTTTTCAAGAAATTCCCAATATACACTATACAATAATCAAAGAAAGTACTATGTTGGGCTACCAAGTTGAAAATGTCAGTCTTTATCTCTGATAAGAATGTATATATCACTTACTCTTTCTAAAGCTAAGTAGAGTCCATCAACACCGAGATTATAGCCACTCTCTAGTATTCTACGAGCATCCGTTCTAGAGCTACCTAGTGCTGTATTTAACTGTTCTACCACCACGTCACACAGGGATTTGTTTGCTTTCCCAGTCTTCTGAACATCCAATGATTGAAACAATTGTTCTGCTAGCTGCACATAATCTGAAAGAACAATAACACAACACTCGAAAGTCTTTTTACACAAAATTGCAAGTTTCACACAAAGGGCCATAACTCCTGCAAAAATAATCTAACAGTCAATTCCTGGCAAACTGCAAGACTAAGCTTGCTACCAGGTAATCATGTGAAATTATAATGAAATTGGTTAAAGAGAGCAAGCTTACACACACTAAGGTAGCGCACCCAATTACCGTGTATAACACAAACTTTCTGTCTCTTCACTTAAAGTGGGAGGTTTTTGGCAGGAAAAGAACAAATGACCATAAATCTGTCTAACAACTTAACTAGTGATTAAATTATATTCCAGCAAAGCATATTCACTAATGACAAACGAGCACAGGTAATATGCAGCATCATGAATAATTGCAAAAATAAATTGCAAGCCTGAAGTTTCTGAAGGACACCCTCCAGTCAAAATGGTGAATATTTAATAAGTAGAATTTTGTATAAATAGCAGGTTCTTGAGGTAAAGAAGCACTAAATGCCTCCGCGGACCAAGTGGTGATACACTCAAGTAGTCCTTAAAAAAACTTTGGTTTGCCTGTAAATGGTGATATTTCTTGACAAATGTGGAGTTGAATGATGAAATTGAGTTTAAATGGTTGGTAAATATGCATGTGGTGTAGTAAAACTGTAATATTTGTATTATTCCGCTATTTTGTTCTTGATACCAAAGTGAAAGTAGACTAGGGTAAAACCCAGAACTTATAAATCCGGACATGCGTAAAAACGGATAGACCATGTTTGAAGGACAAAAACTTTCTTAGAAGCTACATGACCCCCCTTTTTTATTGCATTATTTTGAAGCTTAAATGCCCCTCTTTACAATGATATATGTGGTCCAGGTGGCCATAGACTTAGACATAAAAGTTGAAAATGGGGGCCTACTATGGGCACTTTACATTGAGCTATAGAGCAAATTGATTTGGTGGTTCCTAACCTTGAGGTGAGTAATAATTGCATCAGAGAGATGTTGGCCCAGAAAATCAGAGGCAATTTACTGACCTTGTAGTACGCAGCAGGCAAAGACACCTGACTTGAAAACATCATAATGTACAGCCTCATGATTAGAACATTCTATTTTATGTAACAGTTTAGTGACCACTGATTCTGGCAAGTTCCTGAAAATGTAAAATGCACAAACAATCAACAGAAATTTCTCTTTATAATGCGTTATAGCTGAAACAGTATAATTCAACTTTTCGACAGCTGGGACTCGGACTTCTCAATAAGTTTTAACCTAGCAGGCTGAAATGCTTAACAAACGGACCTGATAAGGTCCTTAAAGAGGCATTCCCTATAACTAGGATATTTTTCTCTACTTTCTCATTAAATGAGCTAAATGTACAAATCACTATCAATTATCATAATTTGTCAGAAAATATGTCTCTATAATGTCAAAAATATATTTAAATCACCAATAATAATTTATTGCTCCCAGCAATTTATTATTATGCGGTCAAAGGGAAACAACTCAGGACTATTTTGGCTCATTACGGAAATATGTTTTCATTCTTTTTTCGGTAATTAGTCGGAGCTTTTTGTTGAACATTTGAGGAGTTTAAGCAATAAAGATTCTCATTTAATGTATAATATTCCTGAATCGATTTAAACGATCAAAGTTGTAGGGAAAGCCTCTTTAATGTAACAATTTTTTTCAAGTTATGTATAAATTTCACATTTTCAGCCGGCCCAAAATAGTTTTTAAGCAGTTAATTTGGCCTGCAGCTTGCTGTTTTTGAGAACCCTGCTTTAAGTATTTTATCGAAGGCAATATTTTAGAAAATGTTTTTGACTTTTATCAAGGAGATCATTAATTTTGAAATATTATATTTTGATATGATTTGTCTAAATTGTTTTTGTTTGCTTTTGTCTAATGTTTCATGTTTTCCAAACAAAGGGAGATGTTGTTGAAAAAAAAAGTTAAGTTACCAATTTTCTAGGGCTCTTTTCAGCTGTTAGGCCGCTCAAGCACCCTTTGACATTTCAACTTCGCCTGGTCATTGGGCTACCTATGGAAACCTGCACTCGTGTCGCCCTTGGGAGACTATTTCTCTCCTGTTATGTGGCAGCCAACATCGATCTGCGGCGCCCAGAAATAGACACTGCCCTCACAGGTACCATTTTACACCATGGTGGAGTGGAGCATGTGGTCTTGCTCAGAGAAATTAACCAGTGGTCCAGAGGGGGATTAAACCAAGGACATCACGATCCCGAAGCGCGCGCCCTACCTCTAGGTCACCGCTCCCCAAATGGTAACGTACACTGCACAGATTTCATCCAAAATTTAGTGGTACAATGAGGGCAACGTCTTAGAGAGGTTAGTATCATTCTGACATCATTGTCCTATCGAGGCATGGATTGGCAAACATCACATTAAACTGTCTCCATTGCTCAGTCTGTGAAGAAGATTCAAATCCGGAATGAGGCACAAATATATATGCCAGCCGTATTTCAGCCGATTGGCAAATAAAGGCTATGCTTGGCATTAAACCAATTATTTATTGAACACTCTGGAATGCTGAACGATATTTACTGCACAGCTGGGTACTGTTTTATCAACGTACTAACGGAAATCGTAAACTTAAGTTCAAATTAAATTAAATTATTAAAAACAACAATTTGTGAACAGAAATTGTTTATAGGAGTTCATTAACTGAATCTTGATTAGTATTACAGCTCCATTTACCACAATTAATACTTGCTAACGTATTATTAAGAATTTAAATTTGATCGTAAGTTTAAGATTTCCGTAAATGCTTTGATAAAACAGTACCCGGGACTGAATGTTATGTGATAACGTCCAAATAGGATTATACTGCTGAATAATTGTCTATATTTAAAGTGGATGTGTTGACATCTTTTCGTATCATGAAGTAGCAATTTTAACCAACTGTTTTACCTCAACAACTCCAACACATAGCCCAACTGCTTTGCTTGACAACTAATATTGAACAAGTTTTAAATATTTTTATTTCATGGAATAAAAAACAAAAATGAAACAGTAATAAATTCACTAATATTGAAAATGTATGATCATTGTACTATGATAAACAAGTACAGGGTGTCTCAAAATATAATATACAAGATTTTTAAAACATGCATGTCCCAATGGCAGCCCAATAGTCTGATATGATAAAGGTCACAGTGACCTTGACCTATTGGCCTAAAAATCAATAGGAGTCATCTACTGTTGCTGACCAACATCCATGTAAAGTTTGAAGATCTTGGGGCAAAGTATTTGTGAGTTATTAAACAGAAACCATTTAATCTACTGACAGACTGACCTATAGATATGTGCAAAGCAAAATACTCCCTCATCAAAGATGGGTGGCATAACAAGAGCTCAGAATAGCTGAACACTGGACCAGACTGTGTAGCAAGGTTCAGTTACCAAAGGTCCTCATGGGTCTAGATAAGATTCTAAGCTTGACCACCTAACAGATACATAAACTACCAGGCTAAAATTCTTAACCAGTCTTGTGAGGCAAAAATCCCAAAACCAACATTGACACTGGTCACCATTATGCTTAGCTGACAAGCATAACCAGTCATCCTACCTATTGACCAGTGTAGTTTGCTAAGCTATTAAGCTAAAATTCTGTATCAGTGGACAGTTGAAGGTACAGATCTTGAATAGTATCTCTAACACTGAACAAGTATGTATGGCACAGTTAAGCTCTTAAGCTGACATTCTAGATCAGTGCGGCACAATAGAGTGCCAAACAGTTTAAGCTACCTGTTTGAGAGGTTTATAATCTTGGATTCTTAACAAGCCTGCATAGCCAAGTTTCACAACCAAATTGAGATTATTTACACATTTGTGTGGCCCTTGACTAGTATGTTTAGTCCAGAAAGCTACCAAACTTCACAACTATGTCAGTTGGTGTAGTCCAAGCTTGAATGCTAAGATTGTCTCAACCCATTTGTGTGAAAGCGTAGAACACTAACTATAGTAACAACAGGCAGTTACCAAACTTCAACACTAGACCATAGTCTTTAGCTTATCTATTCACATGGTCCAGTGACCATAACAACAGGTTTTGACTCGCTAAGCATTCAGTCTATGCTGCTATACGCCTCACACCAAATAAATACACAGCAACAGTATCACTGTAGTTAATTCATATCACAGATAATAGCCAAATCTTCACTGTAAACTTGTGTCAACCGCATTTCTTGACCTGAAAGAAACAATTACAATGCTTTAAATGTAGAACATTTGTTTTACAAAAACAAGGGTATGCATTATTCCTATTCAGATTGATGTAACTGGGTAAGAAAATGTGCAGTCTTTTGAACGTGGCCTCTTACGAATGTAGTCAGATCTAACTAACAGCACAAAGGAAAGGAACAAAAGTGGATTTCAACGAGATTGTCACAAATCCAGTCCACTAGACCATGACAGCCGCCTAATGTTTTACATACCTTACATAGAAAAGCTTCACAGATATCAGCAACAAATTGATCACAGGTTTGTAGAGTAGCGTTCCTTTGACTTCTTGACAGAGCCTGTAAAAAATATGATATAAAATATTTCAGCATGGGTCTAGTAAAGGTACTGAACACTTGATGATAATCAAAACTTTGCTGCAGTAACTTTAAAATACTGTAAGTTTTTAACAAAAGTTTGTTCCATCAACTAGTTTCAAATTAAATGTTTCTGTATAATTAAATAATCAGACAATACTTCCTCAGTTCGGTACCAAACAACACGTCTAGGCTACCTGTGAATTCAATGTTCATGGTCAAAGACATGACTTCTTGTTAAGTTGTTGGAAGAATGTGACTATAAAACTTCAGAAAATACAAAGCAACACTCTTTGGGAATTGTAAATATAGGCCATTGTTAAAGGGTTGTTGCTCTAGAATGGTGGAATTTATATTCCAAATCAGTTAAGCAAATTTTTGAAGGAGTTGCTATAGAAAATGTGTTGTTCTTCAGAAGTCTGCTCTAGAGAGGTTGTACTTTACTTTAAATAATTTATAAGCAGGGATACAGACTAGCAGAGGCCCAGTAGCCCACGGCCCCTAGATTTTGGTCTGGGCCCCTAGATTTTTCAAGAAATTCCCAATATACACTATACAATAATCAAAGAAAGTACTATGTTGGGCTACCAAGTTGAAAATGTCAGTCTTTATCTCTGATAAGAATGTATATATCACTTACTCTTTCTAAAGCTAAGTAGAGTCCATCAACACCGAGATTATAGCCACTCTCTAGTATTCTACGAGCATCCGTTCTAGAGCTACCTAGTGCTGTATTTAACTGTTCTACCACCACGTCACACAGGGATTTGTTTGCTTTCCCAGTCTTCTGAACATCCAATGATTGAAACAATTGTTCTGCTAGCTGCACATAATCTGAAAGAACAATAACACAACACTCGAAAGTCTTTTTACACAAAATTGCAAGTTTCACACAAAGGGCCATAACTCCTGCAAAAATAATCTAACAGTCAATTCCTGGCAAACTGCAAGACTAAGCTTGCTACCAGGTAATCATGTGAAATTATAATGAAATTGGTTAAAGAGAGCAAGCTTACACACACTAAGGTAGCGCACCCAATTACCGTGTATAACACAAACTTTCTGTCTCTTCACTTAAAGTGGGAGGTTTTTGGCAGGAAAAGAACAAATGACCATAAATCTGTCTAACAACTTAACTAGTGATTAAATTATATTCCAGCAAAGCATATTCACTAATGACAAACGAGCACAGGTAATATGCAGCATCATGAATAATTGCAAAAATAAATTGCAAGCCTGAAGTTTCTGAAGGACACCCTCCAGTCAAAATGGTGAATATTTAATAAGTAGAATTTTGTATAAATAGCAGGTTCTTGAGGTAAAGAAGCACTAAATGCCTCCGCGGACCAAGTGGTGATACACTCAAGTAGTCCTTAAAAAAACTTTGGTTTGCCTGTAAATGGTGATATTTCTTGACAAATGTGGAGTTGAATGATGAAATTGAGTTTAAATGGTTGGTAAATATGCATGTGGTGTAGTAAAACTGTAATATTTGTATTATTCCGCTATTTTGTTCTTGATACCAAAGTGAAAGTAGACTAGGGTAAAACCCAGAACTTATAAATCCGGACATGCGTAAAAACGGATAGACCATGTTTGAAGGACAAAAACTTTCTTAGAAGCTACATGACCCCCCTTTTTTATTGCATTATTTTGAAGCTTAAATGCCCCTCTTTACAATGATATATGTGGTCCAGGTGGCCATAGACTTAGACATAAAAGTTGAAAATGGGGGCCTACTATGGGCACTTTACATTGAGCTATAGAGCAAATTGATTTGGTGGTTCCTAACCTTGAGGTGAGTAATAATTGCATCAGAGAGATGTTGGCCCAGAAAATCAGAGGCAATTTACTGACCTTGTAGTACGCAGCAGGCAAAGACACCTGACTTGAAAACATCATAATGTACAGCCTCATGATTAGAACATTCTATTTTATGTAACAGTTTAGTGACCACTGATTCTGGCAAGTTCCTGAAAATGTAAAATGCACAAACAATCAACAGAAATTTCTCTTTATAATGCGTTATAGCTGAAACAGTATAATTCAACTTTTCGACAGCTGGGACTCGGACTTCTCAATAAGTTTTAACCTAGCAGGCTGAAATGCTTAACAAACGGACCTGATAAGGTCCTTAAAGAGGCATTCCCTATAACTAGGATATTTTTCTCTACTTTCTCATTAAATGAGCTAAATGTACAAATCACTATCAATTATCATAATTTGTCAGAAAATATGTCTCTATAATGTCAAAAATATATTTAAATCACCAATAATAATTTATTGCTCCCAGCAATTTATTATTATGCGGTCAAAGGGAAACAACTCAGGACTATTTTGGCTCATTACGGAAATATGTTTTCATTCTTTTTTCGGTAATTAGTCGGAGCTTTTTGTTGAACATTTGAGGAGTTTAAGCAATAAAGATTCTCATTTAATGTATAATATTCCTGAATCGATTTAAACGATCAAAGTTGTAGGGAAAGCCTCTTTAATGTAACAATTTTTTTCAAGTTATGTATAAATTTCACATTTTCAGCCGGCCCAAAATAGTTTTTAAGCAGTTAATTTGGCCTGCAGCTTGCTGTTTTTGAGAACCCTGCTTTAAGTATTTTATCGAAGGCAATATTTTAGAAAATGTTTTTGACTTTTATCAAGGAGATCATTAATTTTGAAATATTATATTTTGATATGATTTGTCTAAATTGTTTTTGTTTGCTTTTGTCTAATGTTTCATGTTTTCCAAACAAAGGGAGATGTTGTTGAAAAAAAAAGTTAAGTTACCAATTTTCTAGGGCTCTTTTCAGCTGTTAGGCCGCTCAAGCACCCTTTGACATTTCAACTTCGCCTGATCATTGGGCTACCTATGGAAACCTGCACTCGGGTCGCCCTTGGGAGACTATTTCTCTCCTGTTATGTGGCATCCAACATCGATCTGCGGCGCCCAGGAATAGACACTGCCCTCACAGGTACCATTTTACACCATGGTGGAGTGGAGCATGTGGTCTTGCTCAGAGAAATTAACCAGTGGTCCAGAGGGGGATTAAACCAAGGACATCACGATCCCGAAGCGCGCGCCCTACCTCTAGGTCACCGCTCCCCAAATGGTAACGTACACTTCACAGATTTCATCCAAAATTTAGTGGTACAATGAGGGCAACGTCTTAGAGAGGTTAGTATCATTCTGACATCATTGTCCTATCGAGGCATGGATTGGCAAACATCACATTAAACTGTCTCCATTGCTCAGTCTGTGAAGAAGATTCAAATCCGGAATGAGGCACAAATATATATGCCAGCCGTATTTCAGCCGATTGGCAAATAAAGGCTATGCTTGGCATTAAACCAATTATTTATTGAACACTCTGGAATGCTGAACGATATTTACTGCACAGCTGGGTACTGTTTTATCAACGTACTAACGGAAATCGTAAACTTAAGTTCAAATTAAATTAAATTATTAAAAACAACAATTTGTGAACAGAAATTGTTTATAGGAGTTCATTAACTGAATCTTGATTAGTATTACAGCTCCATTTACCACAATTAATACTTGCTAACGTATTATTAAGAATTTAAATTTGATCGTAAGTTTAAGATTTCCGTAAATGCTTTGATAAAACAGTACCCGGGACTGAATGTTATGTGATAACGTCCAAATAGGATTATACTGCTGAATAATTGTCTATATTTAAAGTGGATGTGTTGACATCTTTTCGTATCATGAAGTAGCAATTTTAACCAACTGTTTTACCTCAACAACTCCAACACATAGCCCAACTGCTTTGCTTGACAACTAATATTGAACAAGTTTTAAATATTTTTATTTCATGAAATAAAAAACAAAAATGAAACAGTAATAAATTCACTAATATTGAAAATGTATGATCATTGTACTATGATAAACAAGTACAGGGTGTCTCAAAATATAATATACAAGATTTTTAAAACATGCATGTCCCAATGGCAGCCCAATAGTCTGATATGATAAAGGTCACAGTGACCTTGACCTATTGGCCTAAAAATCAATAGGAGTCATCTACTGTTGCTGACCAACATCCATGTAAAGTTTGAAGATCTTGGGGCAAAGTATTTGTGAGTTATTAAACAGAAACCATTTAATCTACTGACAGACTGACCTATAGATATGTGCAAAGCAAAATACTCCCTCATCAAAGATGGGTGGCATAACAAGAGCTCAGAATAGCTGAACACTGGACCAGACTGTGTAGCAAGGTTCAGTTACCAAAGGTCCTCATGGGTCTAGATAAGATTCTAAGCTTGACCACCTAACAGATACATAAACTACCAGGCTAAAATTCTTAACCAGTCTTGTGAGGCAAAAATCCCAAAACCAACATTGACACTGGTCACCATTATGCTTAGCTGACAAGCATAACCAGTCATCCTACCTATTGACCAGTGTAGTTTGCTAAGCTATTAAGCTAAAATTCTGTATCAGTGGACAGTTGAAGGTACAGATCTTGAATAGTATCTCTAACACTGAACAAGTATGTATGGCACAGTTAAGCTCTTAAGCTGACATTCTAGATCAGTGCGGCACAATAGAGTGCCAAACAGTTTAAGCTACCTGTTTGAGAGGTTTATAATCTTGGATTCTTAACAAGCCTGCATAGCCAAGTTTCACAACCAAATTGAGATTATTTACACATTTGTGTGGCCCTTGACTAGTATGTTTAGTCCAGAAAGCTACCAAACTTCACAACTATGTCAGTTGGTGTAGTCCAAGCTTGAATGCTAAGATTGTCTCAACCCATTTGTGTGAAAGCGTAGAACACTAACTATAGTAACAACAGGCAGTTACCAAACTTCAACACTAGACCATAGTCTTTAGCTTATCTATTCACATGGTCCAGTGACCATAACAACAGGTTTTGACTCGCTAAGCATTCAGTCTATGCTGCTATACGCCTCACACCAAATAAATACACAGCAACAGTATCACTGTAGTTAATTCATATCACAGATAATAGCCAAATCTTCACTGTAAACTTGTGTCAACCGCATTTCTTGACCTGAAAGAAACAATTACAATGCTTTAAATGTAGAACATTTGTTTTACAAAAACAAGGGTATGCATTATTCCTATTCAGATTGATGTAACTGGGTAAGAAAATGTGCAGTCTTTTGAACGTGGCCTCTTACGAATGTAGTCAGATCTAACTAACAGCACAAAGGAAAGGAACAAAAGTGGATTTCAACGAGATTGTCACAAATCCAGTCCACTAGACCATGACAGCCGCCTAATGTTTTACATACCTTACATAGAAAAGCTTCACAGATATCAGCAACAAATTGATCACAGGTTTGTAGAGTAGCGTTCCTTTGACTTCTTGACAGAGCCTGTAAAAAATATGATATAAAATATTTCAGCATGGGTCTAGTAAAGGTACTGAACACTTGATGATAATCAAAACTTTGCTGCAGTAACTTTAAAATACTGTAAGTTTTTAACAAAAGTTTGTTCCATCAACTAGTTTCAAATTAAATGTTTCTGTATAATTAAATAATCAGACAATACTTCCTCAGTTCGGTACCAAACAACACGTCTAGGCTACCTGTGAATTCAATGTTCATGGTCAAAGACATGACTTCTTGTTAAGTTGTTGGAAGAATGTGACTATAAAACTTCAGAAAATACAAAGCAACACTCTTTGGGAATTGTAAATATAGGCCATTGTTAAAGGGTTGTTGCTCTAGAATGGTGGAATTTATATTCCAAATCAGTTAAGCAAATTTTTGAAGGAGTTGCTATAGAAAAGGTGTTGTTCTTCAGAAGTCTGCTCTAGAGAGGTTGTACTTTACTTTAAATAATTTATAAGCAGGGATACAGACTAGCAGAGGCCCAGTAGCCCACGGCCCCTAGATTTTGGTCTGGGCCCCTAGATTTTTCAAGAAATTCCCAATATACACTATACAATAATCAAAGAAAGTACTATGTTGGGCTACCAAGTTGAAAATGTCAGTCTTTATCTCTGATAAGAATGTATATATCACTTACTCTTTCTAAAGCTAAGTAGAGTCCATCAACACCGAGATTATAGCCACTCTCTAGTTTTCTACGATCATCCGTTCTAGAGCTACCTAGTGCTGTATTTAACTGTTCTACCACCACGTCACACAGGGATTTGTTTGCTTTCCCAGTCTTCTGAACATCCAATGATTGAAACAATTGTTCTGCTAGCTGCACATAATCTGAAAGAACAATAACACAACACTCGAAAGTCTTTTTACACAAAATTGCAAGTTTCACACAAAGGGCCATAACTCCTGCAAAAATAATCTAACAGTCAATTCCTGGCAAACTGCAAGACTAAGCTTGCTACCAGGTAATCATGTGAAATTATAATGAAATTGGTTAAAGAGAGCAAGCTTACACACACTAAGGTAGCGCACCCAATTACCGTGTATAACACAAACTTTCTGTCTCTTCACTTAAAGTGGGAGGTTTTTGGCAGGAAAAGAACAAATGACCATAAATCTGTCTAACAACTTAACTAGTGATTAAATTATATTCCAGCAAAGCATATTCACTAATGACAAACGAGCACAGGTAATATGCAGCATCATGAATAATTGCAAAAATAAATTGCAAGCCTGAAGTTTCTGAAGGACACCCTCCAGTCAAAATGGTGAATATTTAATAAGTAGAATTTTGTATAAATAGCAGGTTCTTGAGGTAAAGAAGCACTAAATGCCTCCGCGGACCAAGTGGTGATACACTCAAGTAGTCCTTAAAAAAACTTTGGTTTGCCTGTAAATGGTGATATTTCTTGACAAATGTGGAGTTGAATGATGAAATTGAGTTTAAATGGTTGGTAAATATGCATGTGGTGTAGTAAAACTGTAATATTTGTATTATTCCGCTATTTTGTTCTTGATACCAAAGTGAAAGTAGACTAGGGTAAAACCCAGAACTTATAAATCCGGACATGCGTAAAAACGGATAGACCATGTTTGAAGGACAAAAACTTTCTTAGAAGCTACATGACCCCCCTTTTTTATTGCATTATTTTGAAGCTTAAATGCCCCTCTTTACAATGATATATGTGGTCCAGGTGGCCATAGACTTAGACATAAAAGTTGAAAATGGGGGCCTACTATGGGCACTTTACATTGAGCTATAGAGCAAATTGATTTGGTGGTTCCTAACCTTGAGGTGAGTAATAATTGCATCAGAGAGATGTTGGCCCAGAAAATCAGAGGCAATTTACTGACCTTGTAGTACGCAGCAGGCAAAGACACCTGACTTGAAAACATCATAATGTACAGCCTCATGATTAGAACATTCTATTTTATGTAACAGTTTAGTGACCACTGATTCTGGCAAGTTCCTGAAAATGTAAAATGCACAAACAATCAACAGAAATTTCTCTTTATAATGCGTTATAGCTGAAACAGTATAATTCAACTTTTCGACAGCTGGGACTCGGACTTCTCAATAAGTTTTAACCTAGCAGGCTGAAATGCTTAACAAACGGACCTGATAAGGTCCTTAAAGAGGCATTCCCTATAACTAGGATATTTTTCTCTACTTTCTCATTAAATGAGCTAAATGTACAAATCACTATCAATTATCATAATTTGTCAGAAAATATGTCTCTATAATGTCAAAAATATATTTAAATCACCAATAATAATTTATTGCTCCCAGCAATTTATTATTATGCGGTCAAAGGGAAACAACTCAGGACTATTTTGGCTCATTACGGAAATATGTTTTCATTCTTTTTTCGGTAATTAGTCGGAGCTTTTTGTTGAACATTTGAGGAGTTTAAGCAATAAAGATTCTCATTTAATGTATAATATTCCTGAATCGATTTAAACGATCAAAGTTGTAGGGAAAGCCTCTTTAATGTAACAATTTTTTTCAAGTTATGTATAAATTTCACATTTTCAGCCGGCCCAAAATAGTTTTTAAGCAGTTAATTTGGCCTGCAGCTTGCTGTTTTTGAGAACCCTGCTTTAAGTATTTTATCGAAGGCAATATTTTAGAAAATGTTTTTGACTTTTATCAAGGAGATCATTAATTTTGAAATATTATATTTTGATATGATTTGTCTAAATTGTTTTTGTTTGCTTTTGTCTAATGTTTCATGTTTTCCAAACAAAGGGAGATGTTGTTGAAAAAAAAAGTTAAGTTACCAATTTTCTAGGGCTCTTTTCAGCTGTTAGGCCGCTCAAGCACCCTTTGACATTTCAACTTCGCCTGATCATTGGGCTACCTATGGAAACCTGCACTCGGGTCGCCCTTGGGAGACTATTTCTCTCCTGTTATGTGGCATCCAACATCGATCTGCGGCGCCCAGGAATAGACACTGCCCTCACAGGTACCATTTTACACCATGGTGGAGTGGAGCATGTGGTCTTGCTCAGAGAAATTAACCAGTGGTCCAGAGGGGGATTAAACCAAGGACATCACGATCCCGAAGCGCGCGCCCTACCTCTAGGTCACCGCTCCCCAAATGGTAACGTACACTTCACAGATTTCATCCAAAATTTAGTGGTACAATGAGGGCAACGTCTTAGAGAGGTTAGTATCATTCTGACATCATTGTCCTATCGAGGCATGGATTGGCAAACATCACATTAAACTGTCTCCATTGCTCAGTCTGTGAAGAAGATTCAAATCCGGAATGAGGCACAAATATATATGCCAGCCGTATTTCAGCCGATTGGCAAATAAAGGCTATGCTTGGCATTAAACCAATTATTTATTGAACACTCTGGAATGCTGAACGATATTTACTGCACAGCTGGGTACTGTTTTATCAACGTACTAACGGAAATCGTAAACTTAAGTTCAAATTAAATTAAATTATTAAAAACAACAATTTGTGAACAGAAATTGTTTATAGGAGTTCATTAACTGAATCTTGATTAGTATTACAGCTCCATTTACCACAATTAATACTTGCTAACGTATTATTAAGAATTTAAATTTGATCGTAAGTTTAAGATTTCCGTAAATGCTTTGATAAAACAGTACCCGGGACTGAATGTTATGTGATAACGTCCAAATAGGATTATACTGCTGAATAATTGTCTATATTTAAAGTGGATGTGTTGACATCTTTTCGTATCATGAAGTAGCAATTTTAACCAACTGTTTTACCTCAACAACTCCAACACATAGCCCAACTGCTTTGCTTGACAACTAATATTGAACAAGTTTTAAATATTTTTATTTCATGAAATAAAAAACAAAAATGAAACAGTAATAAATTCACTAATATTGAAAATGTATGATCATTGTACTATGATAAACAAGTACAGGGTGTCTCAAAATATAATATACAAGATTTTTAAAACATGCATGTCCCAATGGCAGCCCAATAGTCTGATATGATAAAGGTCACAGTGACCTTGACCTATTGGCCTAAAAATCAATAGGAGTCATCTACTGTTGCTGACCAACATCCATGTAAAGTTTGAAGATCTTGGGGCAAAGTATTTGTGAGTTATTAAACAGAAACCATTTAATCTACTGACAGACTGACCTATAGATATGTGCAAAGCAAAATACTCCCTCATCAAAGATGGGTGGCATAACAAGAGCTCAGAATAGCTGAACACTGGACCAGACTGTGTAGCAAGGTTCAGTTACCAAAGGTCCTCATGGGTCTAGATAAGATTCTAAGCTTGACCACCTAACAGATACATAAACTACCAGGCTAAAATTCTTAACCAGTCTTGTGAGGCAAAAATCCCAAAACCAACATTGACACTGGTCACCATTATGCTTAGCTGACAAGCATAACCAGTCATCCTACCTATTGACCAGTGTAGTTTGCTAAGCTATTAAGCTAAAATTCTGTATCAGTGGACAGTTGAAGGTACAGATCTTGAATAGTATCTCTAACACTGAACAAGTATGTATGGTACAGTTAAGCTCTTAAGCTGACATTCTAGATCAGTGCGGCACAATAGAGTGCCAAACAGTTTAAGCTACCTGTTTGAGAGGTTTATAATCTTGGATTCTTAACAAGCCTGCATAGCCAAGTTTCACAACCAAATTGAGATTATTTACACATTTGTGTGGCCCTTGACTAGTATGTTTAGTCCAGAAAGCTACCAAACTTCACAACTATGTCAGTTGGTGTAGTCCAAGCTTGAATGCTAAGATTGTCTCAACCCATTTGTGTGAAAGCGTAGAACACTAACTATAGTAACAACAGGCAGTTACCAAACTTCAACACTAGACCATAGTCTTTAGCTTATCTATTCACATGGTCCAGTGACCATAACAACAGGTTTTGACTCGCTAAGCATTCAGTCTATGCTGCTATACGCCTCACACCAAATAAATACACAGCAACAGTATCACTGTAGTTAATTCATATCACAGATAATAGCCAAATCTTCACTGTAAACTTGTGTCAACCGCATTTCTTGACCTGAAAGAAACAATTACAATGCTTTAAATGTAGAACATTTGTTTTACAAAAACAAGGGTATGCATTATTCCTATTCAGATTGATGTAACTGGGTAAGAAAATGTGCAGTCTTTTGAACGTGGCCTCTTACGAATGTAGTCAGATCTAACTAACAGCACAAAGGAAAGGAACAAAAGTGGATTTCAACGAGATTGTCACAAATCCAGTCCACTAGACCATGACAGCCGCCTAATGTTTTACATACCTTACATAGAAAAGCTTCACAGATATCAGCAACAAATTGATCACAGGTTTGTAGAGTAGCGTTCCTTTGACTTCTTGACAGAGCCTGTAAAAAATATGATATAAAATATTTCAGCATGGGTCTAGTAAAGGTACTGAACACTTGATGATAATCAAAACTTTGCTGCAGTAACTTTAAAATACTGTAAGTTTTTAACAAAAGTTTGTTCCATCAACTAGTTTCAAATTAAATGTTTCTGTATAATTAAATAATCAGACAATACTTCCTCAGTTCGGTACCAAACAACACGTCTAGGCTACCTGTGAATTCAATGTTCATGGTCAAAGACATGACTTCTTGTTAAGTTGTTGGAAGAATGTGACTATAAAACTTCAGAAAATACAAAGCAACACTCTTTGGGAATTGTAAATATAGGCCATTGTTAAAGGGTTGTTGCTCTAGAATGGTGGAATTTATATTCCAAATCAGTTAAGCAAATTTTTGAAGGAGTTGCTATAGAAAAGGTGTTGTTCTTCAGAAGTCTGCTCTAGAGAGGTTGTACTTTACTTTAAATAATTTATAAGCAGGGATACAGACTAGCAGAGGCCCAGTAGCCCACGGCCCCTAGATTTTGGTCTGGGCCCCTAGATTTTTCAAGAAATTCCCAATATACACTATACAATAATCAAAGAAAGTACTATGTTGGGCTACCAAGTTGAAAATGTCAGTCTTTATCTCTGATAAGAATGTATATATCACTTACTCTTTCTAAAGCTAAGTAGAGTCCATCAACACCGAGATTATAGCCACTCTCTAGTTTTCTACGATCATCCGTTCTAGAGCTACCTAGTGCTGTATTTAACTGTTCTACCACCACGTCACACAGGGATTTGTTTGCTTTCCCAGTCTTCTGAACATCCAATGATTGAAACAATTGTTCTGCTAGCTGCACATAATCTGAAAGAACAATAACACAACACTCGAAAGTCTTTTTACACAAAATTGCAAGTTTCACACAAAGGGCCATAACTCCTGCAAAAATAATCTAACAGTCAATTCCTGGCAAACTGCAAGACTAAGCTTGCTACCAGGTAATCATGTGAAATTATAATGAAATTGGTTAAAGAGAGCAAGCTTACACACACTAAGGTAGCGCACCCAATTACCGTGTATAACACAAACTTTCTGTCTCTTCACTTAAAGTGGGAGGTTTTTGGCAGGAAAAGAACAAATGACCATAAATCTGTCTAACAACTTAACTAGTGATTAAATTATATTCCAGCAAAGCATATTCACTAATGACAAACGAGCACAGGTAATATGCAGCATCATGAATAATTGCAAAAATAAATTGCAAGCCTGAAGTTTCTGAAGGACACCCTCCAGTCAAAATGGTGAATATTTAATAAGTAGAATTTTGTATAAATAGCAGGTTCTTGAGGTAAAGAAGCACTAAATGCCTCCGCGGACCAAGTGGTGATACACTCAAGTAGTCCTTAAAAAAACTTTGGTTTGCCTGTAAATGGTGATATTTCTTGACAAATGTGGAGTTGAATGATGAAATTGAGTTTAAATGGTTGGTAAATATGCATGTGGTGTAGTAAAACTGTAATATTTGTATTATTCCGCTATTTTGTTCTTGATACCAAAGTGAAAGTAGACTAGGGTAAAACCCAGAACTTATAAATCCGGACATGCGTAAAAACGGATAGACCATGTTTGAAGGACAAAAACTTTCTTAGAAGCTACATGACCCCCCTTTTTTATTGCATTATTTTGAAGCTTAAATGCCCCTCTTTACAATGATATATGTGGTCCAGGTGGCCATAGACTTAGACATAAAAGTTGAAAATGGGGGCCTACTATGGGCACTTTACATTGAGCTATAGAGCAAATTGATTTGGTGGTTCCTAACCTTGAGGTGAGTAATAATTGCATCAGAGAGATGTTGGCCCAGAAAATCAGAGGCAATTTACTGACCTTGTAGTACGCAGCAGGCAAAGACACCTGACTTGAAAACATCATAATGTACAGCCTCATGATTAGAACATTCTATTTTATGTAACAGTTTAGTGACCACTGATTCTGGCAAGTTCCTGAAAATGTAAAATGCACAAACAATCAACAGAAATTTCTCTTTATAATGCGTTATAGCTGAAACAGTATAATTCAACTTTTCGACAGCTGGGACTCGGACTTCTCAATAAGTTTTAACCTAGCAGGCTGAAATGCTTAACAAACGGACCTGATAAGGTCCTTAAAGAGGCATTCCCTATAACTAGGATATTTTTCTCTACTTTCTCATTAAATGAGCTAAATGTACAAATCACTATCAATTATCATAATTTGTCAGAAAATATGTCTCTATAATGTCAAAAATATATTTAAATCACCAATAATAATTTATTGCTCCCAGCAATTTATTATTATGCGGTCAAAGGGAAACAACTCAGGACTATTTTGGCTCATTACGGAAATATGTTTTCATTCTTTTTTCGGTAATTAGTCGGAGCTTTTTGTTGAACATTTGAGGAGTTTAAGCAATAAAGATTCTCATTTAATGTATAATATTCCTGAATCGATTTAAACGATCAAAGTTGTAGGGAAAGCCTCTTTAATGTAACAATTTTTTTCAAGTTATGTATAAATTTCACATTTTCAGCCGGCCCAAAATAGTTTTTAAGCAGTTAATTTGGCCTGCAGCTTGCTGTTTTTGAGAACCCTGCTTTAAGTATTTTATCGAAGGCAATATTTTAGAAAATGTTTTTGACTTTTATCAAGGAGATCATTAATTTTGAAATATTATATTTTGATATGATTTGTCTAAATTGTTTTTGTTTGCTTTTGTCTAATGTTTCATGTTTTCCAAACAAAGGGAGATGTTGTTGAAAAAAAAAGTTAAGTTACCAATTTTCTAGGGCTCTTTTCAGCTGTTAGGCCGCTCAAGCACCCTTTGACATTTCAACTTCGCCTGGTCATTGGGCTACCTATGGAAACCTGCACTCGTGTCGCCCTTGGGAGACTATTTCTCTCCTGTTATGTGGCAGCCAACATCGATCTGCGGCGCCCAGGAATAGACACTGCCCTCACAGGTACCATTTTACACCATGGTGGAGTGGAGCATGTGGTCTTGCTCAGAGAAATTAACCAGTGGTCCAGAGGGGGATTAAACCAAGGACATCACGATCCCGAAGCGCGCGCCCTACCTCTAGGTCACCGCTCCCCAAATGGTAACGTACACTGCACAGATTTCATCCAAAATTTAGTGGTACAATGAGGGCAACGTCTTAGAGAGGTTAGTATCATTCTGACATCATTGTCCTATCGAGGCATGGATTGGCAAACATCACATTAAACTGTCTCCATTGCTCAGTCTGTGAAGAAGATTCAAATCCGGAATGAGGCACAAATATATATGCCAGCCGTATTTCAGCCGATTGGCAAATAAAGGCTATGCTTGGCATTAAACCAATTATTTATTGAACACTCTGGAATGCTGAACGATATTTACTGCACAGCTGGGTACTGTTTTATCAACGTACTAACGGAAATCGTAAACTTAAGTTCAAATTAAATTAAATTATTAAAAACAACAATTTGTGAACAGAAATTGTTTATAGGAGTTCATTAACTGAATCTTGATTAGTATTACAGCTCCATTTACCACAATTAATACTTGCTAACGTATTATTAAGAATTTAAATTTGATCGTAAGTTTAAGATTTCCGTAAATGCTTTGATAAAACAGTACCCGGGACTGAATGTTATGTGATAACGTCCAAATAGGATTATACTGCTGAATAATTGTCTATATTTAAAGTGGATGTGTTGACATCTTTTCGTATCATGAAGTAGCAATTTTAACCAACTGTTTTACCTCAACAACTCCAACACATAGCCCAACTGCTTTGCTTGACAACTAATATTGAACAAGTTTTAAATATTTTTATTTCATGAAATAAAAAACAAAAATGAAACAGTAATAAATTCACTAATATTGAAAATGTATGATCATTGTACTATGATAAACAAGTACAGGGTGTCTCAAAATATAATATACAAGATTTTTAAAACATGCATGTCCCAATGGCAGCCCAATAGTCTGATATGATAAAGGTCACAGTGACCTTGACCTATTGGCCTAAAAATCAATAGGAGTCATCTACTGTTGCTGACCAACATCCATGTAAAGTTTGAAGATCTTGGGGCAAAGTATTTGTGAGTTATTAAACAGAAACCATTTAATCTACTGACAGACTGACCTATAGATATGTGCAAAGCAAAATACTCCCTCATCAAAGATGGGTGGCATAACAAGAGCTCAGAATAGCTGAACACTGGACCAGACTGTGTAGCAAGGTTCAGTTACCAAAGGTCCTCATGGGTCTAGATAAGATTCTAAGCTTGACCACCTAACAGATACATAAACTACCAGGCTAAAATTCTTAACCAGTCTTGTGAGGCAAAAATCCCAAAACCAACATTGACACTGGTCACCATTATGCTTAGCTGACAAGCATAACCAGTCATCCTACCTATTGACCAGTGTAGTTTGCTAAGCTATTAAGCTAAAATTCTGTATCAGTGGACAGTTGAAGGTACAGATCTTGAATAGTATCTCTAACACTGAACAAGTATGTATGGCACAGTTAAGCTCTTAAGCTGACATTCTAGATCAGTGCGGCACAATAGAGTGCCAAACAGTTTAAGCTACCTGTTTGAGAGGTTTATAATCTTGGATTCTTAACAAGCCTGCATAGCCAAGTTTCACAACCAAATTGAGATTATTTACACATTTGTGTGGCCCTTGACTAGTATGTTTAGTCCAGAAAGCTACCAAACTTCACAACTATGTCAGTTGGTGTAGTCCAAGCTTGAATGCTAAGATTGTCTCAACCCATTTGTGTGAAAGCGTAGAACACTAACTATAGTAACAACAGGCAGTTACCAAACTTCAACACTAGACCATAGTCTTTAGCTTATCTATTCACATGGTCCAGTGACCATAACAACAGGTTTTGACTCGCTAAGCATTCAGTCTATGCTGCTATACGCCTCACACCAAATAAATACACAGCAACAGTATCACTGTAGTTAATTCATATCACAGATAATAGCCAAATCTTCACTGTAAACTTGTGTCAACCGCATTTCTTGACCTGAAAGAAACAATTACAATGCTTTAAATGTAGAACATTTGTTTTACAAAAACAAGGGTATGCATTATTCCTATTCAGATTGATGTAACTGGGTAAGAAAATGTGCAGTCTTTTGAACGTGGCCTCTTACGAATGTAGTCAGATCTAACTAACAGCACAAAGGAAAGGAACAAAAGTGGATTTCAACGAGATTGTCACAAATCCAGTCCACTAGACCATGACAGCCGCCTAATGTTTTACATACCTTACATAGAAAAGCTTCACAGATATCAGCAACAAATTGATCACAGGTTTGTAGAGTAGCGTTCCTTTGACTTCTTGACAGAGCCTGTAAAAAATATGATATAAAATATTTCAGCATGGGTCTAGTAAAGGTACTGAACACTTGATGATAATCAAAACTTTGCTGCAGTAACTTTAAAATACTGTAAGTTTTTAACAAAAGTTTGTTCCATCAACTAGTTTCAAATTAAATGTTTCTGTATAATTAAATAATCAGACAATACTTCCTCAGTTCGGTACCAAACAACACGTCTAGGCTACCTGTGAATTCAATGTTCATGGTCAAAGACATGACTTCTTGTTAAGTTGTTGGAAGAATGTGACTATAAAACTTCAGAAAATACAAAGCAACACTCTTTGGGAATTGTAAATATAGGCCATTGTTAAAGGGTTGTTGCTCTAGAATGGTGGAATTTATATTCCAAATCAGTTAAGCAAATTTTTGAAGGAGTTGCTATAGAAAAGGTGTTGTTCTTCAGAAGTCTGCTCTAGAGAGGTTGTACTTTACTTTAAATAATTTATAAGCAGGGATACAGACTAGCAGAGGCCCAGTAGCCCACGGCCCCTAGATTTTGGTCTGGGCCCCTAGATTTTTCAAGAAATTCCCAATATACACTATACAATAATCAAAGAAAGTACTATGTTGGGCTACCAAGTTGAAAATGTCAGTCTTTATCTCTGATAAGAATGTATATATCACTTACTCTTTCTAAAGCTAAGTAGAGTCCATCAACACCGAGATTATAGCCACTCTCTAGTATTCTACGAGCATCCGTTCTAGAGCTACCTAGTGCTGTATTTAACTGTTCTACCACCACGTCACACAGGGATTTGTTTGCTTTCCCAGTCTTCTGAACATCCAATGATTGAAACAATTGTTCTGCTAGCTGCACATAATCTGAAAGAACAATAACACAACACTCGAAAGTCTTTTTACACAAAATTGCAAGTTTCACACAAAGGGCCATAACTCCTGCAAAAATAATCTAACAGTCAATTCCTGGCAAACTGCAAGACTAAGCTTGCTACCAGGTAATCATGTGAAATTATAATGAAATTGGTTAAAGAGAGCAAGCTTACACACACTAAGGTAGCGCACCCAATTACCGTGTATAACACAAACTTTCTGTCTCTTCACTTAAAGTGGGAGGTTTTTGGCAGGAAAAGAACAAATGACCATAAATCTGTCTAACAACTTAACTAGTGATTAAATTATATTCCAGCAAAGCATATTCACTAATGACAAACGAGCACAGGTAATATGCAGCATCATGAATAATTGCAAAAATAAATTGCAAGCCTGAAGTTTCTGAAGGACACCCTCCAGTCAAAATGGTGAATATTTAATAAGTAGAATTTTGTATAAATAGCAGGTTCTTGAGGTAAAGAAGCACTAAATGCCTCCGCGGACCAAGTGGTGATACACTCAAGTAGTCCTTAAAAAAACTTTGGTTTGCCTGTAAATGGTGATATTTCTTGACAAATGTGGAGTTGAATGATGAAATTGAGTTTAAATGGTTGGTAAATATGCATGTGGTGTAGTATAACTGTAATATTTGTATTATTCCGCTATTTTGTTCTTGATACCAAAGTGAAAGTAGACTAGGGTAAAACCCAGAACTTATAAATCCGGACATGCGTAAAAACGGATAGACCATGTTTGAAGGACAAAAACTTTCTTAGAAGCTACATGACCCCCCTTTTTTATTGCATTATTTTGAAGCTTAAATGCCCCTCTTTACAATGATATATGTGGTCCAGGTGGCCATAGACTTAGACATAAAAGTTGAAAATGGGGGCCTACTATGGGCACTTTACATTGAGCTATAGAGCAAATTGATTTGGTGGTTCCTAACCTTGAGGTGAGTAATAATTGCATCAGAGAGATGTTGGCCCAGAAAATCAGAGGCAATTTACTGACCTTGTAGTACGCAGCAGGCAAAGACACCTGACTTGAAAACATCATAATGTACAGCCTCATGATTAGAACATTCTATTTTATGTAACAGTTTAGTGACCACTGATTCTGGCAAGTTCCTGAAAATGTAAAATGCACAAACAATCAACAGAAATTTCTCTTTATAATGCGTTATAGCTGAAACAGTATAATTCAACTTTTCGACAGCTGGGACTCGGACTTCTCAATAAGTTTTAACCTAGCAGGCTGAAATGCTTAACAAACGGACCTGATAAGGTCCTTAAAGAGGCATTCCCTATAACTAGGATATTTTTCTCTACTTTCTCATTAAATGAGCTAAATGTACAAATCACTATCAATTATCATAATTTGTCAGAAAATATGTCTCTATAATGTCAAAAATATATTTAAATCACCAATAATAATTTATTGCTCCCAGCAATTTATTATTATGCGGTCAAAGGGAAACAACTCAGGACTATTTTGGCTCATTACGGAAATATGTTTTCATTCTTTTTTCGGTAATTAGTCGGAGCTTTTTGTTGAACATTTGAGGAGTTTAAGCAATAAAGATTCTCATTTAATGTATAATATTCCTGAATCGATTTAAACGATCAAAGTTGTAGGGAAAGCCTCTTTAATGTAACAATTTTTTTCAAGTTATGTATAAATTTCACATTTTCAGCCGGCCCAAAATAGTTTTTAAGCAGTTAATTTGGCCTGCAGCTTGCTGTTTTTGAGAACCCTGCTTTAAGTATTTTATCGAAGGCAATATTTTAGAAAATGTTTTTGACTTTTATCAAGGAGATCATTAATTTTGAAATATTATATTTTGATATGATTTGTCTAAATTGTTTTTGTTTGCTTTTGTCTAATGTTTCATGTTTTCCAAACAAAGGGAGATGTTGTTGAAAAAAAAAGTTAAGTTACCAATTTTCTAGGGCTCTTTTCAGCTGTTAGGCCGCTCAAGCACCCTTTGACATTTCAACTTCGCCTGATCATTGGGCTACCTATGGAAACCTGCACTCGGGTCGCCCTTGGGAGACTATTTCTCTCCTGTTATGTGGCATCCAACATCGATCTGCGGCGCCCAGGAATAGACACTGCCCTCACAGGTACCATTTTACACCATGGTGGAGTGGAGCATGTGGTCTTGCTCAGAGAAATTAACCAGTGGTCCAGAGGGGGATTAAACCAAGGACATCACGATCCCGAAGCGCGCGCCCTACCTCTAGGTCACCGCTCCCCAAATGGTAACGTACACTTCACAGATTTCATCCAAAATTTAGTGGTACAATGAGGGCAACGTCTTAGAGAGGTTAGTATCATTCTGACATCATTGTCCTATCGAGGCATGGATTGGCAAACATCACATTAAACTGTCTCCATTGCTCAGTCTGTGAAGAAGATTCAAATCCGGAATGAGGCACAAATATATATGCCAGCCGTATTTCAGCCGATTGGCAAATAAAGGCTATGCTTGGCATTAAACCAATTATTTATTGAACACTCTGGAATGCTGAACGATATTTACTGCACAGCTGGGTACTGTTTTATCAACGTACTAACGGAAATCGTAAACTTAAGTTCAAATTAAATTAAATTATTAAAAACAACAATTTGTGAACAGAAATTGTTTATAGGAGTTCATTAACTGAATCTTGATTAGTATTACAGCTCCATTTACCACAATTAATACTTGCTAACGTATTATTAAGAATTTAAATTTGATCGTAAGTTTAAGATTTCCGTAAATGCTTTGATAAAACAGTACCCGGGACTGAATGTTATGTGATAACGTCCAAATAGGATTATACTGCTGAATAATTGTCTATATTTAAAGTGGATGTGTTGACATCTTTTCGTATCATGAAGTAGCAATTTTAACCAACTGTTTTACCTCAACAACTCCAACACATAGCCCAACTGCTTTGCTTGACAACTAATATTGAACAAGTTTTAAATATTTTTATTTCATGAAATAAAAAACAAAAATGAAACAGTAATAAATTCACTAATATTGAAAATGTATGATCATTGTACTATGATAAACAAGTACAGGGTGTCTCAAAATATAATATACAAGATTTTTAAAACATGCATGTCCCAATGGCAGCCCAATAGTCTGATATGATAAAGGTCACAGTGACCTTGACCTATTGGCCTAAAAATCAATAGGAGTCATCTACTGTTGCTGACCAACATCCATGTAAAGTTTGAAGATCTTGGGGCAAAGTATTTGTGAGTTATTAAACAGAAACCATTTAATCTACTGACAGACTGACCTATAGATATGTGCAAAGCAAAATACTCCCTCATCAAAGATGGGTGGCATAACAAGAGCTCAGAATAGCTGAACACTGGACCAGACTGTGTAGCAAGGTTCAGTTACCAAAGGTCCTCATGGGTCTAGATAAGATTCTAAGCTTGACCACCTAACAGATACATAAACTACCAGGCTAAAATTCTTAACCAGTCTTGTGAGGCAAAAATCCCAAAACCAACATTGACACTGGTCACCATTATGCTTAGCTGACAAGCATAACCAGTCATCCTACCTATTGACCAGTGTAGTTTGCTAAGCTATTAAGCTAAAATTCTGTATCAGTGGACAGTTGAAGGTACAGATCTTGAATAGTATCTCTAACACTGAACAAGTATGTATGGCACAGTTAAGCTCTTAAGCTGACATTCTAGATCAGTGCGGCACAATAGAGTGCCAAACAGTTTAAGCTACCTGTTTGAGAGGTTTATAATCTTGGATTCTTAACAAGCCTGCATAGCCAAGTTTCACAACCAAATTGAGATTATTTACACATTTGTGTGGCCCTTGACTAGTATGTTTAGTCCAGAAAGCTACCAAACTTCACAACTATGTCAGTTGGTGTAGTCCAAGCTTGAATGCTAAGATTGTCTCAACCCATTTGTGTGAAAGCGTAGAACACTAACTATAGTAACAACAGGCAGTTACCAAACTTCAACACTAGACCATAGTCTTTAGCTTATCTATTCACATGGTCCAGTGACCATAACAACAGGTTTTGACTCGCTAAGCATTCAGTCTATGCTGCTATACGCCTCACACCAAATAAATACACAGCAACAGTATCACTGTAGTTAATTCATATCACAGATAATAGCCAAATCTTCACTGTAAACTTGTGTCAACCGCATTTCTTGACCTGAAAGAAACAATTACAATGCTTTAAATGTAGAACATTTGTTTTACAAAAACAAGGGTATGCATTATTCCTATTCAGATTGATGTAACTGGGTAAGAAAATGTGCAGTCTTTTGAACGTGGCCTCTTACGAATGTAGTCAGATCTAACTAACAGCACAAAGGAAAGGAACAAAAGTGGATTTCAACGAGATTGTCACAAATCCAGTCCACTAGACCATGACAGCCGCCTAATGTTTTACATACCTTACATAGAAAAGCTTCACAGATATCAGCAACAAATTGATCACAGGTTTGTAGAGTAGCGTTCCTTTGACTTCTTGACAGAGCCTGTAAAAAATATGATATAAAATATTTCAGCATGGGTCTAGTAAAGGTACTGAACACTTGATGATAATCAAAACTTTGCTGCAGTAACTTTAAAATACTGTAAGTTTTTAACAAAAGTTTGTTCCATCAACTAGTTTCAAATTAAATGTTTCTGTATAATTAAATAATCAGACAATACTTCCTCAGTTCGGTACCAAACAACACGTCTAGGCTACCTGTGAATTCAATGTTCATGGTCAAAGACTTGACTACTTGTTACGTTGTTGGAAGAATGTGACTATAAAACTTCAGAAAATACAAAGCAACACTCTTTGGGAATTGCAAATATAGGCCATTGTTAAAGGGTTGTTGCTCTAGAATGGTGGAATTTATATTCCAAATCAGTTAAGCAATTTTTGAAGGAGTTGCTATAGAAAAGGTGTTGTTCTTCAGAAGTCTGCTCTAGAGAGGTTGTACTTTACTTTAAATAATTTATAAGCAGGGATACAGACTAGCAGAGGCCCAGTAGCCCACGGCCCCTAGATTTTGGTCTGGGCCCCTAGATTTTTCAAGAAATTCCCAATATACACTATACAATAATCAAAGAAAGTACTATGTTGGGCTACCAAGTTGAAAATGTCAGTCTTTATCTCTGATAAGAATGTATATATCACTTACTCTTTCTAAAGCTAAGTATAGACCATCAACACCGAGATTATAGCCACTCTCTAGTATTCTACGAGCATCCGTTCTTGAGCTACCTAGTGCCGTATTTAATTGTTCTACCACCACGTCACACAGTGACTTATTTGCTTTCCCAGTTTTCTGAACATCAAGTGATTGAAATAATTGTTCTGCTAGCTGGACATAATCTGAAAGAACAATACCAACAAACTAGAAGGGTTTTTGGACACAAAAATATAGGCATTCCAAGAAGGGCCTTAACTCCTGCAAAAATAATCTGACCCAAAATTACTGGCAATATGCATAACCAGGCTTGGTACCAAGTAATCATAATTAAAAATGTAAGTCTCTCGCGAAGGGCCATAACCCTGAGAAGAATCACATGACCTAAAATTCCAGACTATGTTCACACCTAACCATGGTACCAAGCAAACATGTGAAATTTTGTTCAAATCTGACCAGTGTTTCAGGAAAGCAAGCTTACACAAATTTGGGAACATTAAGGTATCGCACCCGGAATCCTTGAATATCCGTAATGGATTCTTCCCTTGAAGTTGGCGGTTTGTGGCCAATCTAGCAGGAAAAGAAACAAGAGGGCCATGATGGCCCTATATCGCTCACCTGATTATAAACCCTGCACAATTTTCACCCAAAGGAATAATTTGAACATCTTGGTAGAAAACCACAAGATGATGCTACATACCAATAATCAAAATTCTAGGCAGTGTAGTTTTAGGCAAGAAGATATTAATATGTTTTCCCTATATATAAGTCTATGTAAAACGGTGACCCCCGAGTAGGGCCAATTTTGACCCCAGGGGCATAATTTGAACAAGGATTTTCTAAGATTTGACCGGATGACCTAGTTTTTGACCCCACGTGACCTATATTCGAACTTGACCTAGATATCACTGAGACAAACATTCTGACCAAGTTTCATGAAGATCAAGCTTCAAATGTGCCCTCTAGAGTGTAAACAAGGATTTTCTAAGATTTGACCCTGTGACCTAGTGTTTGACCCCACGTGACCCATATTCAAACTTGACCTATATATCACTAAGACAAACATTCTGACCAAGTTTCATGAAGATCAAGCTTCAAATGTGACCTCTAGAGTGTAAACAAGGATTTTCTAAGATTTGACCCTGTGACCTAGTGTTTGACCCCACATGACCCATATTCAAACTTGACCTATATATCACTGAGACAAACATTCTGACCAAGTTTCATGAAGATCAAGCTTCAAATGTGCCCTCTAGAGTGTTAACAAGGATTTTCTAAGATTTGACCCTGTGACCTAGTGTTTGACCCCACGTGACCCATATTCAAACTTGACCTATATATCACTGAGACAAACATTCTGACCAAGTTTCATGAAGATCAAGCTTCAAATGTGCCCCCTGGAGTGTAAACAAGGATTTTCTAAGATTTGACCGGATGACCTAGTTTTTGACCCCACGTGACCTATATTCGAACTTGACCTAGATATCATTGATACAAACATTCTGACCAAGTTTCATGAATATCAAGCTTCAAATGTGACCTCTAGAGTGTTAACAAGGATTTTCTAAGATTTGACCCGGTGACCTAGTTTTTGACCTCACGTGACCCATATTCAAACTTGACCTATATATGACTGAGACAAACATTCTGACCAAGTTTCATGAAGATCAAGCTTCAAATGTGCCCCCTGGAGTGTAAACAAGGATTTTCTAAGATATGACCGGATGACCTAGTTTTTGACCCCACGTGACCTATATTCGAACTTGACCTAGGTATCATTGATACAAACATTCTGACCAAGTTTCATGAAGATCAAGCTTCAAATGTGACCTCTAGAGTGTAAACAAGAATTTTCTAAGATTTGACCTGGTGACCTAGTTTTTGACCCCACATGACCCATATACGAACTTGACCTAGATATGACTGAGACAAACATTCTGACCAAGTTTCATGAAGATCAAGCTTCAAATGTGCCCCCTGGAGTGTAAACAAGGATTTTCTAAGATATGACCGGATGACCTAGTTTTTGACCCCACATGACCCATATTCAAACTTGACCTATATATGACTGAGACAAACATTCTGACCAAGTTTCATGAAGATCAAGCTTCAAATGTGCCCCCTGGAGTGTAAACAAGGATTTTCTAAGATATGACCGGATGACCTAGTTTTTGACCCCACGTGACCTATATTCGAACTTGACCTAGGTATCATTGATACAAACATTCTGACCAAGTTTCATGAAGATCAAGCTTCAAATGTGACCTCTAGAGTGTAAACAAGAATTTTCTAAGATTTGACCTGGTGACCTAGTTTTTGACCCCACATGACCCATATACGAACTTGACCTAGATATCATTGAGACAAACATTCTGACCAAGTTTCATGAAGATCAAGCTTCAAATGTGACCTCTAGAGTGTAACCAAGGATTTTCTAAGATTTGACCCGGTGACCTAGTTTTTGACCTCACGTGACCCACATTCAAACTTGACCTATATATCACTGAGACAAACATTCTGACCAAGTTTCATGAAGATCAAGCTTCAAATGTGCCCCCTGGAGTGTAAACAAGGATTTTCTAAGATTTGACCGGATGACCTAGTTTTTGACCCCACGTGACCTATATTCGAACTTGACCTAGATATCATTGATACAAACATTCTGACCAAGTTTCATGAAGATCAAGCTTCAAATGTGACCTCTAGAGTGTAAACAAGAATTTTCTAAGATTTGACCTGGTGACCTAGTTTTTGACCCCACATGACCCATATACGAACTTGACCTAGATATCATTGAGACAAACATTCTGACCAAGTTTCATGAAGATTGAGTCCAAAATGTGACCTCTAGAGTGTAAACAAACTAATTGTGAACGGACGACGGACGACGGACGACGGACGACGTACGACGGACATCCATCGATCCTAATAGCTCACCATGACCACTTCGTGGTCAGGTGAGCTAAAAATGACCCTAAATCTATCTTGCAACTTTTAACAAGTGACAAAATTATATACTGGCAAATTAAGTTTTTATACAGTTTTCACTAATTTAACTTGTTACTGTAGGCAATAACATGCAATCTCCATGAAGCATTTCAAACTAATATTAATTCTGTCGTCATATTCATAATTAAAACAAAAATCATCAGGTTCCAGTATTCCGAGACATGCGTGACATTTGATAAATTTGCCTCAAATCATTCAGCAGTAGGGTCAAAATTCAGGAGATCTGGTATGTATAATCATGAATAAGTGTCAAAACAAATTTCTAGCCTGAAGTTTCAGAATGACAACCATCCCAGTCAAAATGGTGAATATTTAATAAGTGAAAATTTTGTACATTAAACATTTTTAGCAGCTTCTTGTGAAGGATAATTTTTACAGAGAAATTTTGGTGATGAAAACCAGAGACAATTTACTGACCTTGTAGTACGCAGCAGGCAAAGACACCTGACTTGAAAACATCATAATGTACAGCCTCGTGATTAGAACATTCTATCTTATGTAACAGTTTAGTGACCACTGATTCTGGCAAGTTCCTGAAAATGTAAAATGCACAAACAATTAACAGAAATTTGTCTTTATAATGTGTTATAGCTGAAACAATATAATTCAACTTTTCGACAGCTGGGACTCAGACTTCTCAATAAGTTTTAACCTAGCAGGCTGAAATGCTTAACAAACGGACCTGATAAGGTCCTTAAAGAGGCATTCCCTATAACTAGAATATTTTTCTCTACTATCTCATTAAATGAGCTAAATGTACAAATCACTATCAATTATCATAATTTGTCAGAAGAAAGTGTGCACAAATACGTCTCTATAATGTCAAAAAAATATATTTAAATCACCAATAATAATTTATTGCTTCCAGCAATTTATTATTATGTGGTCAAAGGGAAACAACTCAGGACTATTTTGGCTCATTATGGAAATATGTTTTCATTCTTTTTTCGGGAATTAGTGGGAGCTTTTTGTTGAAAATTTAAGGAGTTTAAGCAATAATGATTCTCATTTAATGTATAATACTCCTGAATCATTTTAAACGATCTAAGTTGTAGGGAATGCCTTTTTAATGCAACTATTTTTTTCAAGTTATGTATAAATTTCACATTTTCAGCCGACAGGGCTCGACACTAACACTTGGAGTGGTCCGAGGCCAGTGAAAATCAAGAAGGACCAGTGAAAATCTTGAAGGACCAGTAACTGTTTTATTTACAAATTTTACGTTTCTTTGCTTGGGGACCAGTGACAAAAAATAGTAAGTGTCAAGCCCTGGTCGGCCCAAAATAGTTTTTAGGCAGTTAATTTGGCCTGCAGCTTGTTGTTAATGAGAACCCTGCTTTAAGCATTTTATCAAAGGCGATATTTTAGAAAATGTTTTTGACTTTTATCAAGGAGACATTAATTTTGAAATAATATATTTTGAAATGATCTGTCTAAATTGTTTTTGTTTGCTTTTGTCTAATGTTTTATGTTTTCAAAACAAAGGGAGATGTAGGTATAATTTTTACCATGAACAACCGTGTCATTTACTCGATTGTAAGAGTTGTCTTTCTAAAAGTGAATACTGTAAAATCATTAATTTTAGTGGGGGATTAAATTTCGTGGATTTTGTTGTTCACCTCCAACCATGAAATCAAATTTCATTGAATAGTAATTTTGAACCTTTTATTTATTACCTGAAATGCAAAATCCTTGAATTGATGTTCCATTGCATTGATCTTTTTTCACCAAAACCCCAAAATTTTGTACCATCAAAATTAAATTACTTTACAGTAGAACATGACCAGGACCTTTTTCTTCTTGTGCTATTGTTTTCTTTCTGATCCTGTTAGATCCCATCAACATGTATCAACAGTGAATGCCGCTCATTTAATTTACTGTAAAATCATTCAATTTCAATGGGACAAAATTTTTGGAAAAAAACCATTTCGTGGGGGCGTAATTTCAAGAATACATTATCCCCTAGGTCAGATACTATAAAATCATAAATATTTGTGAGGTTTTAATTTCGTGGTTGAGGTCATACACAAAATTAAATCCCCTTAAATATTAATGATTTCACAGTATTCTAAATGAACAAACCTGCACTGTACGAGAAGTAAGTCAGAGAATACAGCACCATTAACACCATGTACCTTCTTACTGACTGAAAACAAAATAATTAAAGTTGAGTTATTCAGTCATGGCTGTTACTCGAACAAACAAATTTAAAATATGTTTTTAAATATTGTTTTGTTTTAAGTCTCAATCTCTGGCCAACAATATTTCAGTCATAGGGAGACTACCCAGTCGGACAAAGGATCATCCAGCTACCTAAAAATAACAATGCTCAGCATCATGCAAGGGAGATAGGTACACCACATACTGTAAAATCATTTAAGTTCGTTGGGACCAGAAATTTCGTGGTTTTGGAAAAAAAGACAATTTCATTGGGACTTGAATTCGTGGATTTTGCATTCCATGTAATAAATAAAACAGGGATCCAAATTAATGTTCGTTGGGATTTAAGTTTGTGGTTGAGGTGAACCACGAAATCCACGAAATTTAATCCCCCACAAAAATTAATGATTTTACAGTATACCATTTTAACGATGTTGGTATGTCAGGACCTAGGATGGGACTCAACTCAAGACCACTGACATTTGAAGGGGATACTTACCACTAAGCCAAACAAAGAGGCACTATTTTAGCATTCAGTGCAAATATTACAGTCTCATAATGGCTGTTCTATTCTGTTTGTCTCTTTTTTGTTAAGAGCAGAACTGAGCACTACCAAAGTTACAAATTAATGCAGCTTTTATTATGCTTGGCAACAAAATTACACTCCTAAATGTTTAGGAGCAGACCCAAGCACTAACAACCTAAAACACAGTAAGGCCTATGTATAGCTTGGCTATATTGACCTGAGCCTGACCTTTATGCAAGAATAAATTACAAGGTTCTTGCGTTGAATATATCAATTTCCGCAAGCAAATCGTGCAATATCGGTATTTAAGATTTGTGTTTATATTAAAAGTCGAGCGTCGTCGTGATACTCACCGATTATGAAAACATACAATCAGTGTTATAAACGTAGACAATATATTGACTGTTAATTTATGCTAATCAAAAGGTCAAGCTCATGTCAATGTGGGCAAGCTATACCTGAGGAAGAAGTAAGGATCAGACTAACCTTTGTGATTTGAGAGTATATCATACGCTGCGCGGACATTGGATTCAAACAATGGACGGCTATAATGAGTCATCTTCAATACCTGGTCAGCTCTCTGCACTAAACTTGTGTTATCTTCGATAGAGTCAAAACTGTAGTAAATAAATATATACTAGAATTATTAGGTTTATTGCTCAGGAGTAGCAACCACAGGTAACTGTATCATTGAAAACCAAAAAAAAAAAATTACAAAAATTCTATATACTATATAAATTTTACCTTTTTTTTGTATTTTCGTTTTCAAATTGTCATTTATCTGTGGTCTCAACAGGACCAAATTGAAAATCAGGAAAATTGGTGGCGACCAAACTTTTTTGCCCAACAAGGTTCCTATAATGGCATTATTTCCATACTAAACTCAGTTTGCATCAAAGAAAATCCTTCAGGCCATAACTTTGCCATTTCTTGGGATATTTTCATCAAATAACTTTATTTTGGTCAGAAGTCATTGCTCTTTCAGTTATGCTAAATCTGGAATTCTAGAAAATTAACACCCCTGATTGCCTTCTGTGATCGACCTCAGACCTACATTTCTACTGAATATGATAACCTATTCAAATGTTGTGAAAGCCTCCTGGGAAAAGTGTGAGCAATGCCTGTTTGATGTACTCCTCCTGGGAAAGTGTGAGCAATGCCTGTTTGATATACTCCTCCTGGGAAAGTGTGAGCAATGTCTGTTTGATATACTCCTCCTGGGAAAAGTGTGAGCAATGCCTGTTTGATATACTCCTCCTAGGAAAAGTGTGAGCAATGTCTGTTTGGTGTACTCCTCCTGGGAAAAGTGTGAGCAATGTCTGTTTGGTGTACTATCTGTATGTTAAGTGCTGCAAATGATAAAAATTTCTCATTTTAACTAGGTCAAGTCCTACCTTGCCCATATTTTAACTAGGTCAAGTCGTAGTTGTGCCGCTTTAGGTTGCATAACGTTAGGTCACTGTCCTTAGTGTTTTAACCTAGGTCACGCCCTGGGGTTGTTGTGCCTCATTTGGTCGCCGTTTTGGCATGGGTTTCTGTTGGCACTGCTCAGGGTAACTGTGTCGTTCTGATTTCTGTGCTCGGCTGGTTGGGTTGAGTGCTACCTTCCCTGTCGGATTTTCTCATACCTTTTTTACAGTGTTGCTCATAACCAAACAGGCAAAAATGTTTAACCAACAGACCTGATAAGGCCCTTACTGTTTTTTTTTTTTTTTTTTTTTTTTTTTTTTTGGGCCCACAAGGGTTACCCCATTTATTGTTCCCGTCTGTTGGTTTTGTGGGGGTCGGAGAATCATCCCCCACAAACCTTACAATATTCAACAACATAATTAAACAATAAATACAATGATACAATGAAGAAAGTCAATAATAACAATGCAATATAGGGGACAATAGAAGGGGCTTTGGACCTTTTTCCATCAAATAGTGACAAAAATAATAACATGTTTCACCACCTTTATGTAATCTAGAGTATGACAATATTTCTTTTTTCTGTACCTATGTTTAAAGACAAATTTTTTTAACAATTTCCCAGCTTTTGTTTTCTATTTCTGTAATGCCTGATTTAAAATATATCTCCCATGCAAATTTTAAGCTATTTTTTAATGTTACAGTACTAGGTAAGATTTCTTTTCTTTTGCATAAGTAAATATATTTTTTAAATTCAAGAAAAAGAATATCCACAGGTATGTATTCCTTTTTTCCACATCCTAATATGATAGCTATCACATTTATCTTAAAATTTGGGTTAAAAAGTATGATTTCATCATTTAAAAATTGTATTATTGGTTTTACTCTGCAGCATTCCCAAAATAAATGACTTATCATTTCTTCATGCATTTGGCAGAAAGTACATAGATTATTTTGTTTAATTTTCATTTTGAAGAGTAAGGTATTGGTAGCTAGAATTCTATGTACAATTCTAGTTTGTAACCATTGTATGTATGTGTCCCTGGTATATTTAACAAGAGGATCCAAAGGGCCCTGGGTCGCTCACCTGTTTGGCCTAGTGACCTAGATTTTGGCCCAAATGACACAGTATCTAACTTGACCTAGATTTATAGAGATAAACATTGTGACCAAGTTTCATAAAGATAGTCAAAATTGTGACCTCTAGTGTGTTCACAAGATTTTTCAATGATTTGGCCTCGTGACCTAGTTTTTGACCCCAGATGACCCAATATCGAACTTGACCTAAATTTTATAATGATGATCATTGTGATCAAGTTTCATAAAGATAAGGTCAAAATTGTGACCTCTAGTGTGTTCACAAGCTTTTTCAATGATTTGGCCTCGTGACCTAGTTTTTGACTCCGGATGACCCAATATCGAACTTGACCAAAAATTTTTAGTGATGATCAGTGTGATCAAGTTTCATAAAGATTAGGCTCAAATTGTGACCTCTAGTGTGTTCACAAGCTTTTTCAATGATTTGGCCTTCAAAGGCTTGTGACCTAGTTTTTGACCCCAGATGACCCAATATCGAACTTGACCTAGATTTTATGGAGATGATCATTGTGATCAAGTTTCATAAAGATTAGGCTCAAATTGTGACCTCTAATGTGTTCACAAGGTTTTTCAATGATTTGGCCTAGTGACCTAGTTTTTGACCCCAGATGACCCAATATCGAACTTGACCTAGATTTTACAGAGATGATCATTGTGATCAAGTTTCATAAAGATTAGGCTCAAATTGTGACCTCTAATGTGTTCACAAGGTTTTCCTTTGATTTGACCTAGTTTTTGACCCCAGATGACCCAATATCGAACTTGACCTAGATTTTACAGAGATGATCATTGTGATCAAGTTTCATAAAAATTAGGCTCAAATTGTGACCTCTAATGTGTTCACAAGGTTTTCCTTTGATTTGACCTAGTGACCTAGTTTTTGACCCCAGATGACCCAATATCGAACTTGACCTAGATTTTGTTAAGATGATCATTGTGACCAAGTTTCATAAAGATTAGGCCAAAATTGTGACCGCTAGAGAGGACACAACCCAATTGTTGACGGACGGACAGACGACGGACGAAGAGTGATCACAAAAGCTCACTCTGTCACTTTGTGACAGGTGAGCTAAAAACATAGCTATATATAAAGTCCCAGTCAATATTGTTGTTACTTACAGATTCCCACTTGGGTTTGCTTGTTGGTATTTCATCATTTTTAATCAGTGTTTTATATACAAATTTATAAGCATCCTTTTTTGTTAGAATTACTGTTATTATTTTCTTAAAATTGTATATAATTTTCAGCCGACTCAAAATTAGTTTTAAGCAGTCAATTTGACCTGTAGATTGTTATAAGCCTGCTGTTGTTGAGAACCCTTCATGACTATGATTGGGCTTTTCGACGAATAAAATTTAAAATCAGGTAAAATCCGATTTAGTTAAAGATGTTGTCAGGTATGCCCACAAAATTTTGTTTATATTCACATCACACAGTTAATACTGTAAAATCATTTAATTTCAATCTGACAGAATTTTGAGGTTTTGGTGAAAAGGACCATTTCATGGGGATGTAATTTCAACATTCATACCACGTCCGACTTTGCTTGCAACAGGAGGCAAATATAGAGATCTCATTGATCGCCTTTTGCGTCCTTTAAATATTTTTCAAAATTGTCTCTTTGGCTAAATGCTTGTGGATGAATTATCCACAAGATAAATTTACCCTATTTAGATTTTTTAACTTTAGTTAGGCCGACCTGAAGGCCCAAGGGGTACACGTTGGGAGTCCTATAAAAAATCCAGATTACCAGATGGTATGGGACGATACGAGGACTCATTAAACTGCTATCAAATCAAATCAAGATGTCATTTCAAGGATATCTTGTCCAATAAGTGATTAAGTCATATATATTGTAGAAATTATTAATATTCGTTGGGATTTTAATTTCGTAGTTTAGATCATCCACAGATTTTTAAATCTGCCTTTAATATTAATGGTTTCACAGTGAAACAAAACTTTATCCTTACTAATCTGCCAGGAATGAGATGGGATCTTCAGGTCTGTTTGCAATCAACTTTCCAAGTGCATCTCTCATCAGCATTCCAACACTCGTCCTCTCTGAATGCAAGAAAATAAATACAAACTGTTACACGTATGTCTTCCACAAAGGGCAGGGGTGTGGAATTCCTGTGTCCGACTTGCCCGACTTGGGCTTTTTGATCTGCGGGCAAGTGGATTTTTCCGTCCAGCTTGCCCATGGGCAAGTGCAAAATGATCATGAGAAAATAATATTATGTGTCCTACTTTACTCAAACACCAAAGCAAATCCCTGAAAACTGATAGAAAATGATTTAAAATCAGGTACACAGTAGGCTACTTTCAAGCTTTTCAAGATAAATTAGATTTTTGTTGCTTTATGTGTTTTCCTGGGCAAGCAGATTTAGTCTTCAGGCAAGTGTATTTTTCAGCTCAACTGTCCCATGGGCAAATGAAAAATTTCAGGATTTCCACACCCCTGAAGGGTCATAACTCATCAAACCTAAATTCCCGACAATATGCACATATATATGCTTACAAGTCAGACAAATCATGAAATGGTTATTTAAGGAAAGTTAGCTTGAGCAACATTAGTGAAATCTATCCAGACAGACTTTTAGCACATGATCCGTATGTGGAGACAAAAGTTATCTTTTGATTTTTTTTTTATATAATTATTTTAACAACAGGCACTGTGGTGGACGGCAGTTGAACGAATACAATAAATACAATGCTATACAGTTCACTCAGGATTCTACAAAAAGACAGCAAGCAGGCGATATATGTCTAAGCTTTAAGGGCGTCCCCTAAGGGGGGGCTACAGTATAGTCAGAATATGTTTGGAGTAGAATTAAGGCAACTTTAATGGGTCTGAAAGCTTTAGGGTTCAATAACTGTGTTTTATTTTGATTTTGATGTATGGAATAATGCACCTGTCAGTTGCATCCATGGCTCCCCCAACCCCCGGGTGGAGTGGTGGATAGCCGGGGAAACAGCCATGTTTTTACCTTCCAGGTTCCGAAACTAATACCCGGGGGACAATATTTAGTTGCCAGGGGCCGGGGAAATACCAATTTTACAGTCAGCTGTCCCCCGAAGGGCCATGGGTTTTGACAACCCTAAAGTCGAAATCCCGGCCCATCCCCAGGGTGGGGGTCGACCGTCGTGGATGCAACTGACTGGTGCATAAATAATAATCAAGACAGCTCAAAATTAAGACCACTTTTTGCAGATAATTCATTGTTCTCAATCTGTTGATTATTTACTTTATCAAGGCATGTTTCAAATGGTTAATGAGGTTTACTGTACTTGATAAACTCTTATTTGCATGTGGTTTAAGAGTGCTTGACCCCATTTGATCAGTTGATTTTAGTCTTGAAAAACACCAATGTTGATACATCGCGAAAACTAATGACAATCGTGCACAGGAAAGAATATCGTTGATGCGTGCCAATAATTGTCACGGACACTTTGAAAGGACAAATTCATTTACCAAGGAACTGTCTTTCTGATTCTTTTGGGATGTCATCCGAAGAATTTATCTTCTTTCGTTCTGTCATTTTGTCGGTAAGGTAAATAACTTTATCAAGGCGGAAATAACCGAACGATCTTCGGCAGTTTCCGTAAGATTCGGCTGGGATGACAGTTCGATTGTGCAACTCGAGTAGGGCAATCCCAAAAATGGGGCTATAAAAAAGGGGTCTGTTGTGCAACATCTTCAAGTCTACACGTGCCAGCATCTACGGAAGGATGGAGAAGTTTTGTGGTGGAGATGAGTTTTGGGTAGTGTTATAAAACCGTTTTTACTTGCATTTATTAATGACATTGCTGTTGAAATTATTTAGCTCGATATTAATTGGAAACTGTAGTAGTTACCGGATTGTAATATTTTCGGATAATTGTCAAGAATATTGCATTTTCACAGTTTATTTTGACACATTAACATGTTATTCTTGTTTTTCCACATTCTAAAAAGACTTTGCCAATTATTAAGAACAAATTGCATATTCAACTGAATAAATATATCAAAGATCAAGTCATGTAACATAACCATTGGTAGACCCTGATAGGTTCACTGGGGGTCTGAAACGTCAGGAATTTGGAAAAAATGTGATTATCAAATGACACAATGTTAATAAGAGTATATGCAAAATTAAATACAGCCGAAAATATCTGCATATATACTGTTGGTGAACGTTTTTAATAAAAAAAGAAAGAATATATATAATATATATTATATAGATGTATAATTGTCAGAAAGGTTAAAAACAGGAACATTATAATACATGTAGATCTACAATATTTGTATACTATAAACAGATTCGTTCTATTGTATATATCCCATATTAGCCCTGAGCAAAATGTTCTATCTTTTCTTTGCTAACAATTTTTGCACAATTTAGGGTCTGGCAAAATGCTATATTCTTGAAACACTATAGAGTGTGAGTATATAATTTTTTGCCAGACCCAAAAATCGAACAGAAAGATTGACCCATTGCATTAGTCATAACAAAAAAATCACAGAACAGATTTTTAACTGTAACAACCATGATATTATAGAATATGTTTTTTTTCAGAACACAACTTTAACTTGGGGCGATGATCAAAGTTTTCCTGATTTCACAGAATGTTTCCAGAACAGCGTGATTGTCTGGATCGCCAGTGGCTGGTTGTGGCTAACATGTCCATTCTATTTACCATATTTATTGTCGCAAAAGTCAAACAAACTACCCAACAGTTGGAAAACTTATTTGAAACTGGTAAATTATATGTCAAAAAATTATTTTATTTTCATTTGACATTACAGTAAACCTCTCCATAGCAGTCCTCGATCTGCATAGCTACAGCCTCTCTTTAGCAACATACTAAGTCAATATTTAATATAAAAGTATCCTCTGATGAGCAACCATCTCTAAACAGTCAGTATATGCAGTGCAAAAAGAATGTTTCTTTACAGAGGCTGTAATTATACCAACCGGTAGGTCTTATTATTGAGGTGTTAAATAATGATGGAGATGAATCATAACGTTATAAAAAGTTATACTGTCAAGCTATAAACTGTACTTATAGGTGTAGAATTATTTAGAGTGTTACATATCTAAGTAAAAGACCAATAGGTTGAAATATCGAGTAATAAGAGTGATTTAGCCATAAACAGTATTGTGTTCCCGTTTTAGGGATATATTTTTACTAGTGCATGGATTTCCCTGATGCAGGTTTTCTGTGTCCCTGACGCAATTTTGTGGCTTGGGACCCTCATTTCTGTATTTCTGTGCATCTTTGGGACCCCCAATAGGATCCCTCGAATAGACATTTTCATTTCAGCTGGAATATTTTTCTGTCTGCTATTAATTGCACTTAGTCTTGTGGAGCATTGAGCAATCTGAATTTGCTGTTTTATTTATTTATATATTTGATACTCACCAATAATGAACTTAAAATGCATTACCTTATAATGAAGGGCCCCCGAAAATTTCTCAGGGACTCCTTAAATGTAAAACTTAAGGGTCCTGGGACCCTCGTATGAAAATTCCTAGGGAAAACCCTGCACTAGTGTTAAATAATACTTAATTTATTTCAATGTCTTGCTGTATTACAACTTTTTCATTGATATTTGCATTTATAAAATATATGTACCTGCCAAGTACTCCTATTAAAGTGGAGTTACTCCTATTTTTCGTTGATAAATTCACCTACCTTTGCACAAAGGTACATTTGATTCATTTTATGATCTTCTGTCCCATATTTATAACTATTAGAATTAATACCTCCCTTGTTTATACACCTTTTAAATCATATTTAAGTGCATCTTGTGACATGATTTGACTAGCTTGGCAGGTATGATAATATATATTGTAGAGGTTTTTACTTGTCAGATATATTTATTTCAGTGTCTGGCTGTTTTACAACTTATTATCATCGTCATAGAGTTGGCATATGGTGCTACAGATCTGGAGAAGAAGGGCGAAACATTCTTACAGGCATATTTTACTGGACCTCTCATAGAGGGGCTCACCATTGTAAGCATGTTAACAAATTCGTCATTCTGTATTTTTAGCCCCCAATAGATTGACTACTGAGTGCATGCATATGCTTTAATTCTAGGTCATAGCTGGTTAGTTCAACTTTTTGCCATAAATCACTTCAAATTTGTTGTAAAATCATTAATATTCAAGGAGGATTTAATTTTGTGGATGTACTCAACCACAAAATTAAATCCTCACAAATATTAATAATTTTCTCTAATTGGTGACTGATGAAATGGTCTTTTTTGTCATGAACTTGTTTCCCATTGAAATTAAATGATTTTACAGTAGCTAGTTGAACAGCAACATTCAAACACAATTTTTGCAATTCACTTTTTAATAGCTGATCTGTGACCCTATTACATTATTTTAATTGTTTTCATGCTCTAGCATCCACTACCGGTAATGCAGAATGCATATGGCTATTATCCTGGCTTTCTGTTCGTCTGTCCATCCAACTGAAAAAGTTAAGCAAAACTTTCAATTTGTTAAAATTCTATTAAGTCAATAAGACATTGCTTTCAAACTTGTTTTTACATGTAAGTTAAAGTTAAATTACCAATTTTCTAGAGCTGTATTCAGCTGTTCAACGACCCTTTGACATTTTAAATTCCTGTACTTTATATTTCAGGTATTGGTGATATTATACCTAGAGCTAGAGAGACGTAAAGGTTACATTACCTCGGGAATGTTGTTTATGTATTGGGTGCTAGCTAATACCACATACATCATACCTTTCTATAGAAAAATAATACTCAAGGTTTGTATGATATTTATATTTATTATTAGCTTTCAATATATTACGGTGATTTTCAGTGAAAATAACAATTACAAATAACAGTGAAATTATCGTTTTGTTTTTTTCACTGTTTTGCAGCTGGTTCCAGTATCGTGCAGAAAAAGAAACGCAAATTTAACAGTGCCAGGCTTCAAAATATGCGTTACGTCATTGTGACGTCATAGTTGTCACGTCGTGACGTTCTAATTTCAACGTAATTTTTCCAATTTAGCCAATTACTGTACTGTTTTACGAGAAAATGAAGCAAATAATAAACAGAAAATTTGTTGATTTTTGGTGAAAGATCTTATTCTATTTCACTCGTGATCACAGAAAATTATATTTTCACTCGTGGCTATGCCACTCGTAAAAATACTGATTTCTGTGATCACTCGGTGAAATAAAATTCGATCTTACACCAAAATCTACAAATATCCTCTATATATGCTTTTATTTATCCTCGCCACAGAGCAACCCATATGGGCAAAGTCCCAAAGAAGAGTTGAGTCATTTTAGTTTTTGGTGCGGTAAAGCATATGATACAGAAAATGCTCCAGTTCCAGAAACATCACTGGTTCTTTAAATTGCATCATAGGTTTTTAAAGTCTCACATGAAAGGTAGTTATTTGTATTCTAAATGGGCTTAATTTTTATATATACACAACAAAAATTAAAAAGGATCCACAATTTGTGTAAGGTTTCCTTTGACTGAACTAATTGCCCTCTTTATAGCATATTGTGCATCAAATTCAAAATACAGTGTGTCATTCATTATGGATTGAGTATATCTATAGGCTTGCTTGAAAAATTCATTTGTGAAGGTTATGGATGGTTTGTTCTACGTCTAATCTTGCGTGGATTACGAGGGCCTTTCTTAGTAACTTTGGATTGTCTGTGCGATATAGCATTTAGATGAACCTGTACTCATCTTTTTCTAGTTATAGGTCATTTATTCATTGATAAAATTACTGATACGGTATGCAGTAAACACATTTTTTATGAAATTTACTGTAAGAGTACACGCCAACGTTTTACCAAAAGCACAAGGTCAGATAATAAGCACTTATTATTATTCAAAGGGAGGTAATATGTAACATACTGAAGTTGGGCTCAAATTGCAGTAAAAATCTGTTATCATTCAGTGACTATTTACTGCTTGTAAAAAGTCAATGTAGATTTATTCAATGTATTTGTACATGAAATGAAATTCAATTTGGAATTATGCTTACAATGCCTACACTTATTTTATATCCCGCCATTACTGTAAAATCATTTAATTTCGTTTGGACGAAATTTCGTGGTTTTGGTAAAAAAGACAATTTCGTTGGGACTTGAATTCGTGGATTTTGCATTTCAGGTAATTAAACAAGGGTCAAAATTAATGTTTGTCGGGATTAAAGTTCGTGGTTGAGGTGAACCACGAAATCCACGAAATTTAATCCCCCACGAAAATTAATGATTTTACAGTATATTGTTTGTCCTGTCTGTTTAAACTGAAACTTAGCATTTTTGTTTAAAACTATCATTACCAAATAACGTTGTCAAAGCCATGTAACATTATTCAATATTTTAACAGAATTATGCCCCCCTGATTGACTTAATTAGCTTTTTATTATGTACAAGGCTTCAAACCGGGGATGCTGCAAAATCATTTAATTTTGATGGGATAAAATTTGTGGTATTGGTAACAAATACCATTTTGATGGGTCTTCAATTAGTGGATTTTGCATTTTCAGTACTAAACACAAGGGTCAAAATTATTGTTTAATGGGATCTAATTTCGTTGTAGAAGGGGAACAATGAAATTTAATCCTCCACGAAAAATTAATGATTTTAGTTAGCCTTTACTAAACTCAGTCTTGTTGTCTTATTTCTATGTACCTTTCTTTGTTTCAGGGCTATGAAAAGAAGCCTTCAGATTTTATAGTGTTCAATGTTTACTATTGCTTTAGTTTAACACAACTTGTATTGAGTTGTATAGCTGAAAAACTGCCAGTTCGTGAGGGAAAAGTAAGTTAATTTTTTGCTTTTAATAAATGTGTTGTCTAGTTCCTTGTAAATGAGACTATACAGATCCAACATGAGGGGTCGGATTTTAACCAGGGACGAGGCTTGCCGACCCCGAGGGTGAGATTTCCTTATCCTACATAGACTGTTTCATCGTGGATCATTTTCCTTCGACGTTGTAAGTAAAGAATATGCATACACTGTTATGCTCTGTCTAAGAAAATGTCCCTTAAATAGTGTAGAACTTAATTTTTGTTCTTCTTGTTAGCTAAATACCAAGTTTATTTACTATGCAGACGTAGTAGAAGTTAAAGTAGACCCATAAAGGTCGGAATAACTTCACGTGTGGTTGCTCATGTGAGAAAGATGTTGCTAATGTGAGATAAGATTTTCTTCCATTAGCAACACGCTTATCTTAAATTAGCAACGCCGAAGAAAGAAATAATGAACAAATATTTGTACATTTTTTCTCTGTATATTGATAACTGTAAAAGTTGTTTGTACCACAGAATTAGATTAGAGTAGAAAAAGTAGATTCATTCCGGAGTTAAGTGTTGCAAAATTGTGCTATAAGCCTCCGTAGCTCAGTGGTTAGTGCGCTTGTCGTCTAATCTGGCGACCCGGGTTCAAATCCGGGTGGAGGTACATATATATGCCTGCCATATTTCAGTAGAAATAAAGCAAATAAAGGCTATGCTCGGCATAATTCATTTAAAAAAAAAAATATATATTAAAAAAATAAAAAGTTGTGCTATAAGCATAACACAATGAAAAAAAATCTTATACTTGACAAAAGTTACCTTTCTTAAATCCTTAACCATGCTCGCAATACGAATACAGGATTAAGCCCGGGCCCCTTGATAAGTAGAAATGAGCACTATCCACTGCAACCATGTGCTAACTTAGTCAGTTTATACAGTGCCACTACTCTAGAGCAACACCAAATGGGAAACGCAAAGTTTGGTTGTTAAACAGAGGTTTGGTTGCTGTACCAAGAATGATGCTCTCGGGAGATTAAATTTAAAATAACTGGTTACTTTTGGAATAAACAAATTCATGATGTTTAAGAGAGAGGTTGTTGCTGTATGTAGGTTGCTCTGTAGTACACAGTCAGATAAACATATCTTATAGAACAATTTTTTTTTTTTTTTTTTTTTTTTTTGAGAAATGTTTATTTTCCTCGTCTATAGGTAGATGTGGGTCGAGGACATCCCACATACTACCGTACAAATATGACGTAATTATCATTATCATGGAACAATTTAATATTAACTGGTTTATATTTATAGAGTCCATGTCCAGAAGCAAGAGCATCATTTCTGTCCAGGATTTCATTCCATTGGATTCAAAGGTAATAGTACTACTAAAAATTTGCAAAACTTGTCATTCTGAAGCAGTATGCAACTTGAAGGTTAGATATTAGCAATTTTTAAAATAGAAAAAGTCTTTAAATTTGTTTGATGAATGTGGGTAGTGGTGGTCTAGATGTGATGCAGGCTTTTGGAAGGCTTTTGGAATTTAGAAGTACTGGGTTCAATTTCCATCTGTACCACTATTCTACTTCTTTGAGCAAGACTAGAATGACCTACACTGTTTCAATTAATTTGGTGTTTCAATGAGTTTCATCAAAGGTCAAAAGCCAATATATTCTGGTAGCCGATGGGACCCAAAAGTTACAGCAGACACAGACTCAGTGATCAGGAAGACACATGTCTAGAAATCGTCTTTCACTTCATACTTTTTTTCCAGACTGGTTGTCACAGGATACAAGAAACCTTTGACAGAAGCAGATATGTTTACATTAAATATTGAAGACCAGTCTAAAACTGTTGTGGAAAAATTTGAAGCAAACTGGAGGAAAGAAGAAATTAAACTGGAAAGAAAACTTGCGGGGTAAACAATGTTCTTTCTTTTTTCTTTTTGCGTTTTTTTGTGCCCCAATCTCTTCAAAATATTTGGAGTAAAAATCTCAGCTCAAATTGAGATTTTTTGATATATTTGAAGTTGGTGCTTGCTTTGAAATTTTACTGTAATAAACGAGAAGAAAAGAGAATGTCTCTGTTTCATGGTGCTTATTTTGTGGCTAACCTCCTGTGTTTGTGGCCCAATATTTGAGTTGAGATTTTGCATTGGGATATTCCAATCATTTTAATCAGGAGACCTTGGTTCAAAGATGAGCGGAGGCACTCATATATGCCTGACATATATCAACTGAAATCTGACTGGCAGATCAAGGCTATACAAGGTCTTTTATTTGATTGCCACATGTCAGTGAATGTCATCATACAATTTGAATGTTAACTCACTAAATGTCACAGTTTTCTCTTAATCTGTATAACTCCTGGCTAGGTAGCACGGCTAGACACTATTGAGTGCTTCGTAGTGCTATGCTAAGAAAAAAAGGGTTTCGTTGTGGACAAAGCGAAAAAATACTTGAGAAGTGACGAGGGCTCGAGGCCAGCATACCGTTGCATAGCAAAACACTACCAAGCGAAACTGAAGTGGTCCTTTGCATAAGAAAGAGCTCAGTATCGCTCGCCTAGCAAAGTGTTAAGAAACATGTTGGCTGATAGCATGTCATTGCCTAGACATAGAAAAGTGTTACCAAAAAGAGCTTGATTATAGCAGCTTGGCTAAGCAACGGGCATCACTGTTTCAAATTTGTTTTAGTACCATTTTACCATATTACAGGAAAAGAAGCTTGACGACACCACAAAGGGGAACAATCCAGGATTTCAACGACGTGTCAGAATCCACGCCTCTTCTTGGAATACAAAAGTCAGCTGACAAGTCACATGATACGTCAAAAGCTGATGCTAAAAATAGAATCTCTTTATTAATGGTACTGATGAAGACATTTGGCTGGGATCTACTCCGTAGCAACGTGTGGAAGTTAATTTATGATTCCCTCATGTTCGCCAACCCATTTTTGTTACAGTAAGAACAATTTGTTTTATTTCCAATAGTTGATATCCGGAACTCTGTGCAAGGTGGTTTTTCTGTTAATTTACTTGTAGGGACAAACAAATCTGGCCTATTTAGACTGATTTTGTATTCATATGCAAACATAACTGACCTCAACTCTATTGTCCAGATATGAATATCTATGTATCACAAGGATTATAACGGTAAAACTTTATTTGTACCTACAGATTAGTGGAGATCCCGAGTAGGTCTATTCTATTTGGGTATTGGTCAAGAGTTTATTTCCAGTTTTATGGTGACAATTAAGTCACATCAAAGGCCTAAGAAATTTTATCACAAAAAAATAGAGTTTAACATCCAGAAATTTTCACTCATTCATAAGTTAAAAGAACAGGTTTGAAACACCTCTGTCCATCCCTTACATGAATATACTATTAATTTTAACGCATAAACAGGCAAGAAAATGGTTTTTTGTCCGATCTAATCATGGCTCAACCACACAAAACAATCAAAATATATACCTTAAGTCGTGTTTAAGTTATAATATCGTGTACTTTCGACGATATGCCGTTCCAAACAGGTTTGCAAACATCTCGGGTTGGAAGCCATTGTCATGTTGTTTTGATATTGACAACGGAACCCAACCCAAGATGTTTGAAAACCTTACAAATATAAACTATATTAAATGGATGAAAAATTGGGGAAGTAAAAGCTGTCGTTTGTGATATAATTTCTTAGGCCTGTGGTTACATCATCCTGGTACTTGTCCATCCCTCATTTACATAGAACTATTGCCGAGTGCTTGGCATCCAGGAGGGGAGAATAAAATGATCTGGGTTATATTTGAGGCATATATTTCTTTAAATTGCTTTTTTGATAATTTCTCAAATTTTCTCAGACCTGGCCCTGATCTCCCGAAACATCTCAACCCGAAATCTCATCTCAAATTGAGATTTTTCCAAAATCAGAGTCTGAATTTCTAATAAATCTGAAGTTAAAACTCATTAAAAACTACTAGAATAAACAAGAAATAGTATCTGCTGTTTTTGATGCTACATTTTGAGTCCACCCTTCCTTGAAAATTATCCAAACAACATATGGCAATATTTGAGATGAGATTTATCTCAAAATTGAGATGTTTCGGGAGATCGGGGCCTGATGTACTACAAATGTTCCTCTTAAGAGCAATAACCTCTGTTTAACAACCAAACTTACTGCGTTCCAAAGTGTGATGATCTATAAAGATTGTTCTGAGCTGCTAATATTTTGTTCCATAATAAAATATTACAGTATTTTCACCTCTTTAGAGCAGCAACCTCTGTACAGCAGCCAAATTGTGTGTTTAACGAAAGGTTGTTGCTCAGCTCTAAAGAGGTCCTACTTGTGTTTTGTTCCAGCATAACAATTTACTATTAAATTTACTTTGTCAGAGCAACAACCTCTGTACAACAGCCAAATTTTGTTTTTCCAAATTAAAGGTTGTTGCTCTAAAGAGGTCCCACTTGTATTCTGTTCCAGAATAATGATTTACTATTAAATTGTACCTCTTCAGAACAACTACCTCAGCGCCATTACAAACTTCTTACCTCCCAAAGGGTGTTGCTCGAGAAAGGTTTCACATGTTCACTTGTATTTTGTTCCGGAGCTATAACTTTGTGTTTTCCTAAAGGGTTTTACTTTACATTGTATTTGTACCAGTTCTGAACTTTTGTTTCAGGTTACTAATAGATTTTGCATAGGATTACAGATGTGTTAGCTGCAAACTAAGCCCCGATCTCCCGAAACATCTCAATTTTGAGATAAATCTCATCTCAAATACTGATGCGTGTCGTTAGGATAATTTCCAAGGGAGGGTGGACTCAAATTGTCATCAAAAACTGTAAATGCTATTCTTTGTATAATCCAGTAATTTTTTGGCAAGTTCTGACTTCAGATTTATTAGAAATCCAGACTCAGACAGTGGAAAATCTCAATTTGAGATGAGATTTCTGCTTGAGATGCTTCTGGAGATTGGGGCCTGATTTAATCTAACAACCTTTGTATAAGAACCAAACTTTGTGTTTCAGAGAGGTTGTTACTTCAGAGGTTGCACTTGTGTTTTGTTCCAGAATGTTGATTTACTATTCAAAATTAACTGCTCCAGACCAACAACCTTTGTATAACAACCAACTTTGTATTTTCTCCAAGGGTGTAACTCTAGAAAAATTTCACTCAACTTTTGTTTCAGGTTACTGATAGATTTTGCTCAGGATTATACGAAGCCGTCCTGGAAAGGATATATATACAGTGTGTCGTTCTTTGTCGTCATAACGATACAATCGTTCTCATTCCATGCTTTGATGCACCAGTGTCTTACACTCGGGGTACGAGTAAGGGCAGCTCTCATATCCACCATATTCAAAAAGGTGAGTTACGGGCAAATCATATATTGTAAATAAGTTAGATATCTTAGTTAAGTTCATTAACGATGAAAACAATGAAAATTGAAGACCCTTAAATAACAATGATTATGCTTTAGGGGGTACTGTTTTATCAAAGCAATTACTGTAAACCTAGAAACTTTCGCGCATACAAACTTTCGCGTTTTGCCGATCGTCGGCATATTAGCGGCTACAAACTTTCGCATTTTTAAGTCTCCTGCGAACGCTGTGAAAATAAAGTCGCATAGTGACAAAATTATTGATATTATAACTTGTCACATACATTGCTTGTTTCGTATATAACTGCGTCGTAATAACAGTTCTCACCTTTGTTAAACCCTCTCAAACTCTTTTTGATGTAAATAGTTACCTATTTTATTGTTGAGTAACAATGCAAACAACGCTGGTAATGTTTTCACAGTTTAAACACTATCAGTCCTTCAGTATTATGACATAATAAACAACGCTATTTACACGCATGCACATAGTATATTGAGTGTACTGTTTAACACTTATTCAAGAAAAAATTAAGGTGTTTTCATTTTTTTACCGTAATCATAAATGGCTTTTATTTAGTAAAAAGCTATTGACCTAAAATTTCATATTTTGACAAAATAGCTCTTCTAAAACGGTCTTGTAAACGTCGTATCAACATGATAAAATTCATTCAATAACGAGAAACTTTCGAGTTTTTCTTGTCCTGGACATGTTCGCGGCTTCTACTTTCGCGGATTTTTTCAATCCGCGAACTTAAATCGCAGGAAATAATTTCTAGGTTTACAGTAAAAAATCTTGAAATTTTTAACTTGCATCCAAATTTGAAATATTCATAATTCTTGAGCAACTATCAATTGAAATTTATAAACAATTAACTTCAGAAAATTTTTTGGGGTCATGAAAAATTTATGATTTTTATCAATTTTACATTTTGCAGTCATTAAGGATGAGCAACAAGTCACGGACAGAGTCTACGATCGGCGAGGTGGTCAACATGATGTCAGTGGACGCGGAACATATCAAAGATATTACGGGTTACATCTGGGGCCTGTGGTCCGGCCCTTTTCAGATCATCGGTTCTGTCGTATTCTTGTACTATACCGTGGGTAATGCGATGTTTGCGGGCCTTGGAATTATGGTATTAATGTTCCCATTGAACGGGGTATTGCTGAGTAAGATACAGACGTATCAGGAGACTTACATGGAACGAAAAGACGAGCGAATTAAACTGATGACGGAAATCCTCAATGGCATAAAAGTAAGCAACTCAACGGTTTCTACAAAGGCATAATGCCCAATCCTGCAAACAAATTGCAAGTCTGTTTCGAGGGTTATGAGCACATACCCACGCACCAAAATTCAGTTTAAAAAATGTTCTGTTTAACGTCAGCTACTGAAACTTTGTAAATTGTTTAAAAAAAAATCAAGAGACAACTTTCATTTTCTGTTTAGCAAATTTCTGGATTATTCTGAAATTACAGAAGAAACCCTGGTTACTAAGTTAGTTTTACCATAGGTATTCATGTTTATTCATGTTAATATGTACTTTTATCAATAGAGGTTGTATAGTAACCCCCCCCCCTTCGTTAGCTCTCTGAGGTCAATAATCAGAGACTTATTATTATAATAAGTTAAGGCCTCCCTTTGACATTTTGACTTTCCCTGGCCTTTGTTCTTTCTAATGAAACCTTTGTTCTAGACCTTGAGATACTGCACCAGGGAATTTGATTTTAATGTTTTGAGGGAAGGTTTAATATTCAGGGGTGTCATGCAACAGAAACAAATTCAAAATCAGGAAAAATTGTATGCGGCCGAAGATTTTTGCCAAACTAGAGGCCTTCAATGACCATATTTCCACTTTTAACTCAGTATTTTACTAAAGAAAATTGCTTCAGAGTACATTAAATTGACCATAACTTTGCCATTTCTCAAGATATTTTCGTCAAATAACTTTTAATTTGTTCAGAAATCATGGCTTATTCAGGATATGTAAATCTGGAATTCCTGATTAATCCAGAAAATTGACATCCCTGGACCTTGAGATACTGCACCAAGGAATTTGATTTTCAATGGTCCCTGAGGGATGGTTTAAAACTGTAAAATCATTAATTTTCATGGATTAAATTTTGTGGTTTCGCCTTTACCCACGAAATTAAATCCCATCAAACAATAATTTATTACCAGAAACGCAAAATCCACAAATTAACATCTCCTAGAAATGGTCTTTTTTACCAAAATCCACAAGTTAACGTCCCATCGAAATGGTCTTTTTTCCAAAATCCACAAATTAACGTCCCATCGAAATGGTCTTTTTTACCAAAATCCACAAATTAACGTTCCATCGAAATGGTCTTTTTTACCAAAATCCACAAATTAACGTCTTATCAAAATGGTCTTTTTTACCAAAACCATGAAATATTGTCCCATCGAAATTAAACGATTTTACAGTATTTAAGTTTCACTGTATTTCAGATATTGAAGTTATATGCTTGGGAAATGGTGTTTGGAGATAAGGTGACAGCTGTGAGACAACAAGAACTTGCTATCTTACTGAAAGCTGAAGTCCTGTACGCTATATCCACACTCTCTTGGACAGTTGCTCCATTTACTGTAAGTACTCTTTTAAAGGGACTAAACTCCAGTTGGGAAATTGCAAAATTTATCAAAAAGCTCTCTCAAAATCACATTTTGTTTGCTTGACCCACCTAATACAAGTATATAAGAATCTGGACTTTTTCATCTTGAAGAAAAATAATAGCATAACGTCGGTTCATTACATTTTCAAACCCTAAAATTAGTCTTGCAGTAAAATATATATTCAACGTTGTTCTATCGGGTTGTATGAAAACTTGCCACAAGTCTGTTTTAGGTGCCATTATCACACATCTGTTCACCTTAAATAGGCTTCAAACATTGTTTTATTCTGTTTAATTCAGATTAGGGAACTTCAAATAACATTACATTTGTCAAGTTCTTTGATTTTTTCCTCAAATAACTTTTATTTTGTGCAGAAAAGATCATCTTTCAAATGCTGCCTATCCGGATTTCCAGATGAATCCAGAATTGTAAGAACCCTGGGTTTTCATTAACTGTATTGTTGGTCTGTTTTGTAGGTTGGTCTCGCCACGTTTGCCACATACATCTTCATGGAGCCTTCTCATAGGTTTGATCCTCAGGCAGCTTTTGTTGCCATGACGCTTTTCAACATTCTTCGATTTGCACTGAATATTGCTCCTATAGTCATCATGGAGTTTGTCAAGGCGGTTGTGTCCGTGAAAAGAATGGAGAAATTTCTGAACAACGAAGATTTAGACTTCACAAATGTATCCCACATTCCTGATACAGGTAAGTTTAGCCTCATGGTATATTTTCAAGGATGAAGTAAAATTGCGACCTCTAGGGTGTTAACCAGCTTTTTCTGGGATTTGCCCTGATGACCTAGTTTTTGTACCCCAGATGTGACCCGTAGCAAACTTGGCGTAGATTTCATAGAGACACACATTGTGACCAAGTTTCAAAAGAATTAAGTGAAAATTATGACTGCTATAGTGTTAAAAGTAAAATAGTTGACGATGCACGGGCCGAAGACCAGAGTGATCACAATAGCTCACATTCCTGTTCAGTTGAGCTGAAAATGAAGCTTCAGATTCAGAAGCTAATTAAACACAGGTGGGTCTCAAAAACTCAAGTAAAATCATTTGATGGAATGTATAACAATTTAATTTTGAAACAAGCAAACAAATAAAAGAACATTCAAACAACACATTTGTAATATAAGCACATTGTTTCAAATTACCCAAGTGAACCCTATATATACCGGCATGGTATGCCAAACTTGTCAAATCCAAGCAAAACATGTTACAAAATGCACTCAAATGTGATTTAAAAGGGATTTTGATACATAAACAAGGCTATATTAATATATTCTGTAAAAAAAGGAAGGCGAAACGTCCTGAAGTAATAAAGTTAAACAATATATTTTATTTTTTACACTTTTTGGTTGGTTATATTTTCCTATTCAGTATCTGTAAGAAATTCATTTGGTATGAAGCATCAACTAGTGGTCCTCTACAAAGATTGTTCAAATTATGCCCCTGGGGTCATAATTGGTGCTGCCAGAGGTTCACCAGTTTTACATATACTTATATAGGGAAAATATATAATTTAAAACATCTTCTTGTCTAAAACTACAATGCCTAGAGCTTTGATATTGGTCATGTAGCATCATCTAGTGGTCCACTACAAAGATTGTTCAAATGGTTCAAGTCGGTTGAAATATAAGGCCATGAGGTCCTCAAAGTGGGTTTTAAGATACAAACTTAAGAAATCTTCTTGTCCTTAGAAATTATTGCCCTTTCAGGATATGTAAATCCGGAATTCTGGATTAATCCAGAAAATTGACAGCCCTGTATGTGATTAAATATCCACAAACATCATATTTAAATGTTTTTTCACATGCATAAATACTTTGGTGACTTTTAAAGGTATATTTTTTTGAAGATTTATTTCCATCAAAATCATATTCAAATGATTTTTACAAGTTCTTAAAAAAATTGTGCCTTTCCAACTAATTTCAGTCTGTGAATTCATACAATCTGCACAAATATCATATTTAAATATTTTTTCACCGGTCCAGTATGTATCCTTTTGAGACTTTTTAAGGAATACTTTTTGAAAATTTAGATCCACAATAATGACATTAAAACTGTTTTTTAATTGCAACAGTATGTGTTCTTTTGTGCCTTATTCAAGGAACCTTCTTGTGAGCATGCATATCCGCAAGCATCACATTTAAATAGTTTTCACCAGTATGTTTCCTTTCATGTGTTTTTAAGGAAGTTTTGTGTGCAAATGCAGATCCACAAACATCACATTCAAATGGTTTTTCACCAGTATGTATTCTTTCATGAACCTTCAGGCAATTTTTTTGAATGAATGCGAATCCACAAACATCACATTTAAATGGTTTTTCACCAGTATGTTTTCTTTTATGATCCCTCAAGGAATTTCTTTGTGCAAATGCAGATCCACAAACATCACATTTAAATGGTTTTTCACCAGTATGTATTCTTACATGTGCATTTAAGGTAGCTTTGCATGCAAATGCAGATGCACAAACATCACATTTAAATGGTTTTTCACCAGTATGTGTTCTTACATGCGCATTAAAGGAAGCTTTGTTTGCAAATGCAGATCCACAAAAGTCACATTTAAATGGTTTTTCACCAGTATGTATTCTTTCATGCACTTTTAAGGAAGTTTTGTGCGCAAATGCAGATCCACAAATGTGACATTGAAATGGTTTTTCACCAGTATGTATTCTTTTATGAACCTTCAGGCAAACTCTTTGTGCAAATGCAGATCCACAAACATCACATTTAAATTGTTTTTCACCAGTATGCATTCTTTTATGATCCCTCAAGGAAACATGTTGTGTAAATGCAGATCCACAAACATCACATTTAAATGGTTTTTCACCAGTATGTGTTCTTACATGTGCATTTAAGGTAGCTTTGCATGCAAATGCAGATCCACAAAAGTCACATTTAAATGGTTTTTCACCAGTATGTATTCTAACATGTGTAATTAAGGAAGATTTGCGTGTTAATGCAAATCCACATACATCACATTGAAATGGTTTTTCACCAGTATGTTTTTTCATGTGCAACTTTAGGTTATATATATCCTTAAAGTCTGCCGCACAAATTCCACAAATAAAGGGTCTCTCACCGCCTTTATCATTCCTACAATTGTTCAAAAAATCATCCTGTGCTAGTTCAGTTTCACACTGCATAACTTCAGACTTAGGCAGTTTTCACAGATACACAATGTACAAAGCAGTCAAATTAATGAAGATTATATGTCGATTCAAAACATCATTGACGGCTTTTTGAATATATGCAATGCTTATTGGTTTTTATGAATGCATTTCAAAAACTTTGATGCTCATCCGAAGCTTGTTTTGTTTTTGAGATATGTGACGGATTTAATGATGTTCTTTTACAAGCCCTGTCATCTGGTATACGTCCTGGTTTATTCTTAGTTATCAAGGCACTCAACGCACATTGGAAGTGTCACATGGTACCAGAGAAACCATTCTTCATGACTGTTCTGTCAGTTATTTCAAACATCACACCCTGAAATGTATTTGTGAAAATCAGCATACAGTATTACACAAAAAAGTGACACTATAGGTAAAGAACCACTAAATGCCTCCGCGGACCAAGTGGTGATACACTCAAGTAGTCCTTAAAAAAACTTTGGTTTGCCTGTAAATGGAAATATTTCTTGACAAATGTGGAGTTGAATGATTTAATTGAGTTTAAATGGTTGGTAAATATGCATGTGGTGTAGTTAAACTGTAATATTTGTATTATTCCGCTATTTTGTTCTTGATACCAAAGTGAAAGTAGACTAGGGTAAAACCCAGAACTTATAAATCCGGACATGCGTAAAAACGGATAGACCGTGTTTGAAGGACAAAAACTTTCTTAGAAGATACATGACCCCCCTTTTTTATTGCATTATTTTGAAGCTTAACTGCCCCTCTTTACAATGATATATGTGGTCCAGGTGGCCATAGACTAAAAAAAGTTGAAAATTGGGGCCTACTATGGCCAATTTACATTGAGCTATAGAGCAAATCTATTTGGTGGTTTCTAACCTATACTATCCAATTTAAAATCAGATACTTTAAGTTGGACAAAGGACAAAATTTTGTGGTTTTGCAGGGCTTTCATTTGACTCTTGAAACTGCACTTTGAATCTTGAATTTGACAAAAGTGCCTATTTTGACTCATGAAAATTTAAGCCCAAGAGGGCAAGAGTCAAATTTACTATACTTATAAATACATTTTTTTGCAATATTTTGATAACTCTTGAAAATTGAGATTCATGGGTCATTTTGAGAGCCAAACTTAAAATCAGGAAAATCATTTATGCAGTCAGTCATTTTTGACAAACCAGCCGCATTCAACAACATTGTTTCAATATTTAAATCAGTTTTTATTAATCAGATTAATCCGGAAAATTAACCCCCCTGTATCAGACATCAAACAAATCAATCAGATACCAAGTAACCATGTATAATATTAAAATTAATCAATTTATTAAATGCTGACATGAAATTGTTTATAACTTGCAAGAAAAGAAAGAGCTTCCCAGTGTTAGAAGAGATAATTAAAATTTCATGAAATAAAATTCATACAAGTCGATCGCGTAATTAAGATTTGACACTAATATTTCAGCTTTAACATTGTGTACTTGTAATACCTTTTATGGTAAAATGAAAGCTCTGATTAGCACTGAAAGAACAGTCAGTTTGTTCCTGTGGTAAGACAATTCAATTTTCAGTTACAAAGCCTTTAGCAGTCGCTCACCCACTGGAGGTAAACGATGTTGCTGCTGGTAGCACCCCTTCATAACTTTGTTTAACAATAATAGATCTACCAGGGGTTCTACTGATGCTTAACACCTAATCCTGAAAACTAGTCGCAAGTCTATTTGAGGTTCCATAAGCACACATTGAATCAAAGCGCCCTGAGTGCAGACACTAAATCAGCCTGGGGAAATCCTTGATCTGTGTTATTTCTTAACTTTTTTTCGAAACATGTATTTATTATAAGATACAAAGGGGTAGATAATGAGTATATTAGTGAAATAACTCATTAACTGCTAAAAGGGGAGGTTGGAATCCATATTTTCAGTTGTATCAGATTATCAAACACTGCTAATAATCATGGAAATTCACCTTTTTAGTAGCAGAATTTTATTTTTCATTTTCCTTGGCTGCCTTGATTGTTCCACGCTAAGTTTGTCGTCAAACCACAAACGACTATCACAGGGTTAGTAGGCTGTGAAGGCGCCAGTTTCGGTAGAATCGCCCTTGGAGCCGATCCTGCGACGGGTTTTTGACCAATATGAGTTCTTCTATGATAATCCAAGTTATTTTTCTTACTGAATGCAGATTCACAAACATCACATTTAAAACGTCTTTCAGCAGTATGTATTTTTTTATGACTTCTTAAATCACTTTTGCGTGCAAATGCATTGTCACAAACATCGCATGCAAATAATTTGTCAACTTCAACAGCATGTATTTTTTCGTGATTTTTTAAGTTTTTCTTGTGTGCAAATGCAGATCCACAAACATCACATTCAAAGGGTTTTTCACCAGTATGCCTCCTCAAGTGGATGTCTAGGTTACCTTTATGTGTAGACGCGTATGGACAAAATTCACACTTAAAAGGCTTTTCGCCAGTATGTTTTCTTACGTGTTTTTCCAAGTTTCCTTTGCTTGTGAATGCAAATCCACAAAAATCACAATCAAATGTTTTTTTACCATTATGTATTCTTTTGTGAGTTTCCAAGTTATTCTTGCTGGTGAATGTAGATCTGCAAAATTCGCATTCAAAAGGTTTTTCAGAGGTTGGTATTTTTCTCAGAGCTATTGAGGCATCATTTTGCCTTGATGCAGATTCACAAACTTCAGTTTTCAATGTTTTTTCGCCAATACTGGTATGTATTTGCATGTGGTTTTCAAATGCAGTATTGTTCATGAATGTGATTTCACACATACCGCAATTATAAGGTTTCTCATTGTATGTTGTTACATTACTGTCCGCTAGTGTTACATAGTCACTATCAGAAATTTCAGTTTTAATTTGTATCACAGGCATTTCTGGAATTTGGTCAGTCGCAGGTATATCTTGAATTTCAGTTTTAATTTGTATCACAGGCATTTCTGGCATTTTATCAGGAACAGGTATTTCTGGCTTATGGCCAGTCACAGGTATATCTGGAATTTCTGTTTTAATTTGCGTCACAGGTATTTCTGGCATTTTGTCAGGCATGAATTGTGTAACAGGTACATTTGGTGTTTGAATTGACATAGTTTGCACTGCTGGTATAACTGGTTTTGGGTTAGAAAGTTTATTTAGTGAACAATTATTGACGCAATTAACTGTCTTTGGAAATTAATTTAAAGACATTCTTCAGGAATTATAAATTTATTTGCACTGCATCAATTTGAAAAACTTCAAAACTTTCAATGCAAGTTTTTGTTTTATGAAAAAATGTTATTAGTCCAGTTTTTTTTATCATGCCTGGGATCTTATTTTTACCAGTCATTCAATAACATCTACACAACAGTGTTTCACAATTATATCACACTTCTAGAACTGGTGATAGATAAGTCTAGTGGAATCTTTTAAGGATTAATCAATTACCCAGTAAATCCAATAGTAATACTAATCCAAAGAATGATCTGCCACATTAACTTTTTAAGGACATATCAATTGCCAAGTAAAATCCAACAGTAATCCAAAGAATGATCTGCCACATTAACTTTTAAAGATATACATGTCAATTACCAGTAAATCCAACACTTGAACAGTAATCCACAGTTTGATCAGTCAATCTACCACCTTCTAATCAGTAATGGTCTGTATTTCACAATCCAACTTCAAGTAAACACGACAGCTATTGCAGACATCTGACAGTTTGATTCACACTTCCTGAAATGACATTATAATATTTTAACCATGTTATAATTTTAATGTAACAATATTTGAAATAGTATTAAATTAGATTTTAAAACAATCATTAAAGTAACTTTTTAGCCATTTGAAAAATTAAGTTTGTATATTGACTGCCATGGTACCTCCGGATGATGGAATTTTATGCTACATGTTCAAATGTTGACAGAAAAGAAACAGTGTTTCTTCCAGCTCTGATTTTTTGGGGGTCAAACATGACCCCCTGTATCAGAATTTGGGGGTCATTAGAAATTTTAGGGGGTCATTATCTCATACCTTAAAATTGAATGACTACCAGGGCAATGTTGTTCGGTAGGTACTAAAGTCCAAATCAGTTCGGAACGGGTGTTTATATAACGGCTACATATGTTGCAATTTGCGGGTCTTAGCAGGGGCTATTAAAAAGTAAAAAAAAACGATTTGCGCGGAGCGGCGATTTTCCTTTCGAACTTGTAATAATTGACGTAATTAACACATTACATAAATAAACTGGCATTGGTATGGCCTCTAATTGTTTATTCTGAATGAAAATCGTCAATGTATTTAGCGCCGCAGATTGTTTAAATGAAGACCGTTCAATAAACTTTATAATGAATGCGAACAAGCGTCTACCGATTGATCGGAAACGACTAAAAGCCGTATGACCGTACGGAATACGTACGGTTTTGAATAATTCGACGACGAATAAAACCCTGCGTCACGGAAAACGCACAGGCTGAATTTCATTGCGTCAAAGATGAAATATGTGCGCCAAAAACGCGCTCTGGAAGAAACACTGAAGAAATAATGATGACATCATGCAATATAAAGCCACCTGCACGCTTAATTGCACTCGGTATAAAAACTTCCGTAATTCTAAACAGCCTTAGCTAGGACTCACTAGGATTACGGAACTTCTGTTGTTAGTTCGGGCGTCGTCTTTTTCAATTTGACTTGTCCAAACGGCAATTTACTTGTCCCGGACTTCGGGCAACCTGTTAAATGTACGCTGTTAGTCTTTCAAAGTCCTAACATGTTAATGTCTATTCTAATGTACGCTCAGGAATGAATTTTTCTGCGTATCCTGATATTTTTTAAGCGTAAAATACGCAGCTTATTTTCAACTCCGTATGATAATAAAAACTAAGGGTTACTTAGGTCTTAGAATCAAATTTTGTCTTTTTGATAACAGCATGGACAGCTATAGGGTTACATTTTTGGCATCATAGAACTCTTCAAAAAGAGTATGACACAATGAAAAACAGGTCACCAAAACAGGTCAGTCACTGAAACAAGACAATCAACAATAGTTATATATACTGCTTGCTGGTATTCTCACGTTAAATCTATTCTCGCGGTACTAAAGAATTTTGACAAAATATCAACACAGCGCCACCTATAAGTAAACAAGAGTGACCTACTTTCATTCAGCAGTGCTTAGAATAACATTTTACCGATGTTCCATAAACAAAATGGCGGATAGGCCATGTTTTATATATCAGCGATTTTGATTGGACAAATCTAAAAGCACCTTGTACTTAGCACTCTGACATGCCAGATATTTAAGAATTCTGAAATGATTCAAATCAGTATCAAATTTTTATTGCTCAAAATTGTAATGCATAAGGTGTTTTATAAGTTACGCTAAAAATTTTTAGACCTGAATGCAGTTTTTAAGTTGTACGGTGCGGAATTAAAATTTACCGCGAGAATAGAATCAGCTTATTTCCAATGTCAAGGTCATTGTACATGTTTTGAAAATGGCTGAGAATCAAATTTACTTGTTACGACTAAAATGTTTTTCTATCATTGAATCATTAAGGATCAAATAGGGTGAAGAAAAGAAAACAACAACAATATCCTTATTATATTTGCGATTTTATGACTTTTATTTCCTTAGGGCTACCGCGAGAATACATGCAAACAGGGTATAAGTTTAAAAATAGTTAAACGGCTGTTTCACGGTATTTTACGCAGCATGGCTTGCACTATGTTATATGCTCAAAAACAATACTTCTTGAATTGTTATGTTGGTACTAATGTACTAAAAACAGTGTAAGGTCAATGTCCAACTTTTACAGTTAAAATAAGTTTGCTCCTTCAACTTGTAAGTTTATAATTATGCCATTTATGCCCCATATAATGGCAATTTTAGGCGTTATGCTGTAACATTCTAAAAATGAGAAAGTTTGGAGATCAAAATCTTACAAAGTAATAATCACATACCCCTTAAAAAGACCTGAAATTAAAACTGTATTATCTCTTCTGCATTTTGCTTTTTATTTGATATAAATCAGACAAAAAATAAAGAAAAACTGTTAAATACAACAAACTACTCTTACGTTATACTTTTTTGAAACTGAGCATCCTACCTTCATATAACTAGGTGTGGAATATTGCTTTTATACCATTTTTTGTCATTTTATTCATTAATACTTGAAAAAATATATATTTAGGATGAAAAAAGAACCAAAAAGTTATCATAACTGATCAAATTTGAAAAAAAATCATTTTTTATGTGAGGTGTTTTTCGAGACACTTTTTTTGTAGTGTCCGCAACGCCATAGTATTTCAGAAACTACTATAGCTATTCCTGTACAATTCTGTGTGTGAATAGATCTCATGTCCACAAAGACATAAACCAAAGGTTATACATTTGCTGCACCAACTTTTTGCTGGCCAACAAAAAACCTCACTTGTAGTGTCCGCAACGCCTGTAGTGTCCGCAACGCTGACCATTAAAATAGCATTTATCAGTCTTGTATTGTTGTCTTTTGGATCAAAAAGCTATTTACAATCAAAATTCAGATTATTTAGGTATTTTTCATGTTGAAGAAATGTAAGTTAACTGCTTTCTAGAAAATAACAGTAGTGTAACAACCAACAGAATATAGACATATTTTACAAAAATATATTTGTATTTTCTTTTAATAAATTAGGTTTCAATTGATTTTGACAGTTTCTTGGGACTATTTGAACCTAATTGATAATGTTCATGCCCTTCAATAAAGTATTTTATTGTCTATCAATGATTATATATTTCTGCTGTTTCAATAAAATACATGTAGTGTCCGCAACATTTTGGAAATAACAAAACATTTTTACTACTAACTTCTCCATAAATCTAAGTTAATATATTACATTCACTGTTGATTAAATTTGTTAGGAAAAGTTTCCGTACAAAAATGTAGGCATAAGTATCAATTATATTTAATTTGATTTAATATCACATGTCTTCAAAAAGTAAGAATTATATGTACACATAGATATAAAGTAGACACTTTGTCGTACATAACCTTGCATTAATTTTTTTCTAGAACCATTTATAATCTATCAAATTTAAGGTAGTAAATAAGTTATTTCTAATATGGCTATCAAAACATAAATATCATTTAGTCCATTTCTTTTGTCATTTGCAAGTTATGATTGGTAAGAATACAATATTGAAAAGACTCCAGATAAAACTTACTTACAAACTCTTATCCATTTTCAAATAGTCAAGGCCTAATTGTCTGGTTATTGGAGCCAATGAAAGTGTTCAAGATATTATATTTATTTATTTTAGATATCCTGTTTTTCACGAAGTTGAATGAGGATCACAATAAAAATTATTAAGTAAGAGCTGGAAATACAATTCTTGTCAGTTTTACATTATCCAGTAAGTAATGCAAGACAAGTCTGATTTTTCTGGGTATTAAAATTGTCCGATACAATATGCTCATTGATATCTCCATCAAGTTGGTGAGAATAGCTGTAAATACATACATATGTTCAAGTTGAAAAATGCTTATTAAAAGTTTTATTGATTCTAGGGACAAAAATCATTTTAAAGTGAAAGCAACTTGGACTGAATTTGCTGGTATTCAAACTTGTCCTTGATATTGAGCTATTTAATTTTCGTCAATTTTGCTATTGATTAGAAGAAAAAGGTTCCAAGTACGAGATCGGACAGCCAAAATCTTCATGGCACCTGAATCACCCATACACCTTGGGTGCTCCCATGATACAATTCTGCAGTCTTTCGAGACAGGCATGTAAGATGTATCAATATCACAAATTAAATTTCATATCAGATCTATGTCATTTTGTTATTGGTTTGTACATTTACATATAGATGGCAGCTCCATTTATTTTCTTGCATATCATATAAATATGCTGTAGAAGACATAAACTCTATTGTCTTGCATACTATGTACAAAAAAATATTAACTAGGTAAAAAACATTACAAACAGTTGCTGGAATAAACAAGTTCACAAAATCATCTTAGACTGTTTTTAAAATTGTAGTGTCCGCATCATTGTAGCAACCTAACAAACCATTTAATCTTATAATTAAAATCAATTTTATACAGTGACTTTTCTTATCTGAAGTTTTATTAATTTCAATACTATAAAATGCTGATATTTTGGTAAACATCTTTTAAGTGCACAGTTTGTATTTGTAGTTTATAAATTTACAATTTTGTAATTCAGGTCAAGGTGCAACTAATTTGAAACTTCTTTCCTGTATGTTATAAAACGTAAAATAATGTATAATTACTATTCCTCTTTAGTATTTATATGTCTGAACACATCTTCATCAACTTAAATTGATCTTTTTAAAAATAACTGATACATATATAGAGACAATCATGCTTATCTAAAATTTCAGTTTTAAAATATGTAGTGTCCGCAACGTTTTCATCTAATTCCTTGGATTGTAGAATTCCTGGTTATTTTTCAAACAGGAATGAAATAAATTGTAGTACTGTTTTTTCATATAGCAGATTTGTCAAAATAAGGTGACATTATTGATATAAGTCCAAAACTATTAACATGAACAGTTAAGGTTTTAAGTTTATTCAATTTTATCACATGATATGAAACGGCTGAAAATTCAATAATTTATCAATTTTTAATGTTATACTTAAAATTATTGGTGACTAATCTGTAAGCACTTTGGCTAAAGTGAAATCAAATGTTAGAAGCTTAACTTTGTCTATAATTATAAAAAAAATCTTATATAACACCATTTACATGTATGTGCTCAGAACATATGAGATCTTGGTATGTTGTATGCGATTTTGAGAAAACTAAATGAGATTACACAAAGATTTTTCAGACTTTGCACCTTTGGATTTGGTTTGTTTGGAAAATTCACAAGCCATAAGGAATTAAACACTTTGAATTTTTGACTAATTTGTTACAGTTGTGTGTAAAATACCGTGAAACAGCCGAAAGCAAGACAGATTCACACATACTTTCACTATAGAAGTCATAAAAGTAGTTAAGTGACTGTGGTAACTAAACATAGTGAAAGCTCGCCCATATTGCATCTCCAAGTGGCGAGGGTAAACATAAAACAAATCCATTATCATTATGAGCAATTTTGTTATTTTTGATATTTCTGGGGTCCAAAACTTTCAGCTCAAGCAATGTTTGTTGATTTGTTTACAAAATGTGATTACTGTCCGATGAAAAAAGAAGGGCGAGTTCAAAACAAGACCATTTATCGTATATTATCGGCTTAACACGGTATTAAGTATGCACCGGTAAATGGGTGGATTTCAGGACATTACTCCTCCTGGACACTTTCGCCATGGACATTACTCCTCCCAAATTGGGAGGAGTAATGTCTAGGGTATATTGTTATATCATTGATTAATAAAAGTTATTAATATTCATTGATATATTATGATTGATTATATCTATCTATTTTGTTTTTACTTAGTATTACAATTATTGTATACTTTTTCTTCAGATTTGGATGTGTATACTTTTAACAAGCTTGTATGCATGTTAATTATACTTCAAAGAATTATTCTAGTTTGAATGAACAAATAAATTAAAAAAGGTACAATAATATCACCCTACACTAAGTTTCAACATCAAAGAATATTGTTTGAAATTATGTTTGAACATCAAAAGATATAGTTTAAAACTTCAAATTGCATTGACAACACACATAATAATTGAAATACATACATATTAGCAATATTATTTTTAATATGATTGGTTCTTTTGGATTATATGAAGATCTATCATTATTTTGAAAAACTTCCTTTTATTTTGTAATAAATATAATTTTAATCAGACATCAATACACTATCACAGCACAGTGTCTGACACCTTTACCAACCCTAATCCAATTACCATTAATCAAGGAGGAGTAATGTCCAGGTATCTTGGGAGGTGTTAAGTCTAGGGGGAGTAAAGTCTAGGAGGAGTAATGTCCAGGAGGAGTAATGTCTGTTAACCAATGGGTGGAGAGTAATTTTTTCACCTAGCCAACGTTGTAAGCTTGTAAGCGAAAATAACAGGAACGCATTGTTTCAGACACGGATTCAATCAAATTGAGAAATTTATAGATAATATTTATTTACCAATATGAAGCTTATATAAAATACTATAAGTGCAATAATCGCTTCGAATCACACGATTTTCAACAAAAGAATTTTGACGGCGTCCATTAGATCGGTGTCCGTAATTTTAGTAAGTTGTGAGAAATCAATGAAAAGTCTAAAGGACGGTCACAAAATATCGATATGCGGGTCGATAATTTCAAGTTGGTGGGGGGCGGTTTCAAACAAAATATTTGATTTAACCAGTCTTAAAGGTATCAAATAACAAAATAAATTAATATTCAATTGAGTAAAAACAGTAAAAAAATATTGAAATCGGTATAAACATATTGAAACTGTTCAGAATAGCATGAATACATCATCACTACAGGGGTATGAGAAGAAAAGCTAGTTTTCCTTTTATGCTGAGTGACTCGAAAGGAATTTCTGATACCATTTTCAGTTTTTCTTTAGTATGACATAACCTTAGGTGGAGCCCAGGACCTACCTCACTTGAAGAAGACACTCTACCACTTGGCTATGGAGGAGGCAGTTATAGATGAAACTAGGAAACATACTACACGGCATATTTTGGAGTTCGAACAACCAAATACTATCATATCTCATCTTTGTTATTTTCAGAGTCTGCAGTAACTATAGACAATGGAAAGTTTTGTTGGGACGCAGAAATGGGAGCGTGCCTTCGAGAGTAAGTTACATGTAGTTTTGACATAATACATGACCCAGACACAGGAGGCTGTATCCACAGGCTTAAGAAATTGTATCACAAACTACTGTTTTTACTTTCCTAATTTTTCATCCATTCAATAGAGTATATTATTTTATCCAAAGACCCAAATTACGTAATTCAGGTCTTTGATTTATCTAATGAATAAGTGAAAATTGGGGGTTGTTAAACTTTTTTTTTCATTTTCCCCCATTTTTTATCGAGAACCTGAGGGTGAGCATAGAGACTGATTAATAGGTACGGGGTCAATACATGTACTACTGTACATATATATTATAATATCTGATTTCAGTATCAATATGAAGGTACCTAGGGGAAGTTTGGTGGCCATTGTTGGTACGGTGGGAGCTGGAAAGTCATCTCTGATGTCGGCCATGTTGGGTGAAATGAACAAGATGGCTGGTCATGTAAATGTGGACGTAAGTTTTATACACTAAATACTGAACAGAGTCATTTAACCACTTCAGAAAATACAACCTAACAAATTTAAAGTCCATTTTTTCACAACTTTCTCAAGTCTTTTGATAGTTTCACTTCCAACAACAGATATAATGCTCCATCTTCAAAAGTTTATTCTCGTACAACCAGCATATTTTTCATCTGAAATAAAATAGTCTAGGGACTTGACTAACCACTGATTTATGAGAATGCAGAATTTTTGTTCAGGTTTCAACAATACTTATAATTCACAGATCAATTAAAAAAAATATGAAGAAAATATTCCTTGAAACATGTTAAATCTGTAAAAATTACTTGAACTTGATGCTAAGCTAGAAATATTTATCAAGGATGATCAGGGAGCTACTACATATGTACCACAAAAAGCCTGGACCCAGAATGCGACTTCGAAAGAGAAAATTGTATTTGAAAATGACTGAAATCCTTGAAAAGGACTTGCTTTTGATAGAATATTAGATATAATCAAGGATGATCTGTACAAGGTGTATGTTTGTCACATTTCTAGGGAAGCACAGTATACGTTCCACAACAAGCCTGGATTCAGAACGCTACAGTGAAAGATAACATCGTATTTGGTCAGTCTGATGATAAGTCACGCTATGAGGAGATTCTCGAGGCATGTGCTCTAACTAGTGACCTTGACATCTTACCCGCCGGTGATATGACGGAAATAGGAGAAAAGGTATACGTGTTGATCTTAGTATGCTGTAACATATAGCTGAAGGTATTGTTACTTCATAACTTGATTAAGCCTTTAACAGTGTGGCAATACCATTGTGCCTTTGGGATGCAAACACAAGACAAAATGTACTTCACTTTGACAGGGATTTCCCTGATGCAGGTTTTCTGCGTCCCTGACGCAACTTTGTGGCTTGGGACCCCCATTTCTGCATTAGTGTGCATCCTTGGGACCCCTAATAGGAGCCTTCGAATAGACTTTTTCGTTTCCGCTAGAACATTTTTCTTTCTGGTATAAATTGCCCATGTGGTTCATGGAGCAATCTATATCTCTACATGTTATAATTTTTATTATATTTAAGTCTGATACTATAACAATGAACTTGAAATATATATACCCATACATGATGGGACCCCCAAAATTTCACAGGGACTCCCTTAATATAAACTTTAAGGGTCCTGGGACCCTCCTAGGAAAATTCTTAGGGAAAACTCTGCTTTGAGAACAAAAATAATGGCTATATCATTGTAAAAGTTGCATCAAACTTCCTGTTACGATTTTTGGTTGGTCAAGAAACGGTAAAAAAGGTAAAAAAGTGAAGTTCAAAGACAGAGTGATATCTTGAACAGTACAAGTTATAAAAATCTTGTCATTAAATTGGGCTTTATTCTTTGTGATACTGTAAAGTAATTAATTTTTGCTGGTAGTTAAAATTGATACTGTAAAATCATTTAATTTCGTTGTGGTTTTGGTAAAAAAAGACAATTTCGTTGGCACTTGAATTTGTGGATTTTGCATTTCAGGTAACAAAACAAGGGTCAAAATCAATGTTCGTTGGGAATAAAGTTTGTGGTTGAAGTGAACCACGAAATCCACAAAATTTAATCCCCCACGAAAATTAATGATTTTACAGTAATTTATTTGTGGGTTTAAAATATTGAAAGAAAAATAATTTGTTATGTAGTTTTGAGGTTAATTATTCCAACAGAATATACCTTTCTAGAATTGCCAATGATGTTCAATTTTGTGGGAGATTCATGTAGTTGTAGAAGGAGATTGTTAAAGTGTATAAAGCTATATTTTAACAGTCATTCAATGTCAAAATAATTACTTGCATCGTTTTTAGTATGATACTAGACTACCTTAATTGCAAATCAAAACTTTGGATGGGTTCCGTGTACTTTGATTCAATCGTTGAATAATAGACGATTCTTATTGTTACATAGGGTGTTCTAGAACACTTTCGTATGAAAATGGACAGTTTGCATGTCCAATAAAACACAGAGAGACTTTCTGTTAAAACTGAAGCAAAAAATGATCTAATGGATATGAAAGTATAATTGTTTTTCAGTTTTTGAAACTTTTAAAAAAAATATATTCCGATATAGCTTTATACACTTTATGAATAACATGTTTATATTTTGTGTAGGGCATCAATTTAAGTGGTGGACAGCGACAGAGAGTGAGTCTAGCACGAGCCGTGTACTTTGACTCGGACATCTATCTACTTGATGACCCGCTGAGCGCCGTAGACTCACATGTTGGTAAACACATCTTCCAAAAAGTTGTCGGTGAAAATGGACTACTAAAAAATAAGGTAAATGTGATTGCAAAGCATTTTTGAATTAAAATGCTGAGTATAGCCTATTTATTTTTACTGAAATAGGGCAGGAATATATAATATGTGCCTCCACCCAGATTAGACGGCAGTTGCACTTACCGCTGAGCTACAGAGAATGTGTAATAACATGAATTGATAAAATGCAATATAATTATGGTATAAGGACAATATAAATAATTTCCATATGCTTAGCATGCTGAACCAGATGAATAGAGTACTTGTACAGTAATTGTTAATTGATTGACATTCCCTTACAATTGAAAAATATATAATTACTCTAAAACCACAATTTTTTGTTTCTATTTGTTGATCATGTTTTAAAAAAAAACACTTTTGATTTTGAATAAACTCTTTAGACTTAGGCTAATAATTTGTTGAAGATGGGAATTATGAGAAACGATTCATCCCTTTGGTGCAGCAAGGTTGTACAGATCTCACTATATACTTGATTCTCATTGACTCGATCCTTCTCATCGACTCGAGCCCTAATTGTTTTGGTCAAATACGCACACATGCGGAGATGGTTCTTATCAAAAACATGTTAAAATCTGCTGGAAGGCTTATTTCTGTCACAACAGCAAAACACATGTGAATGAAAACAACTTGTAATCGTTCTGTGATCACTAATAGCAACCAACCATGAAAATCCATTTTGGTAAAGCATCAATGCCTAAGCTTTTTACCATGGGGTTCGGTTATTGACGATTTATTTGTCAACAAGCTTGTTCACATTGGTTAAAGTTTGTGAATATCATCTAAGATGATTTAAATTATTTCACAACTGTGTTTTGTGAAGAGTTTTCGGTCTTTGGATTAAATAGAGGCTGACCAATCAGAGGGCTCGAGTCGATGAGAAAGTTTCAGAATGACTTAGGTTCTTGACTGGTACTTACTTTATGGCAATTATTCTACAACAAAAATGTTTTAATTGCAAAACTATTTTGATTTCATAAAGTTAAGTAATTTCTCTGTCAGTAAAAATAAAATTGGTTAAAGAATAGACTGTAGGAAGTGTACATGTAAGGCTTTTAGCCCTAAGGGGCTCGACTCCACAAGAAAGCAGTATATATGTAAAATCATTTAATTCCGATGGGATGAAATTTCATGGTTTTGGTAAAAGAAGACCATTTCCCTGGGACGTTAATTTGTGGATTTTGCATTTCAGGTAATAAATACAAGGGTAAAAATGTTGTTCGATGGGAAAAAGTTTTGTGGATGAATGTGAACCACGAAATCCACAAAATCCCCCACGAAAATTAATGATTTTACAGTATAGTAAGGGACAACCTTGTTGCACCAAAAGGACAACATTTAGTGTGAATTGTTCTATTTATGGGGTAGAGGGTTAAATTAAATATGGAAACCATTTTTTTTTATATTTTCAGACTCGTATTCTCGTCACACACGGAATCCATTGGTTACCGTCGGTAGATATGATATTTGTGGTAAACGATGGAGAAATATCGGAAGTGGGTTCGTACGAAGAATTGCTGAGTCATGATGGAGCGTTTGCTAAATTCTTACAGACATATTTTATTGAGGGAGCCGAGTCAGACAATGAAGAGGAAGATGAAGAAGGTAAATATGGTCATGTGACCTTATAGCTTTTAGTCATGTGACTAGTTTAAGTCATGTGACTTGGATTATAGTCATGTGACTTGAGTTTTAGTCATGTTACTTGACCTTTTAGTGATGAGACCTTATAAGTTTTGGTCATGACTCATGTGAACTTATAGGGTTTTGTCATGTGACTTTATTGCCTTCGGTCATGTGACTTAAGTTTTTAGTCATGTGACTTCAACTTACTACTTCAGAAAGCTAAGACTGTATTTTATTGTGAAACTAGGTTCTTCAGCTAGGGCATTGCTGAAAGCTTGGACCTTCCAAGTTCATTTTCTCATTGGTCATGTGACTTGAACTTTTGGTCATGTGACTTTGTAGCTTCTGGTCATGTGACTTTTGCAATGAATATGCAGTTTGTACGCTTTTTGTACCATTGTTTGGCTATGCATTTCATATATGCAAAATTTTGTCCATACTAAAAGTGCTCTTCTTAAGTATGTTTTTCGCAAGCTTTGCTAACGCCAGGCACGCGTTGACCTTTATTTACATCAGAAATGTTCCTGTGTATTTTATGTTATAAATGATTTACAGTAAAACCTCGTTATCTCGAGGACTAATCCAAATGATCGAAATAAACCGGGAACTTGACATAGCGATGTGATATAAGTATACAACAGATATTTAGCTAATTCGCTGGAAATTTGCTCAAAATAAACCGGGGGCTCGACATAACAGTGTGATATAAGTATATAACATATATTAAGCTAATTTGCTGAGCTGTTGAAATTTGCTCAAAATAAGCTGGGTGCTCGTTATAATAACGATGCTTGTCTTAACAAAGTTTTACTGTATTTCAATTTTCAGCTCACGAGTTGAAGGAGAAGATATTACAGAGATTGGTGTCTATACAATCAGAGAGTGATACAGAACTGGTGGATAAAGTTTTACTCAAAAGGTAAAGGACAGTGCTGAGAATTTGACCCGATCCTTCAATTTGACCTGGGCCCGAAATTACAATCAATACTTACACTCTGCACTCAGCACTCAAATATTGAACTTCTTTCTTTTGAGGTTCAAAGCGACAATTTTTTTTGAGAATGAGAAGTTGGAGTTATGTTAAATAGGTGCTAGATATGATCATTTGCTTGTTAACAATTGAAATTTAGTGTATTTATAAACTCAATGTGTAATTTACCAGTCTGAGTGCACTCTGATTCAATAATTACGTTTTTACCTCATAAAGAGTACAAACTAGCAAAAATATGTATCAAAAGTTATTTTTAACATTCAAATAACAATTCTATTCGTTTCCCCACCTAGATTAGCAATCTAGAACAAATAATAGCTCATTACATAACATTTTCAATATTTGAGTGCTGAGTGCAGAGTGTAATCTCAGGCCCAGATCCTTCTACTGGCAGATTTGACAGTTTTGCTGCCTTCCATGTCCTGTTTGTTGATATTATCTTTTATAGTAACATGATTATTATGAAACTTCCCTAAGGCTTATAATCTTCCATTCTAATTATAATTATAGCATAAAAACGGTGATTTTGCTCATACTTACCTGACGGGCTTGGGCACCAACCATCCCTCGGGACTCTGCAGATGTAATAGCATGAAAAAGCATGCGTTAACCCTACATTCATTAGGATTAGGAGAAATTTATTGAAGACAAAAATCATGTATCGGTACAAAGATTGAAAAGGAAATTAGAAATGCCTAAATTAGTAATTAGAATTACTTTTATCTAGGTCAAGGTCAAAAAATCTTACAATGAGGTCAAGGTCACATTTAAGTAATTATGTTGATTTTCATCTAGGTCAAGGTCACATAAAGGATCAGAATCAGATAAAGTTCATTCAGAAGAGGTTAGATCCTTGAAGAAACAAATGTCAGTGAAGGAAGAGAAACCAGAAAAGGCAAAACTGATCGAAGAGGAAGAATTAGAAGTGGGAAATGTATGTCAACATTAATTGATTGTATATTTAACATTTGATACTGATATTTGAAGTAATTATTGTGTTATAGATCTCATATATCATGCCACTCATTAATTTTTGTGGGGGATTTTTCAAATTGGTCTTTGAAAATTACTGCTTTATTATTCTCACATAGCACACTATGGTCCGACAAATATAAAACTTGATACATGAATCTTGCACCATTTATTTTCAAATTGTAAACATAAATACAGAATACAGAAATTTATACATCAAGAACAAATACCGGTATTCCTACCAAACAATTATTATTGTAAAATCATTAATTTTCATGGGGGATAAATTTCGTTGATTTTGCGGTTCACCTTCTTTCACGAAATCAAATCCCATTGAACAATAATTCTGACCCTTTTATTTATTATCTAAAATGCGAAATCAACATCCCTTCGAAATGGTATTTTTTACCAAAACCACAAAATTTGTCCCATCGAAATTAAATGATTTTACAGTATAGAGGATATTTGTTGATTTTAGTGCAAGATCAAATTTATTTCACCAAGTGATCAAAGTAAGGCAATATTTTTAGCCACAAATGGAGTTTTTATGCCCCCGTATCGATAGATCGGGAGGCATATAGTAATGCACCTGTCCGTCCGTCCGTCCGTCCTTCCGTCCGTTCGTCCGTCCGCCCTGGTTAACCCAAATTGACCGTTTCTTCTAGCATTAATATGGCTTGCTACAAAGCTTTCAAACTTGCATGGATGTTGTATATGAACACTCTCCACGCACCTGTATCATCTGACTCCATTTTGACCTTCACCTTGACCTAATTTTGGACTTAGACTTATTGAAAGGCCAAATTCTTGGTTAACCCAAATTGACCGTTTCTTCTAGCATTAATATGGCTTGCTACAAAGCTTTCATACTTGCATGGATGTTGTATATGACCACTCTCCACACACCTGTATCACCTGACTCCATTTTGACCTTCACCTTGACCTAATTTTGGACTTAGACTTATATCCCCTTTAGTATTTTCACAATAAAATTTTGTCTGGAGCGTATCTTCAAAACTATTTAACATATTGACTTGAAATATGAAATATAAAAAGATGGCAACTTGGGAAGTGCAATGACCAAGCAATATAACTCTGTCTGTCTTAAACGTTTAATTATCTCCCCTTTAGTATTTTCACAATAAAATTTTGTCTGGAGCGTATCTTCAAAACTATTTAACATATTGACTTGAAATATGAAATATAAATAGATGGCAACTTGGAGAAGTGCATTGACAAAGAACCATAACTCTGTCTGTCTTAAATTTTGAATTATCTCCCCTTTCGTGTTTTTTATAGTCAAATTTTGCTCTGAGTATATCTTCAAAACTATTTAACATATTGACTTGAAACTTGGAATATAAAAAGATGGCAACTTGGGAAGTGCAATGACCAAGCAGTATAACTCTGTCTGTCTTAAACGTTTAATTATCTCCCCTTTAGTATTTTCAGAATAAAAGTTTGACCGGAGTGTATCTTCAAAATTGTTTAAGATATTGCCTTAAAACTTGATATATAAATAGATGGTAGCTTGTAGAAGTGCATGGACCAAGAACCATAACTCTGTCTGTCTTACATTTTGAATTATCTCCCCTTCAGTATTTTCATGATAATTGTTTGTCCGGAGCGTATCTTCAAAAGTATTTAAAATATTGACTTCAAACTTGGTATATGAATTGGTGGCAACTTGGAGAAGTGCAGTGACATAGAACCATAACACCTGTATCACCAGATCACACATGAAGTCAATCAAGGCACTGCTTTCAAATGTGGCATATTCGTTTACCATCATAAGTCCCTTATAGTTCAAAGCCATGTTACACTATCAAACATTTTAACTGAATAATGGCCCCTGATTGACTTAGCTTTTTATGGACATGGCTTCCACGGGGGCATAAGCGTTTATTGAACGCAGTCTTGTTTAACTTTCTGATTACAAGTCAAAAATATTTATTTTGTTAAAATTGTACAATAATTTGCTTAAAAAACGTTTTGAAGTTGGTAAAAAAAAATTCGATTATTTTGTATGAATGTCATAAGTTGGTTATCCTATCTTTCTATTACAGGTGAAATTATCAGTGTATTTATCATACGCTAGAGCCGTTGGTTACAAGTCATCATTGATGATTGTCATGTTGTTTGGTTATACTATCTTTCTATTACAGGTGAAATTATCAGTGTATTTATCATACGCTAGAGCCGTTGGTTACAAGTCATCATTGATGATTGTCATGTTGTTTGGTTATACTATCTTTCTATTACAGGTGAAATTATCAGTGTATTTATCATACGCTAGAGCCGTTGGTTACAAGTCATCATTGATGATTGTCATGTTGTTTGGTTATACTATCTTTCTATTACAGGTGAAATTATCGGTGTATTTATCATACGCTAGAGCCATTGGTTACAAGTCATCATTGATGATTGTCATGTTGTTTGGTTATACTATCTTTCTATTACAGGTGAAATTATCGGTGTATTTATCATACGCTAGAGCCGTTGGTTACAAGTCATCATTGATGATTGTCATGTTGTTTGGTTATACTATCTTTCTATTACAGGTGAAATTATCGGTGTATTTATCATACGCTAGAGCCATTGGTTACAAGTCATCATTGATGATTGTCATGTTGTTTGGTTATACTATCTTTCTATTACAGGTGAAATTATCAGTGTATTTATCATACGCTAGAGCCGTTGGTTACAAGTCATCATTGATGATTGTCATGTTGTTTGGTTATACTATCTTTCTATTACAGGTGAAATTATCGGTGTATTTATCATACGCTAGAGCCATTGGTTACAAGTCATCATTGATGATTGTCATGTTGTTTGGTTATACTATCTTTCTGTTACAGGTGAAATTATCAGTGTATTTATCATACGCTAGAGCCATTGGTTACAAGTCATCATTGATGATTGTCATGTTGTTTGGTTATACTATCTTTCTATTACAGGTGAAATTATCGGTGTATTTATCATACGCTAGAGCCGTTGGTTACAAGTCATCATTGATGATTGTCATGTTGTTTAGTTACACTATCTTTCTATTACAGGTGAAATTATCAGTGTATTTATCATACGCTAGAGCCGTTGGCTACAAGTCATCATTGATGATTGTCGTGTTGTTTGGTTTATACCAAGTGTTCAGTATGTGGTCCAGTATATGGTTGACAGATTGGACGTCTGACGTAGATCTACAGGTGATTCGACTTTTCTCTTTAACAGTATTGTATTTCCCCAATACTTGCAATACACAGTAGAAACTCTCTAATCCGAAATCCTCCACAATCCAAAAATTTCTCAAGGTCCCACTTTCTTTCCTTCTATATGCCTTATGAATTTTTTTTCGGCAATCTGAAACTTCTCCAAACGGAAATCCTCCACAATGTAGTTAAACTGTTTGCTATAACTGTATTCCCTTAATACTTGCACTATATAGTTAAACTGGTGTTAAAGAACACTATCAAACAATGACATCTACCAAGAATACCAATTTTCAGTTTCTGTCTGGCTATATTTTCAATGATATTTGTATCTGACATTAATGTCAAAGCCGTTGTAGGGACTTAGACATTGTAATTTAACCTGTTAAGAGAGACATCCTGTTAACAAAGTCCACTTTTTGCTATGTCCACATGTGGTCTTTTAATGCAGGATTGGCCATATTTTCTTAATTATTTTAGCCTTTAACAAAGTCTACTTTATGCAAAGTTTGCAGGTGGACTAGATAGATTTAATAATATTTTCTGTATTATTTCAGAATTTAAAAAGTCCACTTTTTGTTAAAGTTCACTGATGGCCTTCAAAGGCAGGTCTTGATGGTTGTTTCTTTATATCATTTTAGAATTTGACTAAGTGGCCAGCTAACAGTACAGAAAGACGAGATAAGAATGACTATTACCTGGGTATCTATGGAGCCTTTGGTATCGCACAAGGTACAATGATGTAAAATCTCTGATTTTCCATTGGTTTTAATTTTTATGAATTTTCGTGAATTTTGTATTAAAAGATGCAAATTTATAGGGTTGTAAATTTGTTGACTGCAAACATATATGGGGACTCCGGACACATGTCAGGGGCGTAGCTAGGACCTTAGCAATGTGTAGGCCCGTAGGCAGAGATGAAAGTATTAGGGGGGTCCGGGGGCATGCTCTCCCGGATTTTTTTATTCCTTGAAAGGTACTGGTGCGTTTTGACGTATATTTAGGAGATCAAATTTCAAGTTAAACTTAAAATATTTATAAATATTATTTTTTTTTGAAATGATGTGTAGGCCCGGGCCTAATGGCCTAGCTGTAGCTACGCTACTGCATGTAGTGATTGTCCTGTCCTTCTGCTTGTCCCATATAAACCAAAACTCTCAAGTATTCAAGACTCAAATATTTCAAGGCACTGCTTTCAAACCCGGCATACTGTAAAATCATTTAATTTCGATGGGACTACGTTTCGTGGTTTTGGTAAAAGAGACCATTTCAATGAGACGTTAATTCGTGGATTATGCATTTCAGAAAATCCAAAGGCCAAACATATTGTTTGATGGGATTTGATTTCGTGTTTTTAAAAAGGTGATCCACGAAATCCACGAACTCCAATCTCCTACAAATATTAATGATTTTACAGTATATTGTTTGCACCATGTAGAACTAACCAGTATCTCAACAGAATTAAGGTTACATATTGATTTAGCTAGTTATTATTGTAACAGGGTGAGAAACATGTGCTACCTGACCAAGGCTCGACCCGGGACCCTTCGTTTACAGAGCGAATGCTCTACCGACTGAGCTAGCCGACTGCTTACACAAGTTTTTCCCCTATAAGTTATTAAATCCTATACGCCCGCTTCAATATGGATAAGTCTTCCACAAGGGTATTTAAGCGTTTATTGAACTTAGTCTTGTTAGTCCCCTACTGGTTTTCAACCGCAGGGGACAATAGGTTTTCCCTCCATCTGTCCATCAGTTAGTCTGTTCTGTATTGCTTGCAATTCCTAATTACTGTAAACCTAGAAATTATTTCGCGCGATTTAAGTTCGCGGTGTTCGCGGATTGTAAAAATCCGCGAAAGTTAATAGCCGCGAACATGTCCAGGATAAGAAAAACGCGAAAGTTTCTCGTTTTTGAAGGAAGTTCATCATTTTGGTACGACGTTTACAAGATCGGTTTAGATGTGCTATTTTGTCAAAATATTAAATGTTAGATTAATAACGTTTTTCCGAATTATATAACAACCATTTATGATTACGGTCCAATCATAAAAACACTTTAATTTGTTTTCTCGATGAAATGTTAAACTATACACTCAATAATTATATTAGGTGCACGCGTGTAAATCGCGTTGTTTGTTATGTCATAATACTGAAGGACTGATAGTGCAATAAAACTGTGAAAACATTTCAAGCGTAGTTTGCAATTTTTGTAAACAATACTATATACATCAAAAAGAGTTTGAGAGGGTTTAACAAATGTGAGAACTATAATTAAGAAGCAATTGTATACGAAACGAGCAATTAAATGCGACTTAGTTTTCGCGGAGTTCGCGGGAGACTTTAAAACGCGAAAGTTTGTAGCCGCGAATATGTCGAAGAACGACAAAACGCGAAAGTTTGTAGCCGCGAAAGTTTCTAGGTTTACAGTACTTGATATTCATTGTTTCAGGTCTAATGGTGACATTTTATTCCATTGTTCAAGCCATACGTTGTGTGCGAGCGGCTAAACTCCTACATCAAAACATGCTGACCAACGTTTTACGAGGACCAATGTGGTTCTTCGATACGACACCCGTAGGACGTATAGTAAACCGTTTCTCTCAGGATATAGAATCGGTAAGATAGATTTATTTCTACATATAATGCATAATTACGCTAGATAGATTTATTTCTTCATATAATGCATAATTAAGGTAGATAGATTTATTTCTAATTATAATGCATAATTAGGGCCCTGCAAATTTTTTGCAGGTGCCCTATAGTAATCACCATGTCCGTCTGTCTGTCCGTCCGTCTGTCCGTCCGTCCGTCCGTCCGTCCACATTTTTCATGTTTTTTCTTAATAACTTGCAAACCGTTAAAGGTATCGACTTCAAACTTTAAACATAAGGTCACAGCAACAATACACTATTGTAAGCCAAGTTATGTTACTCCAGCTACAATATTGCAAGAATTATGGCCCTTTGTAAAATTACAATTTTCCTCATTTTTCATCTTTTTTCCTACATTACTTCAAAACCATTACAGATATTCAAATGAAACTTGCTATACATATTGACAGTGACAATACGCACATGTGTAGCAAAGGGCAACAACTCTAGCTTTAATAAATTTTGGCTTGTGCCCCTTTTTCGACTTCAAAACTTTAACATTGGCCATAGTTCAAAAACTTTTCAAGATATTCAAATGAAACTTGCAATACGTATTGACAATGATAACGACAGGGCCCTGATCACGACAGTGATGGTTCTAGTTAACATACATAGATTTATTTCTATGTATAATGCATTATAAATCAAGATACATAGATTTATATTTATGTATAATGCATTATAAATCAAGATACATAGATTTATCTCTATGTATTATGCATTAAAAATCAAAATACATAGATTTATTTCTATGTATAATGCATTATAAATCAAGAAACATAGATTTATTTCTTTGTATAATGCATTATAAATCAAGATACATAGATTTATTTCTACATACAATGCATAAATAACATGACAAAATATATCGCAACATACCGAAATTTTGTGAAAATTTCAAACTTGTCAAACTTAGTCATTTCTTGCTCGATTTTCATCAATTGTTTGTCCTTCGATATATTTTTTTCCTTTTTTACATAATACACAACCATGACCAATACAAGGGGAACTACGGTACAATAACAATTAACAAACATACAAGCAATAATAAATTCATGGCAATCAACAATACATGTAAAGGATGTTTTTTTTTGGAAAACTTATATTTTTTTTTCGAAATGTTTTTTTTTTTTTTCAACATTACAGTTACCTGTGCTCCCAACAATTTAAATATCATTAAATATGTTGTTTGCAGGTGGATAGTGAGCTACCACATATGTTTCTGGAGGTACTGTATAGCTTGTTCAATGTGTTGAGCGTCCTGATAATCATCGTCTACAGCACACCAATCTTCCTCAGTATGATTATACCTGTCGGATTCTTCTACGTACTTTTACAGGTAAGACCTCTTTAGGTTTTGTGAAAAAAAAACCCACTTTTTATGCCCCCGTAACGATAGATCAGGAGGCATACAGTGGTTCACCTGTCCGTCCTTTTGCCTAGCCGTCCGGCCTGGTTAACCCAAATTGACCGTTTCTTCTAGCATTAATATGGCTTGCTACAAATCTTTCAAACTTGCATGGATGTTGTATATGACCACTCTCCACACACCTGTATCACCTGACTCCATTTTGACCTTCACCTTGACCTAATTTTGGACTTAAACTTATTGAAATGGCTTCCACGGGGCATAAGCGTATATTGAACACAGTCTTGTTTTTAAATTTTTTTTTTCCTTTTTTTTTTTTTAAATGAATTATGCCGAGCATAGCCTTTATTTGCTTTATTTCTACTGAAATATGGCAGGCATATATATTTTCCTCCAACCGGATTTGAACCCGGGTCGCCAGATTAGACGGCAAGCGCACTAACCACTGAGCTATGGAGGCTCAAAAAATTTTGCTTCATGATTTTATCTGTATATTACAAATAAGACCAAAGTTTCTTGATTTTAGGTGAACAGGATTTTTTTCTTTCCATTTATTTTTTAAATCTGTTGTCTGGTGGAGTGAATTGACAAAAATAATAACAAAAGGGTCGAGAAGTTAATTCTTAGGTGGTACCTCATTGTGTTCTCGATTGCGCTGATCAGGCCCAATCCACCGAGGACTGGAGTACAGACGGTGCACATGCTTTGGGATCAAGAGGCCCCAGGTTTGATGCCCGCCTACACCACTGCTTAATAGGGCTGTAACGGTATACCGCGGTACACAAAAGACCGGGGACTTCAGTCCCACACGGTTCATGGTACAAGAGATGCAAATTTCGGTACGGTTTTGTATAAGCTTTTTATGATCAAAATAATATTCAGAGAATGAAAATGTCTGAAAGCCCTCTGATTACGTATAATTACCATGCATCACTCGTTTTAATTGTATTAAGATATGCCTCATATTGTCGATATTCATTTAAAATAGTTGATAGCCACATTATAATTGCTGTTATAGAATCAACGAAATCATTGTCACATTAAAAATTGTAGTATTTGAGCTGCTGTTAGAGAATATTGTATCATACCGAAATATACCGAACCGTAAGAAAAATTGACGGTACGTATCATATCGTGAGGTGAGCGTACCGTTACAGCCCAACTGCTTAATTTCTTTGGTCAAGAATAACCAACAATAAATAAAAACACCAAAAACCAAACTAAATCAATACTTATTATTTATCCCATATTTCAGAGATTTTACATACCAACTTCCCGTCAGTTGAAGCGTCTAGAGACTAAATCACGTTCCCCGATCTACAACAATTTCAGTGAAAGTTTGATGGGAGCTAATGTTATCCGAGCATTCAGAGTACAGGACAGATTTATCCGGGAATCTGAACAACGGGTAGATTTCAACCAGGAGTACAACTTTGCTAACAACAGTGTTAACAGGTAGGTATATAGAGGATCTATCATGAGTTGTCAATTTATATAGACTTATATTAAACGAGTTTGGGAAATTTTAAAAGCTCGCTTCATAATGTTTCTTTAACGAGTTTTATATAAGTTTATGTCAATTGACAATGAGTATTAGATTCTTTATATCACAGGACTCATAACTTACAACATGGAAAAAATGCATCTTTCAGCTGAAAAAACGACTCCGCTACATAAACGACGCTAACGCAACATCATTTTCAGCACAAAATGACGTCATTTGGGAGATAAAATGAAGTCATTTAAACGTTATACTACACTCGTTACGTATAAAGTTATACATACTGGTTATACTAGCCCGGATACAAAGAAATTCATGTGATATATCGCTGTCTTAGAATGAAAAGGTCGTAACTACTACTTACGACCTTATAAGACTGATTTATATTTGAAATCTGCATAATAATGGGCTTTTTATAAAAATCGGAACTTGTTCTGTTGACCAAATTGAAGTCCAAAGAGTTGGGTTTTCCATAAGTAAAGAGTAGTTTTCCCACAGTTTTTTCTTGTTTTCTTAAAACATTGATTTAGTACTTACGACCTCCTCATTCTATGTCAGCGCTATATTAATTTACCCTTTTTCGTATATTACTACAAAGATCTAAAAATAAAAAGGACCAGAAAGATGTTACTGAACCAAATCTCATCATATTTTGCGGCAGGTCTTCGGAAATTACGTGCAACCTCATTAATTTGTACAAAATAGGCAAAAACTAATAAGTCATTTAATATTGAAATCAGTGAAGAAATATGAAAGGTGTTTCCAAAGACCCATCCCTACTGTCATTTGTAAGTGGCAATTCCATGTTTATCAGAAAATACCTAATTTGCCCAATTCAAATCTCCATGTGACGCATATGTAGCTATCATAAGACGCAATATGGCACTTCTAGTTTCCATATGTGCCATGTTTCGCAGAACCAATATATTTTGTCATTAATATAACATCGTTAATACTGTCCTCTTTTACTGTGTTACAGATGGCTTGGATTCCGTCTAGAAGTTATGGGTGGTCTTATAGTACTGGTGGCCTCTGTGTTTTCTGTAGTGGAACGTGACAACATTAACGCTGCACTGGTTGGTTTGTCAGTGTCATACGCTCTACAGGTATGTACCATAGCCCCCCCCATGGATTGGTCGTGGTCGTGTATTGCACGCAGGTAAAAAATGAAAGAAGAAATCCAAGAAAAAAAAATGAAGAAAATTTACAAAGAATTTGGAATCATTTGAAAACAAATTGGCCTTCATCTGGTAATAGTAATAATTACCAAATCATGATAATTACTAACAGGTGTTTAACAATAATCTATACCTTGCTTTACTGTAGCTCCCATGTATTGGTTGTGATCGTGTATTACATGCAGGTAAAAAATGAAGATTTTGAAGAATTTTTTTTTGAAGAAAATCGAGCAAAAAATGACAATTAAAGAATTTGGAATAATTTGAAAAAATTGGCTGCTCTCTTGTTTCTTTACCCAATCATTATTTTTACTAACATGTGTTTAACAGCAATCAAAACTTGTAGGCCCAATTTGTCAATACTTTGATTTTTTTCATCAAATAACTTTTCTTGTGTGCAGAAAAGATAATTCTTAGTAATGCAGCCAATCCGGGTTTCTGGATTAATTCGGAATTGTAGGACCGCTGAGGTAATTAATTGAAAAAGGGCTAGCCTGGAGAGATTGTATTTTTTTTAACAATACAGATACCAGATAACTTGAACTGGTTGGTTAGGATGATGTCGAAATTTGAAATAAGAAACCACTTTCTGTAACTATAAATAGAAACATGTTACTATAAATAGAAACATGTTACTATAAATAGATCCTCTATTTAACAATACAGATAACAGATAACTTGAACTGGTTGGTGAGGATGGTGTCGGAATTTGAAACTAACATTGTCAGTGTGGAGAGAATAGACCAATATACTGCAAATCCAACAGAGGTAAGAAACTACTTTATGTTACTATAAATAGTAACTTGTTACTATAAATAGAAATATGTTACTATAAATAGGAATGTGTTACTATAAATAGAAATGTCTTACTATAAATAGAAATGTCTTACTATAAATAGAAATGTGTTACTTTAAATAGAAATGTATTTCTATAAATAGAAATGTGTTACTTTAAATAGAAACATCTTACTAAGATAGACACAAGCTTCTGGTTGTTTTAGAAAAGATTATTACATATGTGTTTTATATAGGCACCATTACATACAATGTAACAAGTTACCGACCTAAATTAGACTCACTAGACTAGGGCATGGTTGAGATATATTACTACATGTAACTTAACATTTGTCTTACATTCTCTATGCACCGTTTCATACAAGTTACTGTCCAAGTATAGACTGGCCAGACAAAGATTAGATGATTAAATGTTATGGATACTGAAAATTTTTGAATCTTTAATTTTATCTGACTTATACTTTATCAAGGCACCATTACATACAAGTTACTGTCCGAGTATAGATTGGCCAGACCAGGGCAAGGTTGAGATTGAATCATATTCTACCAGATATAGAGAAGGTTTGAACTTGGTCCTGAAGGATATCAACGTTACAATCAATCCAGGGGAAAAGGTGAGGGACAAAACAGACTGTTCATTTACCTTGATAATATAAGATCATATCAGCATAGCCAGACCAAATAAATCCCTATATTACCATTCCTTTGTGCTGCCTTTTTGATAGGTAACTGTGTCATTGATAAAGACTAAAAGAAAACCAAAATATTTTTTGTTAAATTTATATTTTTCTATTATAATAAAGAAAACTATTTTTAAAAATAAATTCATTATCAATGATACGGTTACCTGTGCCTTTTTCGGGCAGGGCCTAGCCTCAATTTCCTACTTGTTTTTAAAAAAATCAATAACCCGGCCCCAAGTTCACAAAGGATTAGTTTTCAGGATCAGGATCAAGAATATATCCTTTGAAATTCAGTAGATACGCTAGGGTTAAGATTGCTATTTTTATACGTGTGGATATACAGAAGCATATCGTTCAATTTAAACATTTTAGACATTAAAATAAGTTTTTATGGTCAGTTATAAAACTACTAACTTGATCCTCATTTTAAAAATTGATCCTCGTTTTTCAGGATCAATTTCAGTTTCAAGTATAATAATTCACTTTTGCAACAGAAAAATGATGATCTGAATAGTTTGAACATGAAAACTTGAAGGGGATTAGGTATTCTCTACATGGCTATAAGCTGTAACTAACACAAGTTACCAAAAGCTTCTAAAAATTGGGAACTTATTTTCAGGATCAAATTTGATCCAGATCAGTTGATCCTTTGTAAACTTGGGGCCTGTGATCATTCACTTACAAAATAAATAATTTCTGGCTTCTAAAGGACCAACCAGCAGCCTTGTTTTCTATATTGATGTATAGAACATTGCAGGGGTATCCAATTCACATGTTTTTTAGAGGTTGGGGATACTTACACTAAATGCTTCATACATAATTCTCACACCGAAATGCAAGGACTTTTTAAGGAAGAATTTGCTTTTTGGGAACATTTACTTTAATAGGCAACATTGTCCAATTTTGACTCTTTGTGATTCATAATATTAAAATATTGGTCATCATGACTAATGAATAGCAATTCATGTCCCACACTCACATAATAAATTTACATACTTTTAATTTGCACGACAAATAGTGTTTTTGCACATTTTTTGTCATTTTAACAAAATTATACCTTTATGTGTATATTCAAGGCTGTTTGTTTAAATTCAAGGATTTTCAGTTAAATTCAAGGACCATTTTCACATTTTTTAAGGCATGACTTAATTAATGTACTTTTTAAGGTTGAAGCTAAATTCAAGGACTTTTCAAGGTCTGTGCAAACTCAGCACTGAGTTCAGCACTGCAGGTTAAAGTTTATGAAGCGTTTTCTTCAAACATCACAAAGTAACCTAAGAATTTTAACCAGTACATTTACTGGGTAGAAGATATTATTTGGTAAATACATTATATATTTTCAAATTTGCCTTGAATGCAGTGAAGATGTCACTTTAAGGAGTTTTTTCTGTACTTGAAAATATATTGAAAATTTTTGAGGTAGGTTGGAATTGTTGGAAGAACCGGCGCTGGGAAATCATCGTTCACATTGTCCTTGTTCCGACTGATAGAGCCATCTAGTGGCAGAATACTTGTAGACGGTGAAAATGTCAGCCATCTTGGATTATGTGATCTTAGATCTAGACTTACTATACTTCCTCAGGTAAGGTTTTGGACATGTTTCTTTGTACGTTTTTAGTAAACCTGTTGTCCAAGCAATTGTCTTAAAGTTCACGTTAATTACCATTATTCTGCATCCTCTAAGACAAGGGGCTACTGTGGAGAATTCTGGTCTATCGGTCCTGCGTAACAATACACAATGCATAAGGTAAACTATACTTATCAAACCCCGACGGGCTGCCTCGTTCTATGATTTCATAACCTCTAAATGTATTACTGAGGATCCAATGATGTGCCTTGCTTCATCTCGTGGTTCTGATGGGCAGTGTCCGACTGACCCGGACTTTATAGTCAACTAGTACAGACTGGTTCCAGTAGCGGAAAGAGCGCTATGAGTGGAAAGAGTGCTATGAGTGGAAAGAGCGCTATGAGTGGAAAGAGCACACAATCACCACACTATGTTGTCAGTTGTCTGTTGATGATATTGAGGCATTTGGGATAAAAAAAAACTAGGTATAACTAGGTCAAATCAGAGAAAAACTTGTGTTGTATCTAGAGGTTATTACTTGGTCCTAGTCTTTATGAATCTTATTTAAAATAGATATATCAATAAAATCTATCAATATTGAGTGATTTAGTTTCAAAAACTAGGTCAGTAGGTTAAATAATAGAAAATATTGAGCCTTATCTTCATGCAACTTGGTCACAATGATGGAACTACTTTTTACAGGAACCAGTGTTATTTTCTGGAAGTTTGCGTATGAATTTGGATCCATTAGAACACTACACAGATTCTGACATCTGGGTGGCCCTGGAGCATGCACATTTAAAAACATTTGTTGATGGACTACCTACAAAACTAGAGTACGAAGTTGGAGAAGGTGGCCAGAATTTAAGGTAAGTCATTTGAGGGAAAATCATATACTTTAAAATCATTAATTTTCTATGTGGATTAAATTTTGTGAATTTTGTGGTTCACCCTCTTCCACGAAATCAAATTCCATCAAACAATAATTTTGACCCACAAATTAACGTCCCATCAAAATGGCCTGTTATCCAAAACCACAAAATTTCGTCCCATCGAAATTAAATGATTTTACTGTATACAAAATGCCTGCCAGCAGTATACTGGGTAGGGACTATACATAAGTGTTCTGATGGGTGCATTATTTGAAAATTCAACCGAATACTTGATACGGAGCATTGTTCTGCAAATTAATAGGAATTTTATGGCAGATAATGTTAGCCAGAGTTATGGCCATTCATAGGAGACATTTATTTTTGTGTCATCACCCTTCTACATTGCATCAAAGACCTAAAATGTAATTTAGGTCTTTGATTGTATTTGATGTAATTCTAATGATTTTCACCAGCTTTGTTTTCATCCAATATGTACAGTGTACCTGCCAAGCTAGTTAAATCCAAAAAAGGAGTGATAAAGCAAAACATGTCTCAAGATGCACTTATATTAAATGTGATTTAAAAGGGATTTTGAGGCATAAAGAAGGAATGTATTAACTCCAGTTGTTAATAATGGGACAGAAGATCATAAAAAGAATCAAATGTACCTTTGTTCAAAGTTGGAAACTTGAAAATCCAGAAATTAACAACGAAAATAGGAGTAATTCCACATTACCACATTAATAGGAGAACTTGTCAGGTATGATGTATACAGTAACATCACTTATAAATTACTTTATAGTACTGTTTAGAGTTTGACTCTATCCAAATTTAGGTATGATATTTTTATTCCTACAGTGTTGGACAAAGACAACTTATGTGTCTGGCGAGGAGTTTATTACGTAAGAGTAAGATCCTGGTGTTAGATGAAGCGACGGCGGCCGTAGATCTGGAGACGGACGCACTTATACAGAACACGATCAATAAGGAGTTCAAAGACTGTACGGTACTGACCATAGCTCACAGGTTGAATACCGTCAAGGATTATGATAGGTTTGTTATATCAGATTTTTATCCTCCGCACCTTTGTATGCATTTATAAGGCATTATATTAATTTCACGTCTGTCTGTACGTACTCATCCAGAGATAACTGTGTGACCTTCTTTTTAGTACAAATTACAACTTTAGGGGTTATTTATGTACTGCCTGTTAATTCTTCTGTGAAAAATAAATTGACTTATCATGTTCAAGTAAAAAAGTCTGTCTGAAAATGTTAAAATTCATGTTTTTTAAACTCAAATATAGTGAAGTTCATCAAGGCATTGTTTTCAAATTTGGCATACTTGCCTATCTTCATAAAATATTAGTACATTTTCAATGTCCGGTTCGAAAATATTAAATTGTTTAGAGCTATATCTGACGATCTTTTTTTTAAATAAGTTTCAAAAACTGAAAAACAATTATGCTTTCATATCCATTAGATCATTTTTCACTTCAGCTTTAACAAACACGCTCTGTGATTTATTGGAAATGTGAATTGTCCATTTTCATACGAAAGTGTTCTAGAACACCCTAAGTTGACGGTTGAAATTATAAGAATCGTCTTTTTTTTTACGTTTGAATCAAAGTACACGGAACCCATCCAAAGTTTTAATTTGCAATTAAGGTAGTCTAGTATCATACTAAAAACGATGGAAGTAATTAATTTGACATTAAATGAACGCTAGATATAGCTCTATACACTTTAACAAGAACTTTTATATTTTTGAAACTCAAATATTTCAAAGTCCATTAGGGCATGGCTTTCAAACTTGGAATACTTGTTAACCATTATAAACACATTACATTATCAAAGTCATGTAACACTATCCAACTTTTCAACATAATTATGACTCCAAAATATCTTTAATTCACTGTATGTTGTAGCTTTTATTACAATGTATAAAATAATTTTTTCAATTTTCAGAATTTTGGTGCTCAGTGGAGGCGTTATTCAAGAATTTGATTCTCCGCAAGTTTTGTTGAGTGATACAAAGTCAGCATTTTATGCGATGGCTAAAGATTCAGGCCTGGTGTAGACCCAGGACTAAATAATATAACAATGACTTCATCCACAGGAAGATGAATTTTATGTTGGAAGAATAAGGTTAAAATGTTTTTACAGTACAACCTGTGTCGAGTAACACCCTAATCAACCTGTAAATATTGACTGTTGTTTGAAGGTCGTTGCTTTTGAAAGGTTAAATTTCATACTAAAAATCTGCTCTTGGAAATTTTGAATTAGTTGTTATCGAGCGTAGGTTGCTTTATATAGGTTGCTCTGGAGAGGTTGTGCTGTATTTTTCATTATGTTTGATCAATAAAGTACAATTTCAGGGATTTTATGGTCCATATGATTATATTTTATAATTATGAGGGTTTTTTTTGCCTGTGTAAATTTGAACTACAAATACCAGGGTTTTAAGGTCAATGCTATCACATACACATACTGGTATACAATACAATCTCTGTAAAGCAACATCCATTTGGAGCTGCATATATTTGCAGATGTACAGAGTTTGTTGCTCTACAGAGGTTCAACTGTATATTCATTTGTAACTATCACACTAATCAGGGTCACCTGCTTGTTTTTACACATTTTATACTATGTGTATCTGTATAACCGTATCTCCCACATGTAGTGGGGAGATACGGTATTGACTTAGTGCTTGATATCTGCCTGAACTTGTCTGCACTTATTGCGCCTCCTCTCTTCACTTATTTATATAGCATAAAGCATTGGTGCTGAGGGTTAATCCGTCTATCTGTACATATCAAATTTTGTGTGTTGAACTCCTCACAAACCATTGGGCAGAATTTCTTCAAACTTTCATAGATTAACAACTTTAATGTATAGTTGACCATAAGGGTTGATTCTTTGCTGCAGCAAGATGTACCAGAGTTACCACACTTTGTTATTTTCGCCATATTCCCCAATGGGGGAACCCGTGTCCCATCGACACATTTCTAGTCTCCTTTACAACTGGGCAAATTTCATTGAAACTTTGCACGAATATTTGGTAACAAGCCTAGTTGCACATATTGTCAGGAATATAAAACTCAGATGAATATTTCTGAGTTATGGCCCTTTGTGGGAGACGTATTTTTTTCAAAAACCCTGTTAGTTTCAGCTTTCTTAGCTCGTTTATTTTTACATGTATCATTTGTATATATATTGGCATGTACCCGGTGCATATTGTGTCTCAGCGGAACCAAGTGCTCAAACTTTGTATTTGTACCTCAAGATGGTTATGTTGTTATGTGAATATAATTACAGGTTTTAAAATTGTTAAGACCTGGTTCATACACAATTCTCACATCAAAATTCAAGAACTTTTCAAGGTAGAATTTGTATTTTCAAGACGAGACGAAAAGTTTTTTCATAATTTTTTATGCAAATAATGTTTCAATTTAACATTTCTTTGTATATTCAAGGCTGATCGTCTCAATTCAAGGATTTTCAGTTAAATTCAAGGACCACTTTGACATTTTTCATGGCAGTACTTTATTCAAGTCCTTTTGAAGGTTGAATTGAATTCAGTGACTTTTCAAGGCCTGTACAAACCCTGTAAGAGTCCTTTATTCCATTCCATAAATATATAGACATTGAAATTCTTCTTCTTCCATATTTGGTCATAGGCCAGTTTGTGTTTCTGTCTGCATGTTGTTTTGTACCATAGCTAGTGATTGTACATGTTTTGATGTCTGTTAATGTTTGGTGCATTTATTCTGCATAAAAGTAAAAATAATTTAAAAGTATATAGGTTTTTTGTCAAAGCATAATCAATATTTATCCCCCCCCCATAATCTTTGATTCATGAGGGGATTGATTGCTTTACACATGTCGGGCGGTCTGTTGTTTGGTTGACCAAACTTTTTTTTAAAAAATGGTTTCTGTTCAAGAAAGCTTTGTCTTAGGATCTTCAAACTTTACAGTACATAGAGGTTCGAGCCAACAGCAGTAGACGAATGCTATTGAGTTAGAGGTCAGTAGGTCACATATCAAGGTAAATGGGACCTTTACCATTTCTGACTATTTAGCTGCCATCAGGGGGGGGGGGTCATATGTGTTTTAGAAACATCATGTAACAACTTTTTTGTTAATTTTTCTGTCACATCTTTTTTTCACTTTTCCAGGAGTTCATCAAAATCCAAGATTCTGCTTACAGTAAAAATACTCTAGCGAAGATATTAAAATGTTTCTTTGAGATGAAATATGTGTGTTGAATATCGTTTGTTGTATTTTTAAGGGCATAATATATTACATGTTGATATTTTGTATAGTTTGGCGAATTTGACACGAACCTGACCTTTATGCATGAATATATTACAAGGTTCTTGTTTTTAATATGTCAATTTCCGCAAGCAGATCGTGCAATATCGGTATTTCAAATTTTTGTGTTTGTATTACATCTATGTGATACTAGTACTCCTAGACTATGAAAAATACAAAAAATTTTTTACAAATACAGACAATATATTGACTGTTAAATTATGTTAATCAAAAGGTCATGTTCGTGTCAAATTTGCCAAGCTATTATTCATTTGTATTTGCTAAACATGTGTCACTGTATGACAATTTTTATTTATTATATTCAAATCTATGTGATAATCAGATATTTTCGTTTATAGTTAGAATTTATTCATATACATTGTTTTTACTTGTATTCAAGTATATGGTTATTTGTGACTATTGCACAATGTTATTTTTTGTAGTGTTTTGATAGTATAGTTTGTTTTCTAGGTATATTTTAATGGTTACAATTTTTTATTATTGACCATTTATTTACTGCATATTCTACGAGAAATTGTTGCTAAAACTGTTTCTGTGTTAAAAAAATTGGTATTATCAAAATAATAAACATATTTTAAATTGTTACATATTAATGTTTTGTTCTATGAAATACCCCAATGGCTTTCCCAATAAAACAATTTTAGGTGGTGTTGATTCTAATACACTTGAAGGGTCTTATTATGTTATGGTGTTCATCGTCTGTCTTTCCGTCCGTTAGCAATTCCATGTCCGGTCTGCATCTTCCTCACTTATGATAGGATTTTAAAATAAATTGGCACAAACGATAACGATAAGCAGACGATGTGTCATGCACATGACCCAGGTCCCTTGGTGAAAGGTCAAGGTTATAGGCAGACTTTGAAGTTTTGCACTGCTATTCATTGTCAAGGTTGTATCTTCCTAACTTGCTGTAGGATTTTTTTTCTGTTTTTTTCTTCAATGTTGTTGCAGATGTTATTTTCAATGTCATGATATTACCTGGCAAATGTCTTATTGTCTTCTATTCTTTGTCCAGGTTGTATCTTCCTTACTTTTTCAGTAGGATCCAAAAACCTGGCTCAAATAATTACCAGAGGTAGATAATGTGTCACCAACATGATTTGGTTCTTATGTCAACGGCCAAGATCACAGACTCACAGGGGGATTTTGAAGTTTTCCACTGCTAGTCCGTGTTTAGCTGTTGCGTCATTGTTGTTGCTTCCGAGACATATAATGTGCCACCTAGCGGTGCTCTTGTTTCATCAGTTTTCATTCTTCTCTAGTCCATCTGTCTTTTCGTCCAAAATTGCTTGTGTAGTCTTTGTTAGAGGTCATACGTTATCTTATAGGCTTATCTTTATGAAACATTGTGAGAACGAGCATCTGAGCGAAATCCAAGTCCAGTTCTATAGTTTGTCACCTTGTGTCTCGGGATACTACATTTGTAGGTCAAATCTTAGAAAACCTTTATGTTATCACACTTTCGGTCTAATCTTAAAGAAACTTAGTCAGGTGATCATCTCAACAAAACCTAGATCAATTGTCACAGTACGATATTTGGTCATCTGAGGTCAATATATTGATCTCAATGTAAAATCATAGAAAAACCATATATAGTTACTAGATGTCTTATTGTTTGCCTAATCTTTATGAAACTTGGTCTAAACAAAGACCTTAATTACACAGATTGGACACTACACTAAAAATTTAGAGAAAAATGCCAAATAACAGACAGCAGTTTAATTATTGTGCATAAGGCCTTTTTTAGTCATCCAAGTTTAATGGACAATGTATCCATGAAAAAAGAGTACTGTAGGTATGGCTCCTCGGGGTCTACTGTTTTATTAGCTCACCTGTCACATAGTGACAAGGTGAGCTTTTGTGATCAATCTTACTCTGTCATCCGTCCGTCAACAATTTGCTTGTGTTCTGTCTAGAGGCAACAATTTTGGTCTAATCGTCATGAAACTTAGTCAGAATGTTATTTTCTATCAAATCTAGGCCAAGTTCCAAACTGGGTCATGTGGGGTCAAAAATAAGGTCACTAGGTCAAATCTTAGAAAAACCTTGTGTTCACTCTAGATGTCACTTTTTGATCCGATCATCATGTAACTTGATCAGAATGTTGTTCTCTATGAATTCTAGGCTAAGTTTGAAACTGGGTTATGCGAAGTCAAACACTAGGTCAATAGGTCAAATCTTAGAAAAACGTTTTGCTCACCCCAGAGGTCACCGTTTTGGTCCAATCTTCTTGAAACTTGGTCACAATGTTGTTCTCTATGAAATCTAGGACAAGTTCGAAACTGAGTCAGGTGGGGTTAAAAACTAGGTCACTAGGTCAAATCTTGATAAGAATGTTGTTTTCTGTGACATTTAGGCCAAGTTTGAAACTGGGTCATGTGGGATCAAAAACTAGGTCACTATGTCAAATCTTAGAAAAAACTTGTGTTCACTCCAGAGGTCGTCGTTTTGATCCAATCATCATGAAACTTGATCAGAATGTTGTTCAGCATGAAATATAGGCCAAGTTTGAATCTTGGCCATCCGGAGTCAAGAACTAGGTCGCTAGCTCAAATCTTAGGAAAATCCTTGTGCTCACTCTAGAGACCATGTTTTGATCAAGTCATCATGAAATATGGTAAGAATGTAAGTCGTACTGATACCAAGGCCAATGTACAACAGGTGAGCGACCTAGTACCCTTTGGGCCCTCTTACTCCTTGACTGATTCCAAATAATAAGGTATCATTTTAAAGCTGAATAATAAATCCATTGCATAGACTTATCAATTATTTCGTAAGTATATTAGAACAGGATATATAAGGTATTAAAACTGACAATATTTCGCGAGATCTCAGAAGACCTGCCACGAGATATCGTGAGATTTGATACATGTTTCCAATTGTCTTATCTAGGTATTTGGTATAAATGGTCATCTCCAATAAACTTAGGTCATATTGGGTACCACGGAGTTAACAACTAAGTCACTAGTTCAAAACATAGTTTATATAGAATATAACTTGGGCAGTATTTTTCACTTAAGTCGGTCCAAATATATTTGTTACGTTGAGTTTTTCTTCAATAATACGGACCATTTGATGTACATAACAAGATCAGAATAGTTATGTGGAAAGTATAGAACACTTGTTTTGGTCATGTTTTCACTCACAAGATATGTTAAATAGGTTATCTCGGGAAAGTATAAAACATGGCGCCCCTCTAGATTTTAGTACAAAAAGAAGGGAAAACATGGCGCCCCCTATTAACTTTTTTATTTCTGGTTGGATATTTTATTTATTTATATCATATTAAAGCTAACGCTATGTAGTTTTAGAATATGATATTAATTATTAAAATCCGTTTTGTTTTGATGCACTTATTACAGGTTAAAAATGGGTCAAAAATGAAAAAAAATATCATAGAATTTTGTGTTCGGAAAACATGGCGCCCCCTCTTAACTTTTTTATTTCAAAATATATTTTTTATAAATTTACACTGTTGAAAAGCTATAGCTCTCTAGTTTTTAAAACTGTAACTGTTACTGAAATTGAATAAGTAAAACGTTTTTTATCGCATGTTAAATTCGACTCATGTTTTTATTTTTTTACCGTGCGTAAAATTTGGTTCGGAAAACATGGCCCCCCTATTTATATTTTTTATTAATCAACATATAATTTTCATGAATACATGGCTGAAAAGATTACGTTCTCTAGTTTTTATAAATGTAAAGATATCTAAAATTGGTGCAGAAAAACAGGATTTATGACGAGTTAAAGTAGACGCATTTTTTCTTTTTTTTTCACGCGCCCGATAATCGGCTTTTGTGATATCGCATAAACAGTACAGTACATTGAAAATTAGTTATAATGCGTGTGTTGGACTGTTCATTTGATATAAGTTGTTAGTATTAAACTAAGAAAGCATAATTATGTGTGATATTTATGTAAAATACAATATAGATACTTCTTATAAAATTACTAACTTACTTATTATAATTATTAAATGATTAAAAAAATAGCAATTCAGTAAAGTCCCGCTAATGAGACCAGTTGAGTAGAAACTGCTTCTTAATACCAATGTATATCGAATCTTATAATAATTAATATGTCTTATTAGCGAAATTTGACTGAATTAAGAATTATTTTTTTTTGAGAAAAAAACTACCTGTGCCTTTAAATTTGAAAAAAAAATAGCCCGACAAATTGGGAATTATTATTGAATCTCTGTATTAAGTTGTTCATATTTGGCTTTTCTACTGATTATACCCAACTGAAGTAGCAAAGACCTTTGTCGGTGTAAAAATCTACTGTTTTGACTTAAAAGCAGCCATACCAATGAATTTGTCATAATGGAAGGAAACATTATGACTTTTGGAAAAATGGAGGTTATTTTGCAAGGGAAAGTGCCTTTAAATTAAGACTCTAAAACTAGCCAAGAACTACAACTTATGTCTCATGTCGGGTTCTTCTATCATAGAAAAAATAGCAGTCATGAGGTTACAATAAAAATGAGACTCACAATTCAAATATTTAATCACGCATGTATAGATGTAGATACTGTGACTGTATACGTAGGGTCTACGTCTGTTTCACGTGATAAAGTACACTAACACTTCATTATTTTCTCGTGCCCATTGCACGACTATATAAAGGTATAATTGGTACACAAAATATTATACTTTACAAAAACGCGCAAGTATAAAACATTGAAAATATATGCATATGAAGAGAGGGTATTAATGCAACCCGTGATGGACATCATGAATATATTTTAGTGATATTTATTCAGTCACGTTAAGGTAGAACTTGGAAATTCGTCTAAATTATGTTACAGCTCATTGTCTAACAACCATCCCAATATTAATATATTTATTATGAACCGAAAGTATACATAATGCTTGCTACTGAAGTTCACAATATTTTATGGAACCGCTTTTGTGATATTTGTTATGACACTGAATCATGCTTTTAATTATTTCGGATAATCTGCTTCAATTTGCAATATAATTTAATATAGTTTGAAATATCATTTGTTAAAATTAGTACACAAAATTTCAATAGCTGTTCTCTCTATCAACAAACACGTTTGAACAAAGACCTCAATAAATTTATTGTAATTAAGGTCTTCGGTTTGAAGCAATATGGTAAAACAATATGCAGCTGTCAATTATAATCGGTATTTCATTATTTATTGCTAACAGTTTTAAAAATGTGATAATCAGTTATCAGCAAAGACCTAAATTACCGTCTTTGGTTATCAGCCATTGAAGAAAATAAACAAAAACTTGTCAGCTAATATTAATTTATAGGATTTTGGTCATATTAGTTATTTCTTTATTTCAGTCTCATCTTTCAACTTTGTATATCGCAAATAAAGTATATAATTTACAAATCCTATACATCACAGTATAACGCTATTCTTAAATTAAATAATTATAGGACACTATTGTATAATAAATTCATTAAATCGATATGTTATCAAGTGTCACACTTATGCAATAAACAAACAATCAGCTACCGGTAACAGGATTATCCGATGATTGTATAATTGGTTTAACAATTAATGGCATGCATTCACAACCAATCACCAACGTTGATAGGATTATCTATCGGGTACTTAAGCATATCCTTACATGTCATTAAACGTTAATTTTTGTGTATTAACGTCAAGACAACGACTTTTTGATTTTCAAATTAAATCTAGAAGCACGTGAAGAACAAAATGATGGTGACAGCTATATATAATATATATGACAAAAATAAAATAAAATTTTTAATCGGACTGGTCAGGAAGCTATATAACAATTCAATATATACGGTCCATGTACTGGTAAAGTACCACTTAGTAGTTTTTTTTAATCATACAATTATGTGATAACGAAAACAAGTTCTTTCAATTAACCTCCCTTTAAAAATGATTTTTATGAACTAAAGTTTGTGAACTTTATTGTCTCACAAATCACATCTAGAAAGAAAGTGTCGGTTTTAGGCTTAATTCAATAATGCATTGCTGTTCACAAGTTTATTACCAACATTGTTCGTGCAATTAAACGGTAATGGGGTGAATTAAGTGAAATTACACATGGACGTGCTCATTAAACTTGTTATTCATTATCAAGACTAAAGGCATTCCGTTTTCTAAACTATGATTACTTAACAGTAACTGTTGTATACAATACAATGATATTCATAACTTTACTGACATCCAAGAGACTGTTGTTAATCAGTTCATCTACGGCCTAACTGGGGTGATTAACGAGTTATTAACATTGTTTTTTAATCAGCGCATTAGTGCCTATTTACAAATTTCAAGTTTCTTGATAACAAATGATTTAGCATTATTTTAATAACGTATTTTACAACGTATTAACGACAATCTCTTAGTTTTTCCTTTGTATATATCACCTATAAGTTGTGACTAACAATACTTTATATAATACTCGGACATTATTAAGGTAATACATGGACGTAAATTTAGATTTTGATATACATCATTGGGTAATATAATATGGTAATTATTGAATTTCAAGAAATTACATTTTACCAGTTTTACAGTTTTACAGTTTTATTGGTATAATCGGCATGTGTCAATTGTCATGTTCGATGAACAATATCGACGATATTTTAGCTCGACAATCATGAAATATATTGCCTATGCTAAATAACCCGCGAATTTATGTTCTGACAAGCATATTTATTTTAATTAACATAGATCTACGTGGTTGTGATAGTTTCCTTTGTTATAAACACATTATATTATCATCTTAATTCGATTATATTCAACTACTCACGCATAAGAATCAATAGCCGTTTTTTATATCAATATTGCAATTTGATACATTAACAACACATAATGCTTTCTTGATAGTTAAAGTTTATATCAAATGAACAATCCAACATGATAACTTATTTTCTATGTAACGTTACTGTAATGTTTATGCGATATCACAAAAGCCGATTATCGGGCGCGTGAAAAAAAAAGAAAAAAATGCGTCTACTTTAACTCGTCATAAATCCTGTTTTTCTGCATCAATTTGAAATATCTTTACATTTATAAAAACTAAAGAACGTAATCTTTTCAGCCATGTATTCATAAAAATTATATGTTAACTAATAAAAGATATAAATAGGGGGGCCATGTTTTCCGAACCAAATTTTACGCACGGTAAAAAAATAAAAACATGAGTCGAATTTAACATGCGATAAAAAACGTTTTACTTATTCAATTTCAGTTACAGTTACAGTTTTAAAAACTAGAGAGCTATAGCTTTTCAACAGTGTAAATTTATAAAAAATATATTTTGAAATAAAAAAGTTAAGAGGGGGCGCCATGTTTTCCGAACACAAAATTCTATGATATTTTTTTTCATTTTTGACCCATTTTCAACCTGTAATAAGTGCATCAAAACAAAATGGATTTTAATAATTAATATCATATTCTAAAACTACATAGCGTTAGCTTTAATATGATATAAATAAATAAAATATCCAACCAGAAACAAAAAAGTTAATAGGGGGCGCCATGTTTTCCCTTCTTTTTGTACTAAAATCTAGAGGGGCGCCATGTTTTATACCTGCCCGGTTATCTCGATATTTGAGGGGAAATACTATCGATAATATGAACTAAGGAACGCCTAAATCGGTATTTAATAAATATAAGATAACAGCTAGGCTATATTGGAAGATAAACACACGGGCACCAGTTGCTATTATACGATATATGCTTTATCCAAGGGAGATAACAAATGTATGCAATCATTGTACATAATCTGGAGTTTCTTCCCTTACCACTACGTTTGTAATCAGCAAAATCCGGGAACCAGGCTATCATTGTACAAATTAAGTCAATGCATTGAAATTGTCATAATTTTATTCGGACTCAATACAATCAATGACATACCTATACTGTACTGTAATAGTGCAGGCCTTCTGTATGTGGTTTTATTTTGTCCCGGAATATATATAAGTTCCAGCCTCCCAGACCTACCTAACCATGTTTGCCTTTCGTCCATACTGTATCCGCTTGGAAAATCGAAGATATTACAAAAGCGACACCTTACGATATTTGATGGGGCTCAAGTTTATATCACAAGATCTAGACCCACAACAAATATCTCACAATTGTGCTTCGCAGCTTGTATACAGTAAGTGTTGACTCTCGGACTATCAGCTCATTCGACCTATGATTTCGCGACTCTCTTTCCAATTTCGATCGAAGCAATTTTACAACAACATTGAAGTGCTCAACCTGGTTATAGAACTTCTTCGTTTTGGTTACTTAACGTCTAAAGTTGGCTAAAGTAAACTGCAGCATACAATGTTTTTGTTTTGTTTTGAAAAAATGGAACGGTCTAAAACTCGTCGCTCCGCTCCTCGGAGTATTTACTTCCCTTTGTTGATTCAATAATTTTGTTTCATTTCATAGAATATTTTTTAAAAATTGAAGAATACAAAAGAAAACGTTTGGGCTCAACCGTTTCGAGATTAAGAATTTTCTTATTTTCCAAGATTATTCACCTCGGAAAACTGCCTGAAAATTTTGACCGAAAATAACTTTTTCTGAAAGCATTAGTACCTGCAGAGACTCGACGAAGATAGGCACGTGCACTCGTTACTGGTGTGGCTATTTTCAATAGCCAGCTTTGCTGGCTATTAAATACCCTATTACATTTGACTATTCTATAGTAAGTTTTGGAATTTCAGTTAAACGAACACACTACAATTAGATCAATTACATTATTGTATTAATGAAATATTTTATTTTTTATACGAAACAAAAACTAGGGGTATTACGTTTTGAACACTTCATAAACTACTTGACAACCATAATAAATATTGAGAGAGAAATAGCCTTAAAAATGACAAATTGGATATTTTTGAAAATAAATATAAAGTGTTAAATTATTAAGACCAGAGGTCATTGTTTGATTTTTGTGCGCTGTGTTCCCTATTTTCTATCTCTTTTGTGTTAAATAAATAAGCATGCTTGTGAAGTGGGGATATTAAGTATTGAGAGATTACATAAATATATTGAGATTTTTCATAAAATGTATATATATATGATAATTTATTTTCCATGATATATGTATATAATCTCTTTGTACAAATGTTTGATTATATTGAATAATAAAAAAATAAGATCACAATAGACGCAGCAATTAGAAATCTACTTAGATTGTATTAGGTGATATAATGTCTTAGTCCTGTGCCGGTATATGTGTCTGACCAGTACAACTAACACGTTGATGATTGGTTAGGCCAATAGGGGCATGTACCTAAACACTGCCCAATCTTCGATGATGTAACCAGCATCTGTCTGCGCACAAAAACGACATTAATTAGAATCTAATACTTACGAAAATGTATGAAATCAGTGACCTTTACATTAAAAGTACATTTGTATTCAGTAATCAATGATTACGCACAGGTAACTGTATCAATGATAACAAACAATTTGTTTTGTAAAATTTGTTTTTTTTTCGTTTTAAATAGTCTTTATCAATGATACAGATACCTGTGCTTTTACGCTGTCTTGTCTGTAATGGACTTCCTTTTTGGACTGATCTATATATTTTTACAACTTGTAGCTTTTGATCTGGTTTCTTGTTTACATCCAAACGCCTGTATGATGTCCATATCATGTCGGAAAGTCAAACATATATGTGAGGAGCCTGAGATTCAAAACAAAAATGTTTTTAATTTAGTGGTAATTTAAGTGTGTATACTTAAAGAATCCAACGGCAAGTAAACCGTTTAATTCAGAACCAATCAAACTGGTTCTGGAACTGCATGATGAATAAGCAAATTATTTTGAAACACTTTTTTGAGATACTCTTTGCGAAACTATGTCGTCTAGTACTTTCACACCGGGGTCATGTCAAGTCGCAGCAACGCCTCATTTGGTCACTTTGGGTCACCGTTTTTGACATATCTTTGTAAGAATTGGTTATTCAGCTCTTTTACAGCGGGGACTTTGAGGCACTTGGTCAAGTCACAGCAACGCTTCATTCGGTCACACGAGGTCGCCGTTTTGACATATCATTGTGAAACTATGTTATCCAGCTCTTTTACATCGGGGACTTTGAGGCACTTGGTCAAGTCACAGCAACGCTTCATTCGGTCACATGAGGTCGCCGTTTTGACATATCATTGTGAAACTATGTTATCCAGCTCTTTTACATCGGGGACTTTGAGGCACTTGGTCAAGTCACAGCAACGCTTCATTCGGTCACATGAGGTCGCCGTTTTTGCATGTCATTGTGAAACTATGTTATCAAGCTCTTTTACAGCGGGGACTTTGAGGCACTTGGTCAAGTCACAGCAACGCTTCATTCGGCCACATGAGGTCGTCGTTTTGGCATATCATTGTGAAACTATGTTATCAAGCTCTTTTACAGCGGGGACTTTGAGGCACTTGGTCAAGTCACAGCAACGCTTTATTCGGTCACATGAGGTCGCCGTTTTGGCATATCATTGTGAAGCTAGTTTATCAAGCTCTTTGACAGCGGGGACTTTGAGGCACTTGGTCAAGTCACAGCAACGCTTCATTCGGTCACATGAGGTCGCCGTTTTGTCATGTCATTGTTAAACTATGTTATCAAGCTCTTTTACATCGGGGACTTTGAGGCACTTGGTCAAGTCACAGCAACGCTTCATTCGGTCACATGAGGTCGCCGTTTTGGCATGTCATTGTTAAACTATGTTATCAAGCTCTTTTACAGCGGGGACTTTGAGGCACTTGGTCAAGTCACATCAACGCTTCATTCGGTCACATGAGGTCGCCGTTTTGGCATATCATTGTGAAGCTAGCTTACCAAGCTCTTTTACAGCGGGGACTTGAGTTTTTCATTTTCTTGTTAGATTGTGTTTATGTATAGTGCCGTGTAATTGTGTTATGTTATGTTGTTTATGTTTTCTGTGCTCGGCTGGTTGTAGAGTGCTGCCTTTCCTGTCCGATTCCTTCATATATTTTATACAGGGTGATTACTCAGTTAACTTTGGAACACTCTTTGGTTCGGTCTTGTCTTTGTTAATATGTCTGTTGAATTTACTTTGCAGGTTGTCGGATTACGGTATACTGGTTGTGTAGCCATATGCTGAAAGTTTAAATTTATTGTTCATTTTTATGTTAAAACATTGTCGTCTGCTCTTTATAATATTTACTTCTCAATGTGAGTTTCCATGATTCTTGGATGTCTGATGTTAATCCATACTGTTTTGTTACATTTAGGAAATAGATCTTAGTTTTCCGTGATATACCGACCGATATATCACGTGTTGGAGTGTATATGCATAGCAATGATGTAGTTCTTCGTGAATAACTATGTATATGAACGATTAACCGTGATATATTGGGCGGTATATCACCGAAAACTTAGATCCATTTGCATTCTTACACGTGTCATATAAGCAACTTCATACGGACTAATATAGCAGAGTGATACGTTACATGTCGTGATGCTATAGACGACTTCCGCTGTTTAAAGTATAAACAAACCCACCCCCAGAATTTCGTGTTTTTGCTAATTTCATTAAAACTAACGCCTAACTAGAGCTCATTCCGAACTATGCATTTCATAAAAACTCAATTAATCGATAAATGCAGCTTCTGTTGCAAGAATATGGATATACTTAAATACATAAATAAAGAGCGCGCTACGAAAATAAAAGTTTGCATAATGTCACGTTTACGTTGACGCCAAATACGTTGAAGTAAAATAAACGTCATATAATTCATGACGTCATGTGATAAACAAGAGGTGAATATCATTCATAAAAAGTGCAAATTATACATGGGAGGTAATTCAACAGCCAAAAGTAGTACAGCTTTAAACGGTGATAAAACGGAAATTTAATCACGGCACAGTCCTATACGTTTACATGGAGTAAAAATGTGTTAAAATTAATTATAAACAACAAGTCATCTTGTTTAAGCACTGTTTATTATATTTTTGAATAATATAACTATATCTACATTGTAATAATAAAATATTTCAAATCCAATCATTTTGTTTTTGTTGAGGTTCACATTCAGTTAATATCCATACATGCCAGATCTCCTGCAGACTCCTGCATTTGATACTCGACACCTGCATGATTTTAGGCAAATTGATCAATTCTCCTGCATTTCTTGGAATACTTATATTTTTTGTTTGCATGATGAAAATGATAACAAATGTTAATTTAAATAGCTTTATGAAGCATGCATAGTAATGTCCTACAAGTAAAATGGGTGAAAACTGCATAGTAACTTCATTTACTTAAGTTTAAAGTTTGAGAAAGAAAAATCACATTTCATTGAAATCTCCTGCATTTCCACCACCAATCTCCTGCATAGGTTTCAGGAAAATATGGCATGTATGAATATCTCTACAGATAATCACATCGTTGTGCACCACAATAATATTGTAGCAAAGTATTTCTTTATACCACATCTCCAAAGTTTCATCTTGCATTTCGTTTCGGCAAGATGGTACTGATGGGAGATTAAATAGCTTTGATACAAATTGTTGTTATCATATTATGCTTGGTTTGGTTCTAACACCACTTTTAGTATATATACATTGTATGTACATGTATATATTCTTTGTATTTATTGTATGAGCTCTCCAACACTGGAGGTAATAAAAGAATTATTATCATTTGAAAAACATAGACAATTTAAAAAGGCATTTCCTATAACTAGCATATTTTTCTCTACTATCACATTAAATGAGCTAAATGTGCAAAGCACTATCAATTATTATAACTTGTCAGAAGAAAGTGTGCGAAAATATGTCTCTTCAATGTCAAAAATATATTCAAATCACCTATAACAATTTATCACTTCTAGCGATTTATATTGGTTCGTTATGGTATATATTTTCATTTTTTCTCGGTAATTGGTGCAAGCTTTTTGTCGAAAATTTGAGAAGTTTTAGCAATAATGATTCTAATTTAATGTATAATATTCCTGATTCGATTTAAATGATCAAAGTTTTAGGGAATGCCTCTTTAAGTTATGGGTAAATTACTTCAGTATGAGAGATATTGAAGGTTCCTGGTTGGAGCGTCATGAAATTGCCAATATTGAGAAAGTGGGTAGGGTTGAAAGCTTACTTTTATTTGTTCAATCTCAAGGTATAATACAGTAAAATACTTAATTAAAAAGTTATATAAATTGGAGCTCTGGTTAGTTGAGTTTCCATTTTTGCCAAAACATTGGTTGAAATGTTGATTATGAACGTCTGTAACTAATTGCAAGTTAATCCAAGATTACAAACTCGATAGTGGATGAAACGAATAGTGCATAGGTTTGAACGATCGCGCCATTCCACCTCTACCATTGCATATTTTTATAAGTCTCTGCTAAATTGTTTGCATTGCATAGATACATGTAGTGATTAACAAAGAGAAACTAATTTGAGGTGTTTCAAGGGTCTTAATTAGGCTTTTTGTGCAAAAATAGTAAGGATTTTACGTGCGATTTGTTGTTGCCATGGCAACTGTTACATTTTGATTATTTAAAACAGTGCAATTCATAACACGAACTGAACTTTGCATATCTAAGTTATACAAATGAACGTATAAAACAGTTCGACCATTTTGAAAACTCCTTAAAATTACCAAACATTTCTAGGAACACATATATAACAGTAGATCATGTGTTAAAACATGTGTATGTTTATCGCCTGGAAATATATAGCATGATGAAGGCGATATGCCATTGAATCCGTTTATATAAAAATTCATGAGACGTCCCAAAACAAAAATAACTTTTTCATAACAGGCCACACAAACTTTACAAATGGACAAACAGTAGTTAACCTGATTGATATCGAGGACAGTAAGGCAAAGACCACTGTTACTATGGCCTTTCATATATATAATCAAAGTGGTTTCCGTTGAAACGGATAATGGTCATGTTGCTTTTGAAGTCACTATATTTTTTATAAAGTAAATAATTTATCATCAATTAGGAACCGTTGGGAACTGGTTTTGCAAACATTATGTTGATCATTGTTGTTATCAGTAGTTGATCATGACCATTAATAATTCTGACATAATTACAAATTTAACAAAGATGAAAACAACATGACAAAAATAGATGTAACAATGATGAGTTATAACTACAAATGTACGAGGGATGTTTGAAAAGAAAAGCATGCGTTTATAATCAATATTTACCAAAAAGTTGCTTGAATATATCTATAGAGGGTATTTTACTATTTATTGATTTTTGTGTAGGATCGAATTTTATTTCACTGAGTGATCGTGGAAAACAAAATTTTATGATACACTTTCTGTAATTACAAGTAAAAAAAAAACAAGACCTTACACCAAATACCAACACATTTTCAGTTTATTACTAACTACTTTTTCTCGAAAAATGTTAAGTAATTGGCTAAATTGAAAAAATCGTTGAAATTAGAATGTCACTATTTTAAAAGATGTCATAAAGACGTAACGCATTTTGTCATACGGTGCTGTTGGCACTGGGTTTCTTTTTGTGCACGATACCGGAACCAGGTCCAAAACTGTGAAAATAGCAATATGATAATCTCACTACTATTTGTCACTGTTATTTGTCACTAAAAATCCACGTAAACCATTAAGAGCAAATAATAAATTATCATTAATGAAGTTTATACCTTTTTGACATACTATTACTGCATAATTTCAAACAGTTATGGTATAGTGTTTTTCAAACGTGTTAAGCTTACAAATGAGAAATTATATAATAAATACGAGACCCTCGTACACTTAAAAATACCACCAAACCGAGGACAGAGGAGAACCAAGTATTACCAAGAACAGACATAATGTAATGAGTTCAAAACTCAAATTTGACGCGTGGAAATTTTGTAAACACAAATAAATACATGGAGTTGCACTTCTTTTCAAGCATCCCTTGTACATTTAAAAAACATGAAAAAAAACATGAAAAAAAACATGAAAAAAACATGAAAAAAACATGAAAAAATCATTACAAAACAAGTTCTAAAAAGAGAATGCAAACGCGACAAAGCCCAATTACGGTATGTACCCGCATCGGCACACTCTCAGTGCAAAACGCTGAATCGACACCCTCTCTATGCAAAACAAAACAATGGGTTTTGAGGACACCAGTCGACAGGAGAGATACGTAAATCATTGATATCGCCAAAAATACAGATTTGTGCATAAAAACGACAGTTCATGGATCAACCCAATGATGATTAACCACTGTCCTCATATTGTTCTATTTGTTTTGACAGTTGCAACAAGTTCGGACGAAGATAGAATGTTGACCGGGGGTACTTGTTCGAATGAACACGGTGTCCTGTGTTTGAAACTTAAATGTGATTTTTCGTCAATATGGGAAATATCTCGCAACTCAGATGGAAAATCCTTGAACGAATCTGACCTGTAAATGCTTTTTATATGGCAACTTTCATCAAACTACGCAAAAACAACCTACTTTCGGGTTTGTTGTGGCACCGGCACCCTTTCTGTTCTGGCACTGACACCCTCTTAAAGTAACCATATTACAATGTATAATCATTTAGGTACCAGCTTGGTTCAAGGAGTTTCCATCTGAGGTGCGAGGTATTTCCAGTCATATTTTAAATAGTGTCATACATATGACCTCGTGTTCATTTGAACAATTACCCCTGTCAACATTCCGTCTTAGTTTGAATATGTGGCAACTAATATAACAAATGGAACAACATGAAAACAGTGGTTAATCATAGGGGTGTTCCGTGGGCTATCGTTTTAAGCACAAATCTGCATTTTTGACCAAATAAATCGTTTCCCCTATACTTCATGAAATTCATTGTTTTGCGCTGAGAGGGTGTCGGTGCCAGCACAGAGAGGATACCGATAGAGCGTTTCGCACACAGAGGGTGCCGATACGGGTATACACCGTGCCAATAGCGAATTTAGAGAGTGACCATGCCAAAATGGCTTGAATTATGCGACAGTAAATTCGCCTTAGAATTAAACTTACAATTTAATTGTTGTGTTACAAAGGATAAGTATTTACGACTACAATGCTCGAGTGTCGTTGCCAAATCAATAGCCAGAAAATATGTTGACCGCGGTACTAGTGGCAAAACAAATGATAAAATAAAATTAGCAAATTAGGCAGCGCATTAGTTCCTATTATTTTGTCGATGGCGTAGCCACTGACTTCCTAAGACACACAAGCGTCACAAGCTGTGTATGTTGATCACAGTCAATCACAATCACATTTGTATAAACCATGTCTATTGTGCATAAAATTAAGATTTCCAATAAATGTACATACATTTTTGTATGTTAATCGTGAAACAACAAATAATCGATTTTTGTGTAATACAATGATACAATAGGCATACGTCAAGTGAAAATAAAAACAATAAACATAATAATACAATGGCATGTATAAATCTAATCAATCTAACGCATAATTAGAACATGTGCCTGCAGTGTAAACAACGAAGCAGATTCCTTTTATTATCGTATTCACAATTTTTTCGTGAAATACATGTCGTCACACAACGGCTTTCAGTGTATATAATCAGTATTGTAATATTGTAAACAAGCACGATGTTAAAACAATATTTTATCTCATAAACCACGGTGCGAGAGTTAAATAAAGCCATTTTATAAAAACATATTACACTACTCATTATTGTAATAACTATGCAAATGGGCTTACAGGGCTTGTTTTGATATGATAAGCAGAACCTTACACTCGTGTCTTTCCGTACAGATTTTATTATATTCGTCGGATAAAAGTTATTAAATATAAATTATCAATTTTATCAACTCATTCAACTAAATTCAATGTGAAAAGACATTTATGAAAGATCCTCTATTTATTCCATAAATGTTTGACAGGCTGTGTGCCGTGGTCCCATTTGTCTTGTACATGTACTGGTCGTTCATGTTATAAAAGGTGCATACATATTTATAAGAATATTTATAAGAAATAAAAAGATTCTAACACAAGGCATTAGTATATGAATTGATTGATGTCATAATTATCTTCACATAGTTATTCTCACATTCTTTTCATACGATAGAAACGTCAACCGTATATCCAAAACCATCATCTATTTAAAGTCTGGATATGGTTAGTCTGACTCATTTCCAGTAAAAGTTTTTGCAACACGTCCGAAGAATCCCAGTAGTTTATACTTATCTGTAAACAAAATATATATTTCGTTAAATGGTATGCTAGGCTGTTGCCATCTGCTTTTCTCAATATTCAGTCTGTGTGGTGCTACTCTCAAACGAATTAGTGCAGTTCTGGGAATGTTAACATTCTTAAAATATTCTTTACAAATAAGCTGTTCAGTTACCTACACTTTGAAACATCCAAGCAAAACCGAATCCTAAGTGATCACTTACTAGCGAGTGCTTGTTGATTTTATTTGGATGTTTATCAATTTCGGTAAATGATACATTATGAAATATTCCTATTATATTAGCTTTTTATGCTAGATGTAATTATTATTTACAATCAGAACTGTATATGTAGTTTGTCATAATAACCATCAGTTTCAGGAGGTACATGGAGAATACTAGATAGAAATATTGCTTAACATGTATAAAAATAAACACATTCGTTGCGCTTACCTTTCTGCTTTCGATTATCTTCCTCCAACCCTTAAACAAAATATTATGATGATAAGATGATGTTAATAGTGTTACATTATTCTGGAAGATTTCGCATCTATAGATGTGACATGTAAATAAAACTAAGAAGAATGCCACAAACCATTCTCCGGCCAAACCTGTATACCGGTAGCAATACAGCAATACATGTTTAAACACATATAAAATGACTGATGAGGAACGATGTTTTATATTCGATGAATTTACACCAAGCAATTTAATATTGGCAGCAAGGCTCAAAGCCATTTAACATAATTGGGAGTAAGATGTCTCTGACCGAATGCACTAATAAAATTATTTGATTTATACAATGGGCGCGTGACGTTGGACGTCACCGTCGGAGCAGCACAAAGCTCCATTCTGGACTGATACCCGGTCCCGTGTATCAGACTGGTTTTCTTTTACTACTGAAATAAGTAGTTAATACCCAATTCTGTAATGTGAGGTGGAAAAAAGAGTATCGATGCGTTATCGGAAACAAAACTCGGAAAAGGGCGGTTAGCTTTACAAAAGTAGATTATCCAATTAAGAAAGAACCACGGCCTATTATATTTAAGACGCAGTATTTTGTAGCCTATACTAGTCTTCGTTTTCGCCAGTTACATTTGGTTGAGATCTGTGCGTCTTATTTCGCAGAAATTAACGGAAAGTGTCCCTAACATGGTGTTATGTTTGCTGTTTATCCTTATTTTATCGACTCAATCGTTTGACAGAGACGCTACAATCACATACACAACGGAATCATATGAAAATGGCCAATTGGAAGCGCACAGAATCCATGTACAATTTAGTCTAGTAATTTTGGAGATATCGCAATGATTTTAAAGTTTCGCGCTAATTTTAATAGCATGTCGTTTCTCAGAAATAACATTACGCCCAAAATGCTCGACGGTGCGTGCTTCAACATGGTTACAAAAGTGGCGTCATCAGGAAAATAATGACATTTTCATTAAGTAAATTAGAAAAATCACGAGATAATTAATTGATCTACATTAGCTTGTAATTTCATTACTCTAATTCCAATATTTCAAAATTGAGAAGGAAAGTCCTCGAAAATATTGATTACCACTCGTATGTTGGTCACAGAATATTGGAATTTTTAGGTCAATAATTTCAATAAATATATAATCACTTATACAAGGACCGATGATTTCTTGTTTTCCCAGAAATTAATATATCCCCCACATAATCATTTGAATATACATATATTCATGCAAAGGATCAAATTTCCAAAATCTAACAACTTGTTGCCCCTTTCTCAAGATGTTATGTCTGACTTTATTACAACTACTTCATAAAAGAAGACTGCTAACCAGTCTTAATTCTCAGAGCAATGTGTAGGTTTGTTTTACCTGATTGTTGAAATACTCTTTTGCACTAACCTTTCACTTTCTCTTTCATTCGTTGCATCTTTTCTGTGAACATAAAGATCAATACCCATATTAAGACTCAAGATACCATGTAATTGTTAACTAAAGTATGTCTATGATAATGAGCAAGACTGAAACATGTGGTGTTGCCTGGTAAGGAGAATTTATTAAGGGTGTACAATATACCAGTGATTGTAAGTATCAATTGACCATGTAGAGATAAATCTTCATTTGAGTCTCATCAGTGTATATTTATTAGACAATATTTGTAGTGAATGTCCACTCCAAATTGAGCTATAAGAGACTAGATGTACAACAATGCATCTAATAAAATATATACAATAAAACTATTCTATTAAAAATAATAATTTTCTCGTAGAGAAAATTAAGCAAAGCCAACAACAAAAATGACACAAATAAATACATACAAAAATAATACATGAATAGTATATGAATATTAAAAAAAATATTTTCATTGACAGTTCTACGTAATTCATTGACAGCATATAATAAATCCTGATTGATATGACCTCTAATTTCATTTTGTATGTAGACTACAATATATCAAACAAGCTGATATTACTGTTATTACACTTACATACAATTCTTACAGGCGAATTACAAATTGTATACCACTCGTGAAAATATTACTTCAGCTACTCACTCACTGGTGCACAATATACCAGTGATTGTAAGTATCAATTGACAATGTAGAGATAATCTTTATTTGAGTCTAATCCGTATTAAGGCGAAATTTCTATTACATAATTCGACAAGAACTATAAAAGTATATTGCCACTCCAAATGTAGCTATACGAGACTAGATGTACAACAATGCATCTAATTAAATATATAAAACAGTTCTATTCTCTTAAAAGATAATAATTTTCTCAAATAGAAAACTAAGCGAAGTCAACAACCAAAACTGAACAAATAAATACATACTAAAATAATAAATATAGTAATAAAATCTACAAAATTTTGTTTTCAATGCTAATTCCACGTAATTCATTGACAGCATATAATAAATCCTGATTGATGTGACCTCTTATTTCATTTTGTATGTAGACTACAATATATCAAACAAGCTGATATTACTGTTATTACACTTACATACGATTCTTACTGGCGAATTACAAACAAACAACATACACTATGAACGTCAACAAAATAGTTCTAAGTTAATTCAGAGTTGTATCACCCGGTAGCTACGTCTAAACAAGTATATTAATGGTGAATGTATATCTCCATAAGGTATTGAAAAATACTATAAACATAACATTACGATAGAAGATATATTCGATGCGCTTACCGTTTTCTTTTGCAAGTATTGTATTTTGTGTTTCCATATCTTTTTCCAAAACTAAAACAAAACATTTTTATAACGTAACGTGTTATGTACAAAAATTACACGTACTCGTAATTAACAAATTTTGATGTACATAGGTAGGCCACAGTACTTTTAACTCACAAAACAACCCGATCATCAAGGATAGAACAAATGACAATATTCTCCAACAAATACGTGATGTCACCAGCTGTTTGGCACGAAAATGTACCATCGCCGAATTAACATCGTTAATTTTGACGTTGTTATGACCTGGTTACTATAGTAATGTGATAAAAAGAATTCGCCACTCGTTGTCTACGAGATAAACATTTTTTAAATTGTTAACGCCAAAGGCACGAATAATAACCTGTTTTTTTTCAAGACTCGTTTAAGAAATGTTGATTTCTAAAAAAATGGATGATCATATATATTTCGAGAAACGTTAGGCGTTATATATATATATATATATATATATATATATATATAATGAATAAATAACCCGGAACGGGAAAAAGATATTGTGAAAATAAAAAATGACTTCTCACGCTTGCTGTATTTTTAGTATTTTAATTTAAGATGTGCCCAAACTAGTTTCGCCTTATCGGCTCGTCAGTGAGGCTATAAATAGATATATAAATAGAAGTGAGATCATTCTGACGTCATGACAACAAGGGACGTTACTCTAACGTCAGAATTGGTCATTCATGACGTCATGACGTTGTTACGTCATGCCGTTGTGACGTTATAGGTTTGTGACGTCACGCATTCATTGATGTTGTTCAAAATGTTTCGCATGTTTAGTTTCGGCTTAAAACAGTCAATATATATATATCAGGACCGGTGATCTTGCGGAAATTAATATATCTCCCCACAGGCATCTTTGGATATACGTATATTCATGTAAAGGGGTCCAATTTCCATGTAAATATATTTTTAATACCATCCAACAACTGATTGCCCAAACCAATGTACTCAATGTGAGCTATTGCGATCGCCCCTTTGTCCGTCGTCAACATTAGGCGTTTTAATAGACGTCACAATTTTCACATAATCGTTTTGAAACTGGTAACAATGTTTGCCTATATGGAATCTAGGCAAAGTTCGAAACTGGGTCATCTGGGTGTAAAATAAGGTCACAAGGTCAATTAATAGAATAACATTGTTAACACTCTGGGGTCAAAAAGTTGACTTAATCCTTTTTAAATATATTCATGACTCTTGACCAAGTTCGCAACCGCGTCATTTTGGGTAAAAAACTAGGTCATTATGTCACAGAAAAATAGTTACAACGTTTGCAGAAAAACCTTGTTATTGTAACACTCTAGGGGTCACAACTTTGACTTAAATGGATTATCAATTAGACACCTGGGCACTGTTTTATCAAAGCATTTACGCTAGCGTAAACCTAAGTTTTCCTAAAATATTGCGTACGTTCATAATATTTGCGTAAATGCGTTTTACAAAGATATTTGAGTTCACTTTCTGTCGTAAGTTTTCGCTAATTTCTACGCAAAGCCTGAGCAACCCTAAATGGCAAATTTGAACGTAAGTGAAGAGTTTTTAACACGCACTGTTGATTTTTGACCGTCACATGTTATTTTAGACCGCCGTTTGTTGTTTTAGACCGTCGTTTGTTGTTTTAGACTGTGAATAATCATCAAATCTTAGCAACCGTTTACGTATATTTATTCATTCTGGTATCCGTTATATTGGTTATATTGTGTCCCTACTTACGTTCAATCTTCAATATTTTTGCGTAAATGTATGCCAGTACTTGCAATCGTTTAGTAAAATACACTTACGGATTTGCGTAAGGTAGATATATATGCGTAAATTTACGCGACATTAACGCATTGTTAGTAAAACAGTGCCCTGGTCACAAATCTAGGCCAAGTTCAAAAATGGGTCATCTGGGGATAAAAAAACTATGTCACCCTAGAAGAAACACTTTTGACCTCATTGTTATGCAGATTAGTCACAATGTTACTCTTTATAAAATGTAAGCAACGTTTACAACTGGGTCATTTAGGGCAAAATACTAGGTCGACTAGGTCACGTCGAATAAACACCTTGTTGGCGTTCTATGTGTTACAGTTTTTACTATGTGGTCTCTATCTGTGTCAATGTAAAATTCTAGCTATCCAGGATATATCCAGCTTATTTAGGATCAAATAATTGGTTATATCATGATAAATATTGCTGATTCTGCATGTCTTTATGTGAGCGCTATAGGGCCAAATGGCCCTCCATTTTTATTACCTGGTATTAGAGGTACTCTCTTGTACTAACCTGCCAATTTGTCTTCGAGTTTTTTCATCTGCTGTAATTTTTCATCTGTCCAGAAAAAGATAAATATTCGAATAAAACGGTTGATCATAGTGTACCGTAATATTGAGAAAGGCGATGAAATTTTGCATAACCCTGTTATAGAGATTATTCGAGTTTACCAAAAATGAACAAATAAATACATACAAAAAATATATATTTAAAATCTTCAAATGTGAGTTTCAGTGCTAATTATATGCAATTTCTTGACAGCATATAATAAATCCTGATTGATGTGACCTCTTATTTCATTTAGTATGTGGACTATAATATATCAAACTAGCTGATACAATGTATTACTGTTATTACACGTACATACAATTCTTACAGACGAATTACAAATAAACAACATACACTATGAACCTCAACAAAATAGTGATAAGTTAATTCAGAGTTGAATCACCCGGTAGCTACGTCTAAACAAGTATACATCGATGTTAATGGTGAATGTGTATTTCCATAAGGTATTGAAAAATACTATAAACATAACATTACGATAGAAGATATATTCGATGCGCTTACCGTTTTCTTTTGCAAGTTTTGTAATTTGTGTATCCTTTTCTTTTTCCAAAACTAAAACAAAACATTTTTATAACGTAACGTGTTATGTACAAAAATTACACGTACTCGTAATTAACAAATTTTGATGTACATAGGTAGGCCACAGTACTTTTGACTCACAAGAACAAACTGATCATCAAGGATAGAACAAATGACAATATTCTCCAACACATGTGATAACAAATGCGTGATGTCATCAGCTGTTTGGCACGAAAATATGTATACCATCGCCGAATTAACATCGTTATTTCTGACGTTGTTGTGACCTGGTTACCATAGGCGGATACAAGGGGTGAGTGGACCCGGCGTACGCCCCCTAAAATTGCCAAAGTAACCATTTTTATTTGTCTGAAATAGTCTAGTTATATGAAATTTGCCTTTAATTATTTGTGAAAAAGTTTTAAAATGTGAAAATTTCGTGTTCGCTGCGCTCGCAAAATTACTATGGGCACATCAAATTAAATGATGCTACAAGTACGCCAATATACTGGATCACTCTGCAATGAATGAAACACTGTAGACTTTAAAGACTTAAATTAGTCTAGGTTTTGTAATAAAGCATGCCCTATTTACTAGCCAATAAGGTATCTCAGACCTCCAGAATGCACCAGATTGATCCCTCGTTTTGAAAATTTTCCCGTCAGAGCATGCCTCCCTGGACCCCCTATTTTTGCAATTACATTCTAAATATCATTAATTTTGTAAAGTGAGTTTTTGTAAAACTATGATTCAGTGCAGATAACATACGTGAACATTTTTATGTTTCTTTTTTACTGACTTTTTTTGTTGCTCGCTTCGATTGCAAAGTAACTTCAATCTATGAAAATGTGTCAACACACGTTTTTTGCGAAAACGTATACACTCCATAAATATTTGTCTATATTTATAAATATACTCACACCTCCTACATGTATATTACTTTTTAGAGGTTGTAAATTAGATATTGTATATTAGATATAAAGGTTAACATAAACGTCTTCACAATAAGCATATATCTCATCGGGCACTTGTGCAAACACTTCATTACGATTAATCTAAGTAATGTTCTGTATTTAATAATAAAAAGTGTCCTGTTTGACACCAAATAAGGTATCTCAGAACGCACTGAATGCATCAGATTGATCCATTGTTTAGAAAATTTTCCCGGGGGAGAATGCCCCCGGTCTCCCCTATTTCAAATGATCAAATTCCAGTTACCACGAAATAACAAAATTGCCAGATAATCATAAACTCAGTTGTTATATATCAGTATATAGAAATAACCAAAATACGCTTCCATGAATGAAGTGATGTATTGTTAAAGACGCCCATGCAGGACTACGCCCTGAACCCGAGCAAATTTCTTACGCCCCCCTCCCCCTAACCGGAAATCCTGGAACCGCCCATGGTTACTATGGGGTTGTGATAAAAAGAATTCGCCACTCGTTGTCTATGAGATAAACATTTCTTAAAATGTTAAACGCCAAAGGCACGTATAATAACCTATTGTTCAAGACTCGTTTAAAAAATGTTGATTTCTAAAGACATGGATGATCATATATATATATATTACGGCATGTACAAAGCCGGTATGACCCATATCTTGAGAGAAGTCGACACTCTAGGGGTCACAATTTTGACTTAAATGGATTATCAATTAGACACATGGTCACAAATCTAGGCCAAGTTCGAAAATATATCATTTGGGGATAAAAAAACTAGGTCACTCTAGAAGTAACACTTTTGACTTCATTGTTATGCAGGTTAGTCACTATGTTACTCTTTATAAAATTTAAGCAACGTTTACAACTGGGTCATTTTGGGTAAAATACTAGGTCGACTAGGTCACATCAAATAAACACCTTGTTGGCGTTCTATGTGTTACAGTTTACTATGTGGTCTCTATCTGTGTCAATGTAAAGTAATAGATATCCAGGATATATCCAGCTTATTTAGGATCAAATAATTGGTTATATCATGATAAATATTGCTGATTCTGCATGTCTTTAGGTGAGCGCTATAGGGCCAAATGGCCCTCCTGTTTATTACCTGGTAATAGAAGTACTCTCTTGTACTAACCTGCCAATTTATCTTCGAGTTTTTTCATCTTCTGTGATTTTTTATCTGTCCAGAAAAAGATAAATACTCGAATAAAACGGTTGATCATAGTGTACCGTAATATTGAGAAAGGCGATGAAATTTTGCATAACCCTGTTATAGGGATTATTCGAGTTTACCAAAAATGAACAAATAAATACATACAAAAAAATTATATTTAAAATCTTCAAAATGTGAGTTTCAATGATAATTCTATGCAATTTCTTGACAGCATATAATAAATCCTGATTGATGTGACCTCTTATTTCATTTAGTATGTGGACTATACTATATCAAACTAGCTGATACAATGTATTACTGTTATTACACGTACATACAATTCTTACAGACGAATTACAAATATACAACATACACTATGAACCTCAACAAAATAGTGATATGTTAATTCAGAGTTGGATCACCCGGTAGCTACGTCTAAACTAGTATACTCGATGTTAATGGTGAATGTATATCTCCATAACGTATTGAAAAATACTATAAACATAACATTACGATAGAAGATATATTCGATGCGCTTACCGTTTTCTTTTGCAAGTATTGTATTTTGTGTTTCCTTTGCTGTTTCCAAAACTAAAACAAAACATTTTTATAACGTAACGTGTTATGTACAAAAATTACACGTACTCGTAATTAACAAATTTTGATGTACATAGGTAGACCACAGTACTTTTAACTCACAAAACAACCCGATCATCAAGGATAGAACAAATGACAATATTCTCCAACACATGTGATAACAAATACGTGATGTCACCAGCTGTTTGGCACGAAAATGTACCATCGCCGAATTAACATCGTTAATTTTGACGTTGTTATGACCTGGTTACTATAGTAATGTGATAAAAAGAATTCGCCACTCGTTGTCTACGAGATAAACATTTCTTAAATTGTTAACGCCAAAGGCACGAATAATAACCTGCATTATTTTACTATAGCTTATTCATGCTGAAGTCTATGGTTAAGTAGACGCCCGTCTACTGGGTTAAGTAGAGCCCCGTTTCTAAGTGTGGTAAGGTCTAGAAGAAAGTATGTTATTTCTTCGACCTTTATGGTAAGGTCTAGAAGAAAGTATGTTATTTCTTCGACCTTTATGGTAAAGTCTTGAAGAAAGTATGTTATTTCTTCGACCTTTGTAATTCATATGATGATAGAAACTTTATGTCATCTGTGAGTCATCCCCCTTTTAAAGGAAGTATCACTATTCCTTTAAGGGTTAAGGACATGTGGTAATGGTACTTGACGTTATCCTTGTCCTAGTTGAGGTTTACATTCAGTTAATACCTCTACAGATAATCAAATCGTTGTACACCACTATCTTATTGTAGCAAAGTATTTCTATATACCATGTCTCCTAAGTTTTATGTTGCATTTCGTTTCGGCAATATGATACTGATGGGAGACTAAATAGCGTTGATAAAAACGTTTTTGTATATTTTATGTACATTGTATATTGTTTTAAACATGTATTAGTCGGGACTGTACAGCACTTTTGAACGTGTGTATACATGAAAAAAGGGCTATATAAATATGGTATAATAAAAAATAAATAATATCCAGCTTATTTAGGATCAAATAATTGGTTATATCATGATAAATATTGCTGATTCTGCATGTCTTTATGTGAGCGCTATAGGGCCAAATGGCCCTCCTGTTTATTACCTGGTAATAGAGGTACTCTCTTGTACTAACCTGCCAATTTACTTTCGAGTTTTTTCATCTTCTGTAATTTTTTATCTGTCCAGAAAAAGATAAATACTCGAATAAAACGGTTGATCATAGTGTACCGTAATATTGAGAAAGGCGATGAAATTGTGCATAACCCTGTTATAGGGATTATTCGAGTTTACCAAAAATGAACAAATAAATACATACAAAAAAATTATATTTAAAATCTTCAAAATGTGAGTTTCAATGATAATTCTATGCAATTTTTTGACAGCATATAATAAATCCTGATTGATGTGACCTCTTATCTCATTTAGTATGTGGACTATACTATATCAAACTAGCTGATACAATGTATTACTGTTATTACACGTACATACAATTCTTACAGACGAATTACAAATAAACAACATACACAATGAACCTCAACAAAATAGTGATATGTTAATTCAGAGTTGGATCACCCGGTAGCTACGTCTAAACTAGTATACTCGATGTTAATGGTGAATGTATATCTCCATAACGTATTGAAAAATACTATAAACATAACATTACGATAGAAGATATATTCGATGCGCTTACCGTATTCTTTTGCAAGTTTTGTATTTTGTGTTTCCTTTTCTTTTTGCAAACCTAAAACAAAACATTTTTATAACGTAACGTGTTATGTACAAAAATTACACGTACTCGTAATTAACAAATTTTGATGTACATAGGTAGGCCACAGTACTTTTAACTCACAAAACAACCCGATCATCAAGGATAGAACAAATGACAATATTCTCCAACACATGTGATAACAAATACGTGATGTCACCAGCTGTTTGGCACGAAAATGTACCATCGCCGAATTAACATCGTTAATTTTGACGTTGTTATGACCTGGTTACTATAGTAATGTGATAAAAAGAATTCGCCACTCGTTGTCTACGAGATAAACATTTCTTAAATTGTTAATGCCAAAGGCACGAATAATAACCTGTTTTTTTTCAAGACTCGTTTAAGAAATGTTGATTTCTAAAAAATGGATGATCATATATATTTCGAGAAACGTTAGGCGTTATATATATATATATATATATATATATATATATATATATCAGGACCGGTGATCTCGCGGAAATTAATATATCTCCCCACAGGCATCTTTGGATATACGTATATTCATGTAAAGGGGTCCAATTTCCATGTAAATATATTTTTAATACCATCCAACAACTGATTGCCCAAACCAATGTACTCAATGTGAGCTATTGCGATCGCCCCTTTGTCCGTCGTCAACATTAGGCGTTTTAATAGACGTCACAATTTTCACATAATCGTTTTGAAACTGGTCACAATGTTTGCCTATATGGAATCTAGGCAAAGTTCGAAACTGGGTCATCTGGGTGTAAAATAAGGTCACAAGGTCAATTAATAGAATAACATTGTTAACACTCTGGGGTCAAAAAGTTGACTTAATACTTTTTAAATATATTCATGACTCTTGACCAAGTTCGCAACCGCGTCATTTTGGGTAAAAAACTAGGTCATTATGTCACAGAAAAATAGTTACAACGTTTGCAGAAAAACCTTGTTATTGTAACACTCTAGGGGTCACAACTTTGACTTAAATGGATTATCAATTAGACACCTGGGCACTGTTTTATCAAAGCATTTACGCTAGCGTAAACCTAAGTTTTCCTAAAATATTGCGTTCGTTCATAATATTTGCGTAAATGCGTTTTACAAAGATATTTGAGTTCACTTTCTATCGTAAATTTTGGCTAATTTCTACGCAAAGCCTGAGCAACCCTAAATGGCAAATTTGAACGTAAGTGAAGAGTTTTTAACACGCACTGTTGATTTTTGACCGTCACATGTTATTTTAGACCGCCGTTTGTTGTTTTAGACCGTCGTTTGTTGTTTTAGACTGTGAATAATCATCAAATCTTAGCAACCGTTTACGTATATTTATTCATTCTGGTACCCGTTATATTGGTTATATTGTGTCCCTACTTACGTTCAATCTTCAATATTTGTGCGTAAATGTATGCCAGTACTTGCAATCGTTTAGTAAAATACACTTACGGATTTGCGTAAAGTAGATATATATGCGTAAATTTACGCGACATCAACGCATTGTTAGTAAAACAGTGCCCTGGTCACAAATCTAGGCCAAGTTCAAAAATGGGTCATCTGGGGATAAAAAAACTATGTCACCCTAGAAGAAACACTTTTGACCTCATTTTTATGCAGATTAGTCACAATGTTACTCTTTATAAAATGTAAGCAACGTTTACAACTGGGTCATTTAGGGCAAAATACTAGGTCGACTAGGTCACGTCGAATAAACACCTTGTTGGCGTTCTATGTGTTACAGTTTTTACTATGTGGTCTCTATCTGTGTCAATGTAAAATACTAGCTATCCAGGATATATCCAGCTTATTTAGGATCAAATAATTGGTTATATCATGATAAATATTGCTGATTCTGCATGTCTTTATGTGAGCGCTATAGGGTCAAATGGCCCTCCTGTTTATTACCTGGTAATAGAGGTACTCTCTTGTACTAACCTGCCAATTTATCTTCGAGTTTTTTCATCTGCTGTAATTTTTCATCTGTCCAGAAAAAGATAAATATTCGAATAAAACGGTTGATCATAGTGTACCGTAATATTGAGAAAGGCGATGAAATTTTGCATAACCCTGTTATAGGGATTATTCGAGTTTACCAAAAATGAACAAATAAATACATACAAAAAATTTATATTTAAAATCTTCAAATGTGAGTTTCAATGAGAATTCTATGCAATTTCTTGACAGCATATAATAAATCCTGATTGATGTGACCTCTTATTTCATTTAGTATGTGGACTATAATATATCAAACTAGCTGATACAATGTATTACTGTTATTACACGTACATACAATTCTTACAGACGAATTACAAATAAACAACATACACTATGAACCTCAACAAAATAGTTCTAAGTTAATTCAGAGTTGTATCACCTGGTAGTTACATCTAAACTAGTATACTCGATGTTAATGGTGAATGTATATCTCCATAAGGTATTGAAAAATACTATAAACATAACATTACGATAGAAGATATATTCGATGCGCTTACCGTTTTCTTTTGCAAGTTTTGTATTTTGTGTTTCCTTTTCTTTTTCCAAAACTAAAACAAAACATTTTTATAACGTAACGTGTAATGTACAAAAATTACACGTAATCGTAATTAACAAATTTTGATGTACATAGGTAGGCCACAGTACTTTTAACTCACAAAACAACCCGATCATCAAGGATAGAACAAATGACAATATTCTCCAACACATGTGATAACAAATACGTGATGTCACCAGCTGTTTGGCACGAAAATGTTCCATCGCCGAATTAACATCGTTAATTTTGACGTTGTTATGACCTGGTTACTATAGTAATGTGATAAAAAGAATTCGCCACTCGTTGTCTACGAGATAAACATTTCTTAAATTGTTAACGCCAAATGCACGAATAATAACCTGTTTTTTTTCAAGACTCGTTTAAGAAATGTTGATTTCTAAAAAAATGGATGATCATATATATTTCGAGAAACGTTAGGCGTTATATATATATATATATATATATATATATATATATATATCAGGACCGGTGATCTCGCGGAAATTAATATATCTCCCCACAGGCATCTTTGGATATACGTATATTCATGTAAAGGGGTCCAATTTCCATGTAAATATATTTTTAATACCATCCAACAACTGATTGCCCAAACCAATGTACTCAATGTGAGCTATTGCGATCGCCCCTTTGTCCGTCGTCAACATTAGGCGTTTAAATAGACGTCACAATTTTCACATAATCGTTTTGAAACTGGTCACAATGTTTGCCTATATGGAATCTAGGCAAAGTTCGAAACTGGGTCATCTGGGTGTAAAATAAGGTCACAAGGTCAATTAATAGAATAACATTGTTAACACTCTGGGGTCAAAAAGTTGACTTGATCCTTTTTAAATATATTCATGACTCTTGACCAAGTTCGCAACCGCGTCATTTTGGGTAAAAAACTAGGTCATTATGTCACAGAAAAATAGTTACAACGTTTGCAGAAAAACCTTGTTATTGTAACACTCTAGGGGTCACAATTTTGACTTAAATGGATTATCAATTAGACACCTGGACACTGTTTTATCAAAGCATTTACGCTAGCGTAAACCTAAGTTTTCCTAAAATATTGCGAACGTTCATAATATTTGCGTAAATGCGTTTTACAAAGATATTTGAGTTCACTTCCTATCGTAAGTTTTGGCTAATTTCTACGCAAAGCCTGAGCAACCCTAAATGGCAAATTTGAACGTTAGTGAAGAGTTTTTAACACGCACTGTTGATTTTTGACCGTCACATGTTATTTTAGACGGCCGTTTGTTGTTTTAGACCGTCGTTTGTTGTTTTAGACTGTGAATAATCATCAAATCTTAGCAACCGTTTACGTATATTTATTCATTCTAGTACCCGTTATATTGGTTATATTGTGTCCCTTCTTACGTTCAATCTTCAATATTTGTGCGTAAATGTATGCCAGTACTTGCAATCGTTTAGTAAAATACACTTACGGATTTGCGTAAGGTAGATATACATGCGTAAATTTACGCGACATTAACGCATTGTTAGTAAAACAGTGCCCTGGTCACAAATCTAGGCCAAGTTAAAAAATGGGTCATCTGGGGATAAAAAAACTATGTCACCCTAGAAGAAACACTTTTGACCTCATTGTCATGCAGATTAGTCACAATGTTACTCTTTATAAAATGTAAGCAACGTTTACAACTGGGTCATTTAGGGCAAAATACTAGGTCGACTAGGTCACGTCGAATAAACACCTTGTTGGCGTTCTATGTGTTACAGGTTTTACTATGTGGTCTCTATCTGTGTCAATGTAAAATACTAGCTATCCAGGATATATCCAGCTTATTTAGGATCAAATAATTGGTTATATCATGATAAATATTGCTGATTCTGCATGTCTTTATGTGAGCGCTATAGGGCCAAATGGCCCTCCTGTTTATTACCTGGTAATAGAGGTACTCTCTTGTACTAACCTGCCAATTTATCTTCGAGTTTTTTCATCTGCTGTAATTTTTCATCTGTCCAGAAAAAGATAAATATTCGAATAAAACGGTTGATCATAGTGTACCGTAATATTGAGAAAGGCGATGAAATTTTGCATAACCCTGTTAAAGGGATTATTCGAGTTTACCAAAAATGAACAAATGAATACATACAAAAAATTTATATTTAAAATCTTCAAATGTGAGTTTCAATGATAATTCTATGCAATTTCTTGACAGCATATAATAAATCCTGATTGATGTGACCTCTTATTTCATTTAGTATGTGGACTATAATATATCAAACTAGCTGATACAATGTATTACTGTTATTACACGTACATACAATTCTTACCGACGAATTACAAATAAACAACATACACTATGAACCTCAACAAAATAGTTCTAAGTTAATTCAGAGTTGTATCACCTGGTAGTTACATCTAAACTAGTATACATCGATGTTAATCGTAAATGTATATCTCCATAAAGTATTGAAAAATACTATAAACATAACATTACGATAGAAGATATATTCGATGCGCTTACCGTTTTCTTTTGCAAGTTTTGTATTTTGTGTTTCCTTTTCTTTTTCCAAAACTAAAACAAAACATTTTTATAACGTAACGTGTTATGTACAAAAATTACACGTACTCGTAATTAACAAATTTTTATGTACATAGGTAGCCCACAGTACTTTTGACTCACAAGAACAACCTGATCATCAAGAGTAGAACAAATGACAATATTCTCCAACACATGTGATAACAAATGCGTGATGTCATCAGCTGTTTGGCACGAAAATATGTATACCATCGCCGAATTAACATCGTTATTTCTGACGTTGTTGTGACCTGGTTACCATAGGCGGATACAAGGGGTGAGTGGACCCGGCGTACGCCCCCTAAAATTGCCAAAGTAACGATTTTTATTTGTCTGAAATAGTCTAGTTATATGAAATTTGCCTTTAATTATTTGTGAAAAAGTTTTAAAATGTGAAAATTTCGTGTTCGCTGCGCTCGCAAAATTACTATGGGCACATCAAATTAAATGATGCTACAAGTACGCCAATATACTGGATCACTCTGCAATGAATGAAACACTGTAGACTTTAAAGACTTAAATTAGTCTAGGTTTTGTAATAAAGCATGCCCTATTTACTAGCCAATAAGGTATCTCAGACCACCAGAATGCACCAGATTGATCCCTCGTTTTGAAAATTTTCCCGTCAGAGCATGCCTCCCTGGACCCCCTATTTTTGCAATTACATTCTAAATATCATTAATTTTGTAAAGTGAGTTTTTATAAAACTATGATTCAGTGCAGATAACATACGTGAACAGTTTAATGTTTCTTTTTTACTGACTTTTTTTGTTGCTCGCTTCGATTGCAAAATAACTTCAATCTATGAAAATGTGTCAACACACGTTCTTTGCGAAAACGTATACACTCCATAAATCTTTTTATATTTACAAATACTCCCACCTCTTATATTACTTTTAGAGGTTGTCAATTACAGTTACCACGAAATAACAAAATTGCCAGATAGTCATAAACTCAGTTGTTATATATCAGTATATAGAAATAACCAAAATACGCTTCCATGAATGAAGTGATGTATTGTTAAAGACGCCCATGCAGGACTACGCCCTGAACCCCAGCAAATTTCTTACGCCCCCCCTCCCCCTAACCGGAAATCCTGGACCCGCCCATGGTTACTATGGTAATGTGATAAAAAGAATTCGCCACTCGTTGTCTATGAGATAAACATTTCTTAAAATGTTAAACGCCAAAGGCACGTATAATAACCTATTGTTCAAGACTCGTTTAAAAAATGTTGATTTCTAAAGACATGGATGATTATATATATATATTACGGCATGTACAAAGCCGGTATGACCCATATCTTGAGAGAAGTCGACACTCTAGGGGTCACAATTTTGACTTAAATGGATTATCAATTAGACACCTGGTCACAAATCTAGGCCAAGTTCGAAAATATATCATTTGGGGATAAAAAAACTAGGTCACTCTAGAAGTAACACTTTTGACTTCATTGTTATGCAGGTTAGTCACTATGTTACTCTTTATAAAATTTAAGCAACGTTTACAACTGGGTCATTTTGGGTAAAATACTAGGTCGACTAGGTCACATCAAATAAAAACCTTGTTGACGTTCTATGTGTTACAGTTTACTATGTGGTCTCTATCTGTGTCAATGTAAAATACTAGATATCCAGGATATATCCAGGTTATTTAGGATCAAATATTTTGGTTATATCATGATAAATATTGCGGATTCTGCATGTCTTTAGATGAGCGCTATAGGGGCAAGTGTCCTCTTGTTTATAACCTGATAATAGAGAATCTCTCTTGCACTAACCTGCCAATTTATCTTCGAGTTTTTCCATCTTCTTTATGTTTTCATCTGTCCATAAAAAGATAAATAATCGAATAAAACAGTTGATTATTGTGTTTCGTAATTATTATTGTGTATCGTAATATTGAGAAAGGCGATGAAATTTTGCATAACCCTGTAATGGGAATTATTCGAGTCTGGTGAGCATATCAGTTTAAAAGTAGACATTGACCATATTTGCTGTAGTTACAAATTCTGCAACAGTTGAATGTTCGGATTCATATTTGTAAACATGACTACATCCCGGACGTATCATAACCTGATAAATATCACCTGTAATGTCAATTAGAATGCATTTAACAATTTATCTAACTTTCCGGTAATGTATCACTTTTGTATACGGGTATTACCTGTGCAGTGTGTAGAATCACGTGATCAAATGAATGCGGTTTTGCGCTCAAAACTATTGCAATTACGTCTGCTAACGGTGAGTTTTTTCTTGATTATAACGATCGTGCATTTAATATGGTTATATTATATAGCCTAAAGTACATTCCGTATATGTAAGAATACTCGACAAGTACCGAGTTCGCTCTGTCTTTAGCTGTTTTTAATTGATGCTCGACCAAATGCAGTTTCAAACCGAGCGTAATAATTTGGTCGAGCATCAATTAAAAACACCTAAAGATAGAGCGAACTCGGCACTTGCCGGGTATTCTTACATATACGCAATGTACTTTAGGCTATATGATATAACCATATTAAATGCACGATCGTTATAATCAAGAAAAAACTCACCGTTAGCAGACGAAATCGCAATAGTTTTGAGCATGAAACCGCATTCATTTCAATCGATTTGATCACGTGATTCTACACACTGCTGTGGGTATCATTAATTGTGATTATTGAAATATCAATCTAATTATAGATTAATTGATATAATGTGATAGAACGTGATAGAACACAGCCACCATATTATATGGAGGACAATGGTCATGGAAGGAAATGAACTGTTGCGACCGTGATACGAACCCTGATTGTCTGGTCTCATGTTCACAAAGATCAACTGTTCTAGATTACATGTAGATTTGATCCTGTATATAAACTGTAAACTGATCCTGAAAATAATTCCCCAATTTTTGGAAGGTTTTGGTAATTTTTGGCAATTACAACTTATAGCAAAGTAGAATATCTAATATACTTCAAGTTAAAATATTGGAAATATTCAGAACAAATTTTTCTGTTGCGAAAGTGAAGCCTTTTTACCTTCCATTTCTTTTATTCTTTGCTTGTAATTCTGCAATTCATTTTGCGTATTACGGTCTTGTTCTTCCTTCCATTCTCTGAGTTTTTGCTCATATTTTTCTGCTTGAATTTTCTCATTCTCATCTGCAAAAAAGCATGAATACGTAGGTACAGATAAGGTAAAATGTAGTTATATACATTGTAAAGGGTATAAACGGTGTGATATTCTATAGTGAACAGTATTGATTTTTGTTCATTCACTTTGGTTATATATGTATTGTGACTATAAGAACAGGTTTAGTGTGCTCAATAGTGATCCTTATACAGAGTTGCTAAACTGGTTGGCGAGTAGTTTCTATTGTTATGAAAATAGGTCCATAAGAAGCGCCTTGTGATGTAGATTTCAAATATGTACGAGGGTTGTCCGCGAAAGTCGCGAATATTGTCTCCCATTAAGACGCTAAGTATTATTTTCCTTAAATATTTTAACACATTTTTGGTCAATTCATTTATAACATACGATATATATAGTTCTTAGAATTTATTTTTTCAGATTCATTTTTGCTACAAAACCTAATTAACTAATGCCGGTTGGGTAGGGTCGGCGCACACTCAATTGTTTTGAATAAAAATTAAATATTGGTTATTCAAGACCGTCTTATTCAAAGCAATTTGCATTTTTTGTTTTAAAAAATATATAGGCTTCAACGTCAATGTTTTCGGGGGTATTGTGTTAGTTCATACATCGATGACGTCAATAACAACAACGCCGTGAATTTATTCATAATATCGAAGTTTTCACGTGTTTTGAAAATGGCGACGTCGCTGAAATGTGCTGCGCAGTGAGTTATACTAAAACGCTGTGTTGATCGCGGTGTAACATCCCGCACAAACATAAAACATTAAAAATACATAGTCAATGCAAATTTTCAAAGTTGCGTGACCTGGACTCTCGCTTATACGTTACACAAACGTTTTAAGAGGGGTTTAACGAAAAGCAAATACTGGAAGGCCGAAAAAGGGCAAGTCAGAACTAATTAAGCGAGTTAAAAACGTCGTCGACAACGACAGGCGTCAGGAAGTTACGGGTGTAGCGACTAAGGTCGGTATATGTAAAACCATTGCACATACAACATGTATACATCAGAAAAATCTAGACATGCGTTCGTGCATATATCTGCGAGATGAGTCCCGCAAGTGTTATCTTCCGAAGACATGTTAAAGCGTGTAGTGGCTTTCGGGAAATATAAAGACGAAGTCACAGAGTGGAGCGTAACGTCATTGACGTCGCAGAGTGTGCGCCGACCTGACTTACACTCATTAAATGTTATAAGTACACCAACACAGTACATACATGTAGCGTTACAGTGCAAAAAGTCGGTCGGTCGACATGCCGAATGGTTTTTCAACAATAACTCCAAAACGATTCAACCTGGGATTCTAAAATTTTAAGTGGAAATTATTCATCCTCCACAGACGGCCCGACTCAATCTTAAGGTAATTTGGATCAAAGGTCAAACTCACCATGACCTTTGAACACACAACAATCACTGGTCCACATCAACAGAAATATAGGACCTTAGATCGTAAAACTTGACAGAGAGGTTGCTAATCATCCGATGTAGGCTCCTACTAATTTTGAGGTCGATAGATCAAAGGTCAAGGTCGTGGTGACCTTAGCTACACTAGGCTTATTACTGCCATGAGACGTGTATGTTTCACAAACCTCTCCTGTATGGTCTCTTATCGTAATTCTACCGGTTTTGTGTTTTCCTGGTGTGGATATTGATGGACAATGTGTATGTAACATTTTTAGAGTTCTTGCGAAAATCATTTGTTTTGCACGTGCATTTTGCATAATTTGAAAATTCACGGTTCATTGCTCGCAGCGTGCGAATTATAATAATCGAATTATCGGATATTGCTGCTATACTACTCCCATGAAGACACGCAAAAAATGAACATGATATCATGCATGATAAAAAAGATACACGCATTACATGTTGGTGTACTTATAACATTTAACAAGTGTATATCAGTTACGATAAAATTACATACTCGTTCTATCATTTGAGATATCTCCTTCAAACTTTGCAATTGTAGTGTTAACATATCGCTGTAAAAGACTATGTATGCCAATTGCTAATAAAATTTGAAGAAATGTAGTAGCAACCAATGTTCGCGACTTTCGTGGACAACCCACGTACAGTTGTTTAGGGTATAACGGATCACTAACGATATAGTGGCTGATTACGAGGAAATGATTTATGTTTTCAAAATAAAAACTGTTGCAAATGATGATCACATTCTCGGCCATGACCAACATTTTCGATATAAAACTCTATGTCAATAGCGATCACTTTGATCTATACACCCTTTCAATCAAGACCCTTATTAAATTGTCTCCCTTTGATGACGTCAAAGGCTCAAAGCGAATATACAAGCCGATTACCGTTAGCGTGTAAAGGATAAATAAAATGTGTCAACTTTAACCCGCTGTAAATCACGTTTTACTATGTCAGATTTACACTTACGAAAGCTAGATCATATTGGCTTTTTAATAATGTAACTTTTGATAATGTATTTTAAATAAAAGAATATTAAAAGCCATGTTTTCCGAACTGGAATTTCAAGGGCGAGAAAATGTAAAACTGAAGAACTGAATTCAATACTCAACAATTGGCATTTAACTTGCTCAATGTGTTTATTGCTTGCAGTTGTAAGAACTAGGTAGACTAACATTTCTAACAATTAGATCCAGAAAAGATATGATTTAAGGTTTTAAACGGAGAGCTATGCTTTTCGAACCTAAATACCATGCATCCTGCGCAAAAAATCCACTCATTGGATTTGAAACGTGACTTAAATTATTATAGCATAAGAAGTTGTGTATTTCAATAATTCATCACACATTATAAAAGTATAGAATATTAGCTATATCAAAAGCACGACTATCCAGCCAGAAATTAAAACGTTAATTTACGCGCGAGGAAATTTCTTCGTCTATAGATTGCAACAAAACCCGGGCGGCATGTTTTATACAGGTCCACATGTGCTTAGTTGTTAAGAGTGAACATGAGTATATTAATGTGTTGTTTGCATTTTTACTGCAATCAAAGGAAGTTAGGAATCATCGGAGAAGTTCACATGACGATTATATGAAATATAGTGTTTTATTTGAGGAAAAGTAAAATGTTTGGCAATACAATGTAGTCTGTTCCAAATCTAACTCTTCAAGCATGAAACAGTTCGTTCATTAAAAATTCATATAATGAGAAAAGTAATTTATTTATTTTTACCGGTGTCTACGTGTAAAAATAAATGAATAAAATATATTTGAAACATCAAAATAGCATTGTAGCACAAGTCATACTGGTGCATGTCCTTTAATTTACACATTTTGTTTGGACACGGAATTAGAGAGACCTCCGTGGTTTGGATAAACATAATTTATACCTTTTTTATCAAAGTAACCGAAACGTTGATTTTAAAGTATCCATCAATGTCAATCATTTAAAGTAAAAAACTGATTAATATTACTGTATATTAAGATGACAGATCGTGACAACATAGTACTAATTGGTTGTATATTAGTACCATGCTGTGAAACTAATTAGAGTATGGTATAGGTGGCTTATCTTGATACTAGGGGTGTTTCATAAATATTGAGTAGTGTCTGATCCATACTATGCACTTTTTGCGCATGCAAAATCAAACGGGATACACTGCATGAAAAAACACGTTTAAGCGCATACAATTTTTAATTATATTTACAGATATTTGGAATTTCACAAAAACGTCAAATTTAAGCATAATTATACTCCGTATATTCACTAAATTTAAGTTTTGAATTAAATTCTAAATATATAATACTTATTTTATTCCAAATATTAGCAAAAACGGTGAATATAAGTAGAATTTTTTCATGCGTACATATGACTTCATATTATTGATATTAAACTCTAGTTCAGACCACAGGTAACAGTATCGTTGAAAAAGAAATAAAAAAATGAAATTGAAAAAAAAAATCTCGAATTTTTTTTCAATTTCATTTTTTTCATTTCTTTTTCAACGATACTGTTACCTATGGTTCAGACACAAGAAAAAACCACGGATGCATTTTACTTCGGATTTTATAATAAATATAAATAATATACACGTTATATTCAAAGTTAAACTACACTATGCAAGGTATTTACTTTCATGAAAACAACAAAGTTGAATTGATTAATTAACTCTTTATTCATTAATTACACTTATTAATGCCAAGTTAAAATTGAAGTCCCCTGTTTAACCTGCGATCTTGAGCCGCAGGTTATATTTAAGAGCAGCAAGAAAAAAGTTCATGGAGGGGCACGTGACCTGTTCTCGATGGTTAACCATTTCAAAAAAAAAATCCCAAAAAATAAGCATTTTTTAAGAATGTCGTGAACCAAACTAACACCATTATTTTTTTTATTTTTTCTATTTGTATATTTTAAAATTAAGTAATGTACATTAATAACCATAATTATTTCTTTTACCCCTTTAAGAAATTTAAAATAGGAAAAAAATGTGTTTCGATATGTGTTTTGACGTGCACCTGTAGTCTGGATTACCTCCCCTAGATCACTACGTTAACTAGGTCATGCTGGTACTAAAAACTGCCCCTGTCGTTAACACAAGCGGTCTTCACATCAAATTCAAAACGCTTAAATAAAATAATGCCAGAAATTGGTCAATCTTTTTTTTTTTTTTTTTTTTTAAGTTTGAGGAACCAACTCGGTTAACCCCGTTTATTCAATAAAAGAATGGTAACAACATGGTTTATGGTATTGGCACAATAATACAATACAAGCATTACATGTATAATAATCACTACAATACAATAAATAACAGTATTATTACATGCAAGCTAATTTAAGATTAATTGATATGTTCTTTTATTTTACTTTATAAATGATCAGTATTATTTTACAATAAGATTTGCATAAATTCCAAAATTCTGATTTAAATAATTTGTAGATATCAAAAGACTTAGTTCTGCTTTCACTTAAAAAGTATGCTTTGTAAATACAAAATCCGAAAAGTGTTAAGATTAAATTCAAATAGGTATTTGCAGGATATGATAGTATATCTCCTATTACAATACTCTGGAGAGATTGAAGGTTTTTATTTACTCCGCATTCACTTAAGCAATGAGTTAATTTGCTCCAGGGATCTGTAACTACAGGACATTTTAAAAATGTATGATCATAATCTTCAAGAACGTTGCAGAGGTTGCAATTCGGCGAATCGACCATTTGCCATCTAAATCGTATTTGTTTACATGGAAATATATTGTGTATTAATTTGTATTTATATTGTTTAAGTCTGTTATCTGGGAAGTATCGTAAGAAATTATAAAAGATTGACCAATCAATACGTGTGTCAAATTGTGAGTTCCAATAGGTATGTATATATGGCTTTACGAACTTATTTTGTGATAAATTCGTCATATATATGTTTGTTGGTTTGCGTATGAATACTGCGTTGAAAGACAGTGATACCAAGTTGTGTTTTCACTAATGTCAAACGAGACTGTTCTGTTTGTATTTCCTGAATCCACTTTTTGGGGATACATTTCTTTAATAGTGTTATTTCGGCTATCCAATTTGATTTATTATTTAGTTTGTTATATATAAAATTTTCCTGTAATACACCATCATCATTTATTAAGTCATTAATGAAAATAATGTTCGAATTTATCCAATTGTTAAAGAATAAACATTTATTTTTAATTCTAATGAACCTGTTACCCCAAATTATTTCTTTTCTAATGTTAACTGCTGATTTTGGAGATTTGTGTTCGTTGATGTTTTTTGCTTTTATCCAGATATCAAGAACATTTTCATAAAATTCCGGTAAAAATGACGTATTTAGATTTTTAATGTTATCAATATTAGTACTCAGGGTTGTAAGAACCAAAAAATGGTCATTTTGTTCACAAGGTGTATAAAGCACCAAACTTTCACAAAATAACAATTAATATATTGGCTTCCAGAAAAGTGAAAGAGACAACCTGTTCGGCCCCTTATTTCGCATATATGAGGCCCCAAATAGGGTCCATCAAATTAAGTTGAATTTCACACTAAAAATATGAAAGCGCCCAATTTTTTTTAAACATTATTCAAAATCACCAAAATTTGAATTGGAATGTCCAAATCAAGTACATATCTGATATATTACATCATAAATTTCACTATTATACATGTTTTATTGCAAATATGAGGCCCGAAAGGGGTATTTGTGAAAAATTTCATAGAAATAAAAAAGATGTTTGTATACTTAGTTTCAGTATAATGAATAGTTGAACAAGACAACAATAAAATGCTGCCCAGATGACCCAGTGATGCTTATGATTTAATTAAATTCATTTAAAAAACAATTTATTGATTGATTGAGGCCCTTAAAAGGACATTTTCGATCATGAAAAAGTGGATGAATTTAAGATGTTCACGATTCAATCTGTAAGACACATTAATGTGTGTAAAATGTGCAACAACTGATTTGTAAAAGTGATTTATATTTTGTTGTATGTGACAATTAACCATATTGATACTGAAATAATAGTTCCAATGTGAAAATGAGGCCCCATTAGGGGTACAAACTAAACACAATACTTGATATAAGACAAATAAATCAGTACATTGATTTAATACTCAAATACAAGGCATTTTTTTACCAATGGTCATTAATAATAAAGTAATATAAATATACAGTAAATAACTAATACTTGATTACATATATTGAATTGAGGCCATATTAAGGGTAAAATCTATTTTGAAAAAATGGATTAAATTCATATGTAGAGAAACGATATTAAAATATTTATATTTACTTATATATTTAATCAAAGTATATGTACCACACTCATATACTGTGTTAAATGTTAGCATATGAGCTATACCACATTTTAAATAGTTACTGTGGACATGAGGCCCTACACACGTGTTTCAAACTTCACTTAAGCCCATTAGCGGGTAAACAGCAAATAATACAGCAAAGTCAATTTTTGTTTTCATTATTGCTTACAATATGCATAATAATTGATTTTCAGCATGTCGCATGCATTATTACACCGAATATTCGATCATTGCACAAATCGATGAGATAAAACCTAATATTGTGATGTACAGCGAATGAGAATGTTCATCAATATTAGTTCAATATTTGCCATTATGTAGTTATAATTCGTGATAGATGTTTGCTTCGCGCATACTTTAAAACATCATATAGCACTAGCATTGCGCTTCCTAATGATTGTAGTTGTGTTTGAAAGTATATGTAGATGAAGTTGTTGACTGGAGGTCGCGGTACACCACAAGGAGTGGTTGTAATTTTAGGGCCCAGCATGACCCTACTTTACAGATATTCCATGGAGCCATGGATTCGCAATAAATGGTAAAGTATTTATGAGGTAACATGTACCCCATGGCCATGAATTACTGAAGTAGTGCCATGTTCCCCCGGTACCACAAAATACAATTAGTTTCTACATTGGCAGTGCACCTACTAATGTATTATTTGATCATGTTGGTCTACCATGGACCCAGACTATCTGCACATGAGGCCCTAACAGTTACTTATAGAGTGAGGACTGATTTAACAAGGCAGGTTTATCGACCCCATTGAGCCAGATGTAGATGTGCCAAATTATATGGGAAGTAGGTGGCTAATAAAGCTTGAAGACTGTGCCAAAGAGTGACAGGTCCCCATTGAATAAAGAGTAAGGCCATACCAAATCGTTTCATCGTTTCAGCGTCAGTCCTAAGTTTGAAAACCTATCTAGCTATCCTGAGACAAAAAATATAGCTTTCAAACATTGTCAATCATAATAAATTAAAGAAATAACTAAAAATGTGTTTGTGTGAAACCTACTGCTGTGTAGGGGTTGGCGACATGTTGTTATGATGGGTATGAAAGCCATATCTCAATGGATTTTGAAGATATAAGAGGTTACAATTTTTGTCGGTTATTTTTCTAAGATGCTCAAACCTATCCGTCCTCGGACGCTGAACAAAGAAATGGTTTGGTATATCCTTACTGTGACAATTGATGTTAGGTTCCCAGCGTAGACGAGAAAATTTGTGACAATAAGTTTTATATATACCCAATAGAACATGAAATATATGTGTCGATGAGTGAAAGGTAACACATAGAGCCAGAGTATTAAATAAATGTGCCAAACATTTCAGGTACCTCAAGAGGCATGGATGTGCCTAGTACAACTAAAAGATAATATATCAGCTTTGAAGGGCCACGTTTAAACGGACATTTTTTTTCCCTGATCAGTAGCCTCAGGATACATGCGTTCGAGTCTCCATGTTGAGACTAATTATCTACTGATTGGTGTGTATCCATCTTTGAGGCCCACTGTCCTCGGGTATCAATTCACACACAGGTATTCGTTAGAAATGGTTGGATAACAGGATGGTGAGTACTTTAAAGGACCACGTATACTAGAAGCTTATACTGTCTGCTTTGCTCTCTAACAGGTCAGAGACGTCAAACTGACAAGTAAGTAACCCATAGGACCCGAAAGTTCGGTACTATGCCATGGCATTCCCATATTGTCTGGAATTCTTGTACCAATGAAATCGGTGATTGTATTTTATTGGGCCGGGCAAAGCTGTATCTTGTAACATTTAATCACGTCATAGGACTGACCTCAGTTTACCAGAATAGGAATACACTCTACCCGCACATGTACCAATTTACACCTTGGTTGAGTATAGCATGTGGGTATTTCTTGCTCATTAAAATTAACGAGTGGTCCAGATGAGGGTTGAACCTGGGACCTCTCGATTTTGAAGCGCACGTCCTACCTCTATACCACCGTTCCCCATCGGCCACAGTTTGAAAACTGTATATACTTGCAGTCTCTCCTTTACTTATCATGATCATGATGAGGGCCAAAACTGAGCTGATACAGGATAAGTACATGTACATGTATAAAAAAAATGAATCCCTTATTACGGGCCTCAATAAATTATTAAAAACAGTCGATTTCTACATTCTATGTATCTAAAATTAATGTTCTGAAGGTATTTGTGCGAACCATTTTATAAATAATGAATATAAACATCTCATTATAATGTATTAGGTCATGAAAACATTTATACTCAGTAACAAAACATTCAAAATGTAGTAATTGGCACCATTTTCATATTTAAATTAAATTATAACTTATGTCAAGTTCTGATTATTAATTCAAATACACATTTTTTGAACCACAACAGGGCCTCAAATTAACATTTTACAATTATTGGTCATAGCACAACTGATATGCCTACATTCTAATGCAGTGTGTATATGGGATTACTTCAAGGGAGAGAAAATAATACTATTCAACCGTTCGATTTTTGAAAGATAATTACTTCATTTTGGGATTTTCTTTTATAAATTTACCTTATTATGGTCTCGTTTTCATCAAATGAAATAGTTAAGTCTGTAATGCAGATTGTTTAAACACTGTACTTACCAATGTTACTCAATCTTTATCGTTATTATCAACATTTGATGCATTTCTATATAATGTATGGCTGTGTGGTGTGATGGCGAGTCTATTGGGTGGTTAACACCACACGCAGGGCCTCACTGTCATATTTTATTATTGATTAAGATTGTAAATTATGATAATAACTAAGTCAAAATAATGCACATAACAGTTTTAGATTTTGTGCGTAACATGAGAAAATGATAATGTGTGTGTTATATTTAGATGAATTTGTGAAATCAAGTACACATTTGGGGCCTCATTTGTACAAAACACGGGGCCTCACATACATGTTTTATTGGTTTTAATATAGGTGGTCGAGTTGAAGTGCAACTATACTATGTTTGATGATTTATATACATCATATGAACAGTCATGCTCTTATGTTATTTTTCCAGAATTAGGGCCTCATTTTTTGTTAAAACCACCAATGGGGCCTCTATTCCAAGTTTTATTATTACAAAAAGCAGCCGATTTTAAACACTCATATTCATTACATTATATAATATTGCTTAATATGTTTTTGCTTCACAATCAGGCAAATAATCATGTATTTATAGTGATGGGTAGGTGGAGATTCTCATACCCCTTCGGGCCTCATTTGTGCAGGAGACAGCGCCTCTCATGATTGTCTCTTTGGATTTTTTTCATCAGACTGACTTATAGAGCAACTGTGCCAAATTTGGTGCTTTATACACCATGTGAACATTCATGGCTCTTACAACCCTGAGTATAGACTTGAATATGAAAAAATTTTGTCCGAATTCTTTGACACTCTCTTACACTATTTACTTCAACTTTTGTTAAGTTTTTTCTAGATTGTCTGCTATGTTCAAACTGTAGGAAATATTTCGTATTTTTTTCGCCATTTTCGATTATATCTATTTTTGATCTAATTTGAGCTCCTTTGGCTTTAATTTCATACAATTCAGTAAGTTCAGATTCTATAGTTTCAATGATTGAGGAGTTTTCGTCATTTATTTTAAGCAAGTTTGACAGTTGTTCTTCTAAAACTTTTATTCTGCACGATCTTTTATAGCAGATAAATTTAGAGTACTCGATTGTTTTCTCTTTGATTTCATTTTTAAGAAGCTCCCATTTTGTTTGTGGTGATATGGAGTTTAAAGTATTGTATTTATCTATAATCATATTTATTGTTTTCAAGAAATGTTCATCGTTTAGATGTGAATTGTTTAACTTCCAGAAGCCAGGACCTTTTTGTGTGGAAATCAATATTTTAATGGATATAGCTTGGTGATCTGTGTATTTAATGCAGGCTGGGCGGATGTCTGTGGAAAGTACAGTGGGTATTATGTCGGACTTAATAAGCCACATATCAATTCTACTTTTTTCTTGATTATTGTGTCTTTTCCAGGTGAATTGGTGATTAAGTAAATTTATTTCTCGCCATATATCTATTAGTGAGAATTGAATCTTCAATTTCTATAGATTGATAGTAGTTTTATGGTTATTTGTGGATTTGGTTACTCTATCTTTAGAATCTAAAATATCATTGAAATCGCCTCCTATTATTAATATACCTTGCGACAATAGTTCGATTTGTTCCATTAGGCTGTTAAAATAAATATTTCTAATATGGTTATCGTTCGGTGCGTATATGTTAACTAGTGTAAATGTGTTATTGTTGATAATAATATTTAGCAAACAATATCTGCCTTTTTGGTCTAAGCGAAAATCTATAATTTCGTTACAAAATGTTTTTTTGATAAAAATTGAACAACCCCTACTTAGGTTATTCCCATATGAATGAAAGCAGTCCCATTCTAAAAATTCATTAGTTACTATATGTGACATGTCTGCTGTAAAATGAGATTCTTGTATGAAAACTATGTGTGCTGTTTGTTGTATGATGTATTGAATAAAGCGTGCGCGTTTTTGTTTATCTCTTAAACCTTGGCAGTTAAGGGATATGATGTGAAGGTGTTCAGTCATAAACAAAAATAAAAAATACTAAATTCGTTATGAAAACAATATAGTATTGGGAAAATTGAAGATGCATGGAGTTTCTTCGATATGTGATTATAAAAAAATGAAGAAATAAAAATTAAAGAGATACATGTATATGATAACATAGAATAATGCGTTATTTGACAATATTGAAAATACACCATAATAGTACATGTAAAATAAACAATGTAACAATTATCTAGTGGCATTGGTCTAATATCGACATAATATTTACTACTGCTGGTTAAAACACATAATATCATTACATTATATTTATAGCATCGTTCGTTTGCGTAAACTATGAGGTTGGTAAAGTATAACGTGCATTGTAACTTATGACGATGTAAGCAATGGTAGTAATGGTCTATACGATATATAGTCTTTTTGCGATTAACAGTGTAATAATGTATAAACAATATGTTTATTCCTAAAAATTCGATTCACCACGCACAAAGTGACAAACATAAGTACAAGACAATGGGTATGTTACCCGTTCTTTAATTATACTAATAATCATACTTAAAAATAGTATAATGTGTAAAAGAACAAGTGAGTACATGGTAAACAAAGTGAACATACATTGTATTGTGTGACAATAAATGTAAACTAGAAGACAAACACGTGGTATGAAGTGTAACAGCCATATAAAACTACACATACAAGATGTAAAATGAGTAGCAATAAATAACAAGCTCAAATTGGTCAATCTAGTGATTTGGAGAATATCATAACGGAACTTAACAGTGATTACAGTAGTATTTACGGTGAAAACAACACGTTAGATGATGATGATTTAAATTTGAACTCCGACACAATATTGGACATTATTAATACAAAAAGAATGTGAAGAAAGCGAGGTCCGGTGGGGCGTCTGGCAAGCAACAAAGACATTGTCTTATCGGTAAGTCTTGTAAGCTATTCATATTTAATTTACTTGCTTAATGTAACTAGTAATGAGGGTCTGAATTGCTTATATCTAATCACTTTAATTAAGACACATATGTTATTTACCTTTATTCATTTTAAAATACAACAAATGTTGATGCACTAGGTTTGTTGTTTTACTATTTTGAGATGTTTGATGTATTTAACGTCCCTTTGCTATTTCTCATGCGTGTTTCTATCAATTCACACATGTTGTTGGTATAATTATGCTACACGATATACATGTACATTATGACTGCTAGCGATAGTGTGTAATACCACTCTCTTGTAACATAGAGGTCAGTGTGTTAGATACAGGATAGGTCAGTGTATTAGAATGTTGATTAGGCATGCTCGCAGATGAACTTAGAATACATTTTTTTATAAAGATGCACATATAAATCTATATTTATTAATGTTTAAACGGGTTCAGATATTCACGTGAACTGATCTGCGTATATATAACTGCGATAATATTAATCGACTTTAAGGATAAATACAGTACTTATCACAATACATGAGTATACGAGTAAGCCTCGCAAGTGGCATATATACAGTATGTGAATACATTTTAATTCTATAATTGCAGAAGGAATCAAGAATCAAGTATATGTTATCTTACTGAGGGACAAACACCAACGGATGTCGATAGGCAAAGATGTCAGGCACAAGAAATCCATGGTTCTCTACGGGAGACGATAAAAGGGCAAGTTATTTACAATAAACGATTTTGCATTTTTTTGTATATTACCAGTGTTGGTATGCAGTCATGTATGTTTTGCACTCGATTTTAAACATCAAACTATTGTTTGTGACAAGAAATATGTATTTACAATGTCATACAGTTAATTTTGATACCTACAAAAGTATATTTAAATTACATACATTACACAATCTTGAAGAGTGAAACATAGATCTATATTTGTATATTGGGGGTAAATACTAAATAGTCATGGTGTAAAGAAATGTATCTTATTATTCTTAACAGAAGCTGGAAAACTGCCGAAGCGCTGTCAACCTGCAGTATCCTGGGATAATGACAAAAAGAAACATCAGCTGGACATGTTTTGTATAGACATACTGTCTTTGGAAGAAGAGGTGGAAAGTGACATGTTCTTAATACTTGTATATAAATACTACTACATGAAATAAACTATTAAAAACTAAAAATAACTGTCCATATTTATTTAAATAACTAGCATAACACGTTTGAAGTGCATAGTATACTCTTTTTCAAATATGTCAAATAGATGCATTTCTATCAAATGATGATGGATGCCTGTATTTAAGTCATTTTAAAACGATTTAACCAAATACATATGTTGAAATGCAAACGTGTTATTTTATATGTGCCTTTACCAAAATACCACGACATACGTACAGAAGTGTTCGATGACCAACAAAGAGTCAAACTGTTACATTTAGAGACAAGACACGTCACCGAATACAGTCATGCTGCCAACCAGGGGGTTTCACATAATACGCCCCGTCAGACATGAAGGGTGTATAAAATGTGCAATAAACGTTCACAAACAATACATTTACGTTTAAATATATTCTAAATTTAATTAAATATAAACCCAGCTTAAATACTACATTTAATAAGATGTAAAACGTAACTTAAATTCGGAAAATAATCGTACTTATGCGTGATAAAATGTGTTTAAATTTGGAGAATAATTACATTTAAGTTGCGTTTAGTTATTACTTAAACGTAACTCCAAATTTAAATTAATATAAAGAGAGCTTAAATATCACATTTAATTAGATATAATTTGCATATAAGTGCAGGTATTTATTGCAAAACGTTGCGTTTAAATTAATTGATGTATGGAATATAAGTAGGTTTAACTTACAACTTAAATGACACGTTAACTTGGAAAAATAATTTTGATTAAATTTTACATTAAATGTAACTTAAATTCGGAACATAAATCATACTTATGCATGATAAAATGTGTTTAAATTTGGAAAATAATTACATTTACATTACGTTAGTTATTACTTAAACGTAACTTTTCATGCAGTGATATCCAGAATAAACTGCATTTTATAAGAAAAACAAAATCAACCAAAAACAACCCATTTTTGAAAAAAATACGTTTAAAAAAACTGAATAAATATTGACAACATAAGATTATTTCTTTATTTTATACATATTTAGAAAGCTGAAAATATTTTCAACAACATTCTTAATTGCTACATGCATTATTTGCACATCCGACCACAAACTGTCAACTATGAAAGCTACACGATAATTTCCATAGCTTAATTTTAACCATTATTTGCCGCATCGAGAATCTTTAATAAAGCAAATAAGTTTTCCTCGACTACATCAATAGTTTAAAATTGTTCATGCTGATAAAGCATATGTTGCATTAGATATTTAAGTTTAACATATTACATGAAGCCCAAAAATGTAGTTTTATGTTACAATTTATGATAAGTATATTTAGGCATGTACAGTGGCCTTAACTGGGGTCTATAAAATGCACCATAACTACCTTAATATTTGATCGAAAATCTTGAACATTTGCCAACTAGCACTAGAAAGTTTGCTTAACATATATCAATTTACAAACTACAATAATAGACCGCAAATAAATTTTACAACTAAAGTTGCATTATTTATGAAACACCCCTCGTATTTGGGGATCTATGCTGTTTATTGTAAATCTTTATATAGTTATGCAACACAATATTGACCTAGATTTGATTTATGCGTTAGGGTTTTAACACCTTATCCCCTGACAAGATTTTATTTATACATTAGGATTTTAACACCTTATTTTCTGAAGTGTCTGTCTCACTCCAGTTTGGTATGTTTATCCCATCACTCGAATTGCAGGTAAGGTCAGTTTTTGTAAATTAAGATTCATTATTCTTATATTAAAAAAAGTTAATTGTGTGGAGTTGTATAAAAATAATGTATTTTGTTTAATTAATTTATAAATAGTAATCAACTAATAACATAATCGTCATTTATACAGCTTTTTAAGCCGAAATGGTAACCAGATTGGGAATTCCATTAAATTGTTGTGGTTCAAATATGCGTGTAGTTTTATTACAATCCATAATAAACAAAACATAACTTGAATTATACATCAAATATTATATTAAAAAGAAATAAGACATAGCAATGATGCATGAGTGTTAACTTTGTGTTGTTGTTGTTAACTAGGTCTAATGTTGTAGTATTGTAAGAACCAGGTGAAAATATTCGTACTTTATATATATTCCAGGCAAAATAAAAATTATCAAAGTACAAATGTACACAACATCATGGCACTAACGCTCAATTTAATTTACGAAAGGTGCATGGCAATCAACCGAATAACAAAACAACATTAATATATATATTGTGAAATAATTAACGCCCGATTATTGATCATTTTTGATTGACAAAAATCCGAGAAATCACTCGTTTCCTCCACATCCAAAACATGTAACATATTATACATTAATTTTTAGTACATTGTAAACATCTTTATTGAAAAACAAGACAGCTACAAAACACGCAATTAACGAAAAAAAAGCAATTAAATCGATTAAATAATGTCTTCGCTACTGCGTGTATAGTATCGTTTATTTGTAGAGCCCTCGCATTACGTCACATCCGGTAAGGAGGTAACTATTTTTAACATTTTTGTCTTAAATGTGTACAGTTTCGATACACATTATAGTTTGAAAGATTTCAGGACAATACCTTTGAAAATGGAAGCCTTGTTGGGGTTTATAAAACGTCTGGTTAGAACTTTTTCTCAGTGTATTTCTTCGCGGTTCTGATACTGGTCCGTTATTGACAATGGTCCGATATACCCTTAACAACTGTATCAGTCTCATAAGGTCGTAAGCATTGGTTTATGTTACTGATAAGTTGAATTAGTAATGGGAATTTTTTTGTTTACCAATTTTTTTAAGAATTTCTGCTTGTTGTTCCATTTCACCGTCTGATTCCTTCATAACGGCCAGAATAACGACACTTCTCTTGAAATAAATGAAATTATAAATTAGTTGTACAATAATTGCTGAGTTTTCACTCAAAATGCACTGTCAATATGAACGTTTCATCGACATTATGGAAACAAAACTCTGCAACATTATAAACAAGTTTATATTTGATATACAGTATATTGACTTTTTACTTTACTTGTATATACTGTACTGTATATATGTTAGGATGATGACTAGATAACTCCTTTTTTAGATATTTTTGGTCATTTTTGATACTTTGGCTCAATCTGTTTCAGCTGGAGCCAAGCGGTCAATCTACGCAAATACGTATTTAATGATGCTGGAGCGGTTCGGATCCCGTGTTCAGAATTTGTTGAAATATTCACAGATGGTAAAGAAATCTCTTCCGACACGACATGATGAAAAAACACACTGGTTCATCAAACTCGTTTTCCGAATAATCAGCCCTCTTTGAAGTGTATGTGAACCATTTTTATAATAACATTGAAAATAGTAATGTGCTGTGGTGTTCAATTGTGACATTTCTATTTAATGTCTACGAACTAAATAATAGATTACGTCCCAATATAGTTTGGTTACACATTGTATTACTAGGCCAAAATAGTGAAAATAGAATTAATAACAAACATTAAACAGTCATTACAAAACAAACACGATCCTCACAAAAGAATTGTTTACCTCATCCACCAATGTTGTATTGCAATATTTCTTCAGATCGTAAACTGTGATTACGATCAGGACTTTCTACTTTAATTGCATTAAAATCATAAAATCTGTTATATTTGACATGATTTATATACATGTACTTTTGACGCATGTTGACGCATGTATGTTCAATCATACCATGTGCTTGTCACTTTACTATACCATAAATTAATTGCATTGAAAAGGGACACAGATATAAACAATGTTACGCAATGAATGTAAGCTTAAATTCAACTTCACACTATAAAATTCATTGCTTAAATATTTCTTTTAAACTTTCGATGGTGTAAAACGCTTTGAGGACGGCCATTATGGTTTGTGCTGAAAGCACCACAGTGATCGGTTTCATAGCAGGATCTTTTAAGAAAAATATATATGTTACAAAAACATTTTTTGTCGTTTAAGTCTCTATCAATGATACAGTTTCTTGTATTCAAAAAGTCAAGACTTTGAATGTTTCTCGATAATTCAGAGAATTTTTTAATTGGCAAATTCAGAGGTCTACTGGCATTTTTATTTCATACTTCGTAGTCAATACAACAACGTGGAAAACAAATTGAAAAAACAAACCCCAGAGAACTAGCATGCATAAAGCAGATAATTTTAAATGTTATTTTTGGGCGAACAAAACATTATTTAGCCTAATAAAAAAAGCAACGGGTAAGTGTGCTTACTCGTTACATTTCTAATTAACGAGTGGTTAAAATACATTAAGTAGTATAGGTTGTGATGTCGTTTAAAGATTTTCTTCTAAACTTTAATATCTGAATCAGACCGGAACGTGTTTGATACAATCGGTCAAAGACTACCGATATTCTAGTGCAATGTAGAATTCGAGCATATAAAAAGTTGACACCCGACATACATTCAAGCTGTTGTCACCTAGGTGAACTTAAAACCCGATGAGATATATCAATAATATAAATAGCATACCTCCTCCTCGTCATAGTTTTCAAATTTCTTGTGATACTTTTTAATAAGATTGTCAAAGTCTTTTCTGTATTCTTGAACATTCTTGTATCTTTCTGTATTATTTTCTACCATTGTCTTGCGTTCAACCTTCAAATACTCGTGACAGAGTTTTTGTACCTCACAGCTGTGCTTTTGTAACACATCTGTCTTCATGCTGTTCATCTTTTCCTGGAATGAAAGTATCTACATTTGAACTTTATGGTAATGTGCAAGTCCTTGAAAGAGGACATGGTAGTGTCACAAAATCGTATGAATCTATAAAACTCGCCTGTCTTGGTAGTACGTGTGTTTTATACAAATATGGCGGTAAACATTCGAGTAAATCCATTTTACTAGTAGTAATCATACTTAACTTTGAGAACACCCCTAGTACATTTACCCATTGACCGATATAGAACCTCACATCACTATGATCAGCTTAGTCTTCATTAAGATTGATTCAACAAAATCATTTCACAAAATTACCACCATTGTTACAAATGTATAACCGAGCAGAAAAGCACACATAATACTCTCAATGGGACCTAGAAACAAATGATTACGTTATAGTCCATGTTTCGCTAAAACCGAGTTCCTTTGCAGGTCATTTCCTTGAGTAACTTTTATCCGATGATGTGTCGTAAAAAGCTGGATAAACATAGCTCAATATATGAAGAAGGAATATACGAAATACAAAAGCAATTTCGCGGTAATATTAAAGGGACAATTGCCCTTTTGCAATATCACTTTTCAAGTAAATGACGGAATATATGAAACACGAATTAAAAAAAAAACTTAGGGCCATAACTCCCTTAAATCTTATACGACCAACGCCCATCAATGATATGCACAACTAGACTACGTACTGATCAGTCGTACCAATTTTCCGTGAAATACAAAGATAAAGTGCGGACAAATTTTATAAGGGTAAAAACACAAAAGGTCATAACCCCCTTAATATGTATCAGACTGACACCTGCCGAAGATACGCACTATAAGACTTGGTACCGACCAGCCATACCGAGATTCATTTAAATCTGACCAATGGTTTTAGAGAAATAGCGTGTACAAATTGTATAAGCGTTAAGAACAAAGGGTCATTACTCTTCTCTTCAAATTTATCCGACTGACATTACCGGCAATATACCGAATATACTTGGTACTGATCAGTCATTTAATGAATACGCACCATGCATTTGTCTTCATACCAAACAACACGGAACGGATATGCTTCTTGTCTGAAATGTCTCAATAATGTGACAATGCGACCCCATAATTCCTCAGTAAGTTTCTTTTTTGATGGTTGTGACATCAGCTGCAATTTGTCCAACTCTTCCCGATACTGTTGCCAAACATCATCGCAGAGCTTTTCATTTTGGTTCATCGATACAGCTTCCATTGCACTAATGTATTCCATTTTTTTGCCTTCCGAAATCGCGCGTATGTAAATACGCATAAACATCTCAAAGACTGAAAATGCAACGTTAGTCGGTTAAAGCCGGCTATTTTATCATCGTTCCCAAAAATGCAATACCCTACTACATGTATAAATCACGTTAGCAATAGTTATGTACATTTGACATCTTATTAAAACAATTCTTCAATTAATGATAATATCGACATATGTCAAGGTCAAAGATACTCACTTTGTCCATTGAACTCTTTTCTGGAAACGTTGTCCAAACATTTTGTACCAGAATCATGTACAAATGTTATCATTTTCTGCATCCCTTCCCTGAAGTCTTCATCTAATTCTTCTTCGGGTAATGTTTCAAGTTTCTTAAGACTTTTACTCGACGCAGGTGTAGCCATTACAAAACACTTTCGTCTCGGGAAAAACGTACTGATGCATCGCCGTACACTGTTGTATTCTTCGTCTTTTTCGCTGGGTGATTCTCGAAGACTCTTTTCCAGGTATTCATCTGGTGTTAATTCACCTTCATCCTCGAAATCTAAGCTAAAATCTCGAAGACAGAGAACGAAATTAGGAGAAACATATCGCAACGACGCCTTTTCGTCTTCGTCATCTGTACTACCTGACACGCTAACCGTTTTTGTGACTTGGGTAATAAATCTGCGTATATTAAGGAACGTGAATGTGGTAAGTCTTACGCGGTTAGTAGTTATTATCTTATTATAACTGCGATATAATATATACAAAAGAGAGTAAGGCTATTTAAAGATAAAGGAAAAGGATACGAAAGTTTCTTCAGAGCATCTTGATCAATGATACCCTTTACGTTGTAAATAAGGACACTGCTCATCAACATTGTCAAGCAAAATATCTTTGTGTCATGATGTTCGTCACGCTGAAAATAAATGCAACCTCAATTCTTGATAAAAAAACCACCTTCTTGAGTGTCGAAAAACTCCAAACAATTTCCCCAGCAGTGTGGGGGAAGCTGGAAGGCAAAGACACAGCCACAAACCGGCTATCAACCGCCGATCCCTGGGCATTAGGGCCGTGGATGCAATTGACTAGTGCATTATTTGCCTCTGTCATTTTTAGCTCACCTGAGCACGAAGTGCTCAAGGTGAGCTATTGTGATCGCCCAATGTCCGTCGTCCATCGTCCGTCGTACGTCGTACGTCGTACGTCGTACGTCGTACGTCGTCAACATTTTGACTTGTAAGCACTGTAGAGGTCACAGTTTTCATTAAATCTTAATGAAACTTGATCACAGTGTTTGTCTCTATAAAATCTAGGTCAAGTTCGATATTGGGTCATCTGGGATCAAAAACTAGGTCACTAGGTCAAATCAAAGGAAAACCTTGTGAACACATTAGAGGTCACAATTTGAGCCTAATCTTTATGAAACTTGATCACAATGATCATCTCTGTAAAATCTAGGTCAAGTTCGATATTGGGTCATCTGGGGTCAAAAACTAGGTCACTATGTCAAATCAAAGGAAAACCTTGTGAACACATTAGAGGTCACAATTTGAGCCTAATCTTTATGAAACTTGATCACAATGATCATCTCCATAAAATCTAGGTCAAGTTCGATATTGGGTCATCTGGGGTCAAAAACTAGGTCACTAGGTCAAATCAAAGGAAAACCTTGTGAACACATTAGAGGTCACAATTTGAGCCTAATCTTTATGAAACTTGATCACAATGATCATCTCTGTAAAATCTAGGTCAAGTTCGATATTGGGTCATCCTTGGTCAAAAACTAGGTCACTAGGTCAAATCAAAGGAAAACCTTGTGAACACATTAGAGGTCACAATTTGAGCCTAATCTTTATGAAACTTGATCACAATGATCATCTCCATAAAATCTAGGTCAATTTCGATATTGGGTCATCTGGGGTCAAAAACTAGGTCACTAGGTCAAATCAAAGGAAAACCTTGTGAACACATTAGAGGTCACAATTTGAGCCTAATCTTTATGAAACTTGACCACAATGATCAACTCTGTAAAATCTAGGTCAAGTTCGATATTGGGTCATCTGGGGTCAAAAACTAGGTCACTAGGTCAAATCAAAGGAAAACCTTGTGAACACATTAGAGGTCACAATTTGAGCCTAATCTTTATGAAAATTGATCACAATGATCATCTCTGTAAAATCTAGGTCAACTTCGATATTGGGTCATCTGGGGTCAAAAACTAGGTCACTAGGCTAAATCATTGAAAAACCTTGTGAACACATTAGAGGTCACAATTTGTGACTAATCTTTATGAAAATTGATCACAATGATCATCTCTATAAAATCTTGGTCAAGTTCGATATTGGGTCATCTGGGGTCAAAAACTAGGTCACTAGGTCAAATCAAAGGAAAACCTTGTGAACACATTAGAGGTCACAATTTGAGCCTAATCTTTATGAAACTTGATCACAATGATCATCTCTGTAAAATCTAGGTCAAGTTCGATATTGGGTCATCTGGGGTCAAAAACTAGGTCACTAGGTCAAATCAAAGGAAAACCTTGTGAACACATTAGAGGTCACAATTTGAGCCTAATCTTTATGAAACTTGATCACAATGATCATCTCCATAAAATCAAGGTCAAGTTCGATATTGGGTCATCTGGGGTCAAAAACTAGGTCACTAGGTCAAATCAAAGGAAAACCTTGTCAACACATTAGAGGTCACAATTTGAGCCTAATCTTTATGAAACTTGATCACAATGATCATCTCTGTAAAATCTAGGTCAAGTTCGATAATGGGTCATCTGGGGTCATAAACTAGGTCACTAGGTCAAATCAAAGGAAAACCTTGTGAACACATTAGAGGTCACAATTTGAGCCTAATCTTTATGAAACTTGATCACAATGATCATCTCTGTAAAATCTAGGTCAAGTTCGATATTGGGTCATCTGGGGTCAAAAACTAGGTCACTAGGCCAAATCATTGAAAAACCTTGTGAACACATTAGAGGTCACAATTTGTGACTAATCTTTATGAAAATTGATCACAATGATCATCTCTATAAAATCTAGGTCAAGTTCGATATTGGGTCATCTGGGGTCAAAAACTAGGTCACATGGCCAAATCATTGAAAAAGCTTGTGAACACACTAGAGGTCACAATTTGAGCCTAATTTTTATGAAAATTGATCGCAATTGTCATCTCTATAAAATCTACGTCAAGTTCGATATTGGGTCATCCGGGGTCAAAAACTAGGTCACAAGCCTTTGAAGGCCAAATCATTGAAAAAGCTTGTGAACACACTACAGGTCACAATTTGAGCCTAATCTTTATGAAACTTGATCACACTGATCATCACTATAAAATTTTGGTCAAGTTCGATATTGGGTCATCCGGAGTCAAAAACTAGGTCACGAGGCCAAATCATTGAAAAAGCTAGTGAACACACTAGAGGTCACAATTTTGACCTTATCTTTATGAAACATGATCACAATGATCATCATTATAAAATTTAGGTCAAGTTCGATATTGGGTCATCTGGGGTCAAAAACTAGGTCACGAGGCCAAATCATTGAAAAATCTTGTGAACACACTAGAGGTCACAATTTTGACTCTATCTTTATGTAACTTGGTCACAATGTTTATCTCTATAAAATCTAGGTCAAGTTAGATACTTTGTCATTTGGGCCAAAATCTAGTTCTTAATTTTAACGGTTATAAGAGATTATTGGAATATTTAAAATATATGTTATGAACAGTGGACGATCGGGTTACGGTCGAGCAACAGGATTTAAATATATACAAGAAGTTGGTTCTTAAATCTTGCTAAGGCCAAAACAAATTAATATTGAAATTCTGATAACATATTGAAAAAAAAATAGGGTAGGTAGGTAGGAAAAACATGTAATTTTTTGAAATTATTTCATTGATTTTATGTACTGGAAAATCAACGATCAGCGATGACTTCCAGCAAAAATGCCATAAAATGTTTAGGGTAGGGGCAAAATAATAGGGTAGGTATAATTACCAGAACCGCAATATTTTGTTTTGGCCTAATAGAAGGTAAGAGGATCAGGTTAATATATCCCCACTAGAAAAAACTTCAAATTTAAACATTATGCATACACTTACAAAGCTGTACTCAAAAGTAATCATGAGTACTGTCTGGCTCACTCAATATGGCCATCAAAATCGTTGAAAAAGTACCAAATTCAATAATGCTTGATTCTACACAAGTACAACTAGTCGGTACTAAACCCATCAGCAGTCAAACCAAAGTATGTATTTCAGGAACTCTACTTTACCTACTACTCACAATTATTTTAGTACAAAATTCAAATCTAGGCCACATAAGTATTTTGAGTTCATACTACAACAATCTTGCTAACAAAGCCAACATTGCAACAAACTCAGGTGAGCGCTTAAGGGCCAATGGCCCTCTTGTTCACACTTAATTCTTATCCGGGTCGTAACTCGTACAGTATGAAACGTCATACAAATTTTATAGGTGAGTGTGCGTGTCCGATTTTTATATAAATTGGTACAAATGTCAACCACACCAAAAGGGAGTAATATCCCTAGCTCTGAGGTCAATGTTGCGATTGGAGTTCAAAGGTAAAACAGCTTATGTATTATGTTTAAAAGTCAATGACACACTTAGTCAAATTTTAAAGGACTTAAATTATATTATGTAATGAAAATCTGGCAGTTTTGTTTCAAAATGCTTATCATTAAATAAGTGTATACTTAAATGGATTGTCTTATTAGCTTGGGTATCAGTGACCTGTGGGCTCATTTCTTTGTTTTTGCCCATGCCATAACTCATACAATATTGAGGACTGCGTGCAGTGCCCAGTAACCATAACTGTCCTTTGTACATTTTGTAACCCGTCTCTAACGGAATAATTTCTATACAAAAAATATTACATTTCAATATAACAGAAACGCATTCAAAATACTTTTACCTTTGCAACATCACCTAAACCCTCTGTATCAAGAAGAACCAAAACGTGACCAGGTGATGCCGGGTGGGGCTTACACCAAACCCATATACCCTTCGTCTTAGATTTGACTGTACTTCCAAGGTCAAAACCTGGAAATAAAAGAACAAATATAATTGGACAGAGATAATCGTACGTATCATTCACTAGCCTCCAAAACTGTTCAAATTATGTGATTAACAAATAGGTAAAATATATCAAGTTAATGGCTGTTAAATAATGACATAATACTTAGCAAAAAAGAAGTCTTAACTTATAAACAAATGATTTATGATCAACGAAGTCAAAAGATTTTCTAAATTTCAAATAAATAGTGTCTATTAAACAACCCTAATCAATATGCTTAGGTAAAGTTTAGATCACTGTGCAGGTAACGTTACTTACTTTTTGAAAACATTAGGTGAGGTAGTGTTAGCATTCCCTCTTTTATCGTCAAAGTGGGCACCTTTTGAACTTTACATTTCACAAAACTTAAAATGATGTTTGCTAGGCGAAATTATGCTACTAGAAAGTTTGATGGTACTTCTTTAATGTATATCAAATATGTGTCAAATGGTCAAAATAGGTATTTAATCTCAAGGTGAGTAGTTTGGAGAAATGCAATAAGAAAACTTCAGATGCCGGGTTTAGTTTGTTTTTCCAAGCTCAAGTGATAATACATATCGAACAACCTTCGTAGAAATCCAAGCAGTTTGACATGAGTGCTGCTTTCCAAAACCAGACTGAGTTGCACTCAATAATCATGTTATTGATTTGATACAAGAGTTTCGAATATTTTAAAAGAAGAATATCTAGATAGTTCTATAATAAAATTCTATTTTTTATTCAAATATTTTTTAAGCCGTTTGAAAGTCAATAGTTTCATGATACAACCTTTTGTTTTTCCATACAACTTATTCATTAAGTACGATTTTCCGCTCCTGTAGACACCACACACTCCAACCACGCTCACAGGAACGTCAATTTGGCTGATCTGTTGTAAAACGTCTTCAACAATTTGAAGGTTCATGTTTGAATCATTGGATACCAAACACATAGGTTTTTTGAAAACGTCTAGATGTTGAAACCTGAAATAAATAAATAAAACATTGAATGATATAACTGGACAATTATCAAACTACACAAATGAATACACCTTACATAACAAGAGCTGACCAAGAGTTATTTATAGTGAAACAAGAAGTCAAAATCTATTGCAAGGTCATACAACCAGGGGGGGTATCAGTCCCAAAAAGTCAAGACACGGGGCCGATTTATCTCAAAATCTTAAGAACCAGTAATAATAACTAGATGGCTTTATTTTGCAATAATTATGTTCTGCTAAATATTGAATAAGGTATCTTATGTTATGTTTATTGTTTTATTATTTTAGCAATTTCGAGAAGGCACTTCCATTGAACTTCAATGTAAAATTTATTTATTATTGACATTGTTTTGTTGTCACAGGTACAGACGACTGACAAAGGCTGGTTCCAAAGCACACACGTAGTCACATATTAATTAATCGCATAACACGTTAACGTACCTTTCTTGATCAGGCGAGTCGACCTACAACATAAAACGGTAGAATTTACTACATTTGTACAAACAGATAGAATTGATAAATGCTGAGCGATTAACCCAAATATAGTTTCTACACATAATTTTAGAATCTAATTTTGATTCGGTGCGAACTGACACGGTAGTATTTATATTCAGGTTGTGAACTCACCACCAGAGGTTGAACTCGTTGCATAACTCGTTTTTTTGTGTGTTATAAGTCACTTGACTGATAACAGTAAAGTTCCGCTTATAAGACCACTTTGATTATTTTGAAATCATGCAGATTTTTTCTAGTTTAATGTCCCAAAGTATTCAATTTAGAACGAAAAAGGTCCGCTAATAAGACCGATTCGCTATTAAGACCACATTTTAGACTGGTCTTATTAGCGGAACTTCACTGTATATGCTGTTTTGCCACGTTCATGACGTGTTTCTTTCTGATTCAGCAACATGCAGACCACTCTTGGATAAAAACATGAACATAAAACCAATGATTGGACACAAATCACCTATTTATGAGCAATATCATGCAATATTTGCAACAAAGTTTAACAAAATTATACCAACTTCATTCATGTAATCAAAGGTAAGTAACCAATGAAGAGTTATTCGTACTATCACCGATTTTTGAATACTCAAGAAAATCATACATTAACTACTCCGGAACGAACATTTGAATGATATATACCAAAATCAGTATCATACTCAATAAATATATTCCAAAATGCATCCATCAAATGTATTTATGCAATAAAACATACCCATCATATTTTTGAGTTCAATATACATGTACAAATGAAATCATACAATTTTTTTAGTAAGTAAGTAAATTGTTTATTTTCGTGACTTGTGTATATGTATTTACAAACCCACATATAATATTCACTTTGCATATGTAAGTGATGTAAGATATGTCTAAAGAATTTTCTTACAATGAAAGTCAAAAGACTTAGTGACAGTGACAGCAATAAAATGAGCAAGAACAGTATGGTGTATCGATGCTACTACTTGACTTGGTGCAGAGTACATACGTTGAAAGAGGATATTTCTCTATTCATGGCCAACAAGCGGCACCTCGACAAAAAGTTTAAGGAAATCCGAAATATTGTATCACAATAAATCTTCATTAGTAGTATATATCGGACGCCAGCTGCCTTTCTTGTGATTGTGATGCGATCCTATAACGAGGTCAACAACCCGCCATCTTGGATCTGAATTCGGTCACCACCTTGACATGACACTCCTCAGGTTATTGCGTAATACCTATTCATAGAAATGAAACCCTTTCATCGCTTAAATTACCTATTGTGTTGCATGATTAAAAAAATGTAAATGAAGGGCGACTATATGGTAATTTTAATTACTCGAGTCGGTCATAAGATTACGACATTTTTTATAGTAACTAACGTAAATATAGTAGTCATTATTGTCGCTAGAGTGACTTCCCTTATTACATTCAGTTTACACTGACATACTGTCGATTCAATAAATACTAATTCTAAGGGAAGTAACTGTCTCAATAAACTAATTTGTTCTAGATAGGGTTATCTCCCTTTGTTGATCGATGATATAATTGGCAGTGTGATTGGTTTTAATGGTAACATGGACATGTTTTTCCATGTATAACTTAATCATGATGAAATCGGTGTGATCCTATAACGAGTCAACTTTATAAAGCCTACGGAAAACAAGTCACAACACGTTAGGGATGATGAACATATTTTCATCATGAATGAATTAATTTAAAATCTGTCTTCTGCTACGCTTACATTGAAGCCTGTAAAAAGCGGGTACGTATGACAATCGTCTGATAGATAAGAAATCAAATATAAAACGGCCAGAGTGGGCTCAAAAAGCGACTCGGTCCCTGATATGGCCGACGAAGTACTTGGTGCAGTGACCATTTATATTCATCCATATTTATTTGAATGACAAAAGGGGCAACCCAGCCCTAAGAGGATTATGTAGGTACAATATATAAATTTGAAAATCAAAATTTGACGAGACTTATATATTTCAACGGTATGACTCAATGTAGTACTTATTGAATTGGCGGCTGATTTGAAAAAAAAATCTTCTGCTAGGTCAATTATCATTACGCCCGAGTGGGCTCAAAAAGTGACTCATTTTCTACACATCCAAGATGGCGGCTTTATATAGAATATAGAAGGAAAAACTAAGGGGTCACCGAGTGCGTTGTAGTCTATCCTCCCAGCCTTGACTAGAATGTTGGTGCCAATTGAGATCATGACATTTTTAGCCTCTATGCCCCCAACTCTTCATCTAGGAATGGAGCGGAGGACTCATATTAGTAAATAACTGCTGTTACATGTATATTGTCAATATATATAATTACTGTTGTGTGTTTTCGTAAGGGACAAGTATTACCCGCGGGATGAGTGAAGAGAGGAGTGAATGAGGACCCTTGAGGAGTGAATGAGGATTCCAAGAAATGCCGCACTCAACCACCACCTACATACTGGTGTATGTAATAAAGACTCAACCAAGTAAATAGCTTCGATGTTTACTTTATTGATATATACCAACACTAACAATATATATTAAAAGTTAAATTTATGTACCCATATTCTTATATTTTCCACAATGGCGTCTCGAGATTTAACTTTCATTCGGAGTGGTCCATGTCATCATCCGATTCCAGGTCAGGAATTTCGTAAGTATCCAGAATCTTATCAAAAAGAAACCTCCGCTTGAGTAGGCCTTGTTTCAAAGCTTTCTCTTTGTCGTAACCGTATCTATCGATCAGTTCTTCCACCGTCTTCTTAATAGACTTATACATAGGATCTTTTTTCATCTCGTCGAAGAACAACATTTTACTGCCAAAAACGTTCATCACGGATTTCCGGTAGGTGCTTTTCATTATCTTGAAAACGTGTTCTTTGGCTTCCGCATCACTAATGCCTGTATCTTCTCCCATAAGAGCTTTTACTTTAGAGTCATACTGCGACTGGCACTTTTGAAACGCTTCGTCGACGACGTCTTCCCAAAAATCCCCCACCGAAGGCTCCTCCGATGTATCGTCACTGTCGCTGGACAAATCGTCTTGTATGGGTCCAAAAATATCATTTTTCGCTGATACGTCCGACATCGCGTCATCATCCGAATCCGAATGCACTGATTGTTTATGACGTAACATATTATCCTTTCGTCCGAATGTTTTCAAACAAATATCGCACTGAAACATCCTGCCCAACGTTCGTAATCAGAATGTGGAGGAGTGAGTAAAATATTAGCTTTAATCCTATAGTCGCGATGCCGGCATACATTTAGCGATAGACTCATTGTCACCAAAACGGATAGTGCTTCAAATGAAGCGTCAAGCGTATCGGTTTCACTAAATGTGTGGGTTCCTCGTCCCCTTCTCCCCTGATGTACACCTCAAACTCTCTCAGTTCCGTCTTCCTCACCGGCACGGGAAACGGAGGATCAAGAATATAATCCCACCTGCCCTTGCCGCTTTTTTCTAACCGCCTCAACAAGGGTCGCTGTTCGCCATTCACGATACTTTCCTTACACAAAACTCTGTATAGATGTATAACCCATCATCCGCTTTAATCGTGGACTTTGCTTTTTCCGTAGCGTGACATTCAACGAGCGCCACTGTCCATACGCCGGGTAAGTACAAGGGGAAGTTCAACTGTACCCTGAATCTCGTAGTAGTGTTATCGTCGAAATAGACGTTACTCTCGTCACTTTGGACGTAAAGATACCTATCCATCTTCTCAAGAGCTCCGTCGAATAACTCCGCAACCGAGTTTAAGCAAAGGCGAGACACGATGCTGTCGATTCGACGTCCGAGCAATCACTAGTGGCGTATAAATTAGTTATCTCTTAAATCCTGGGCCACGTTGTCCCTAGGTCCTGCAGGCTTAACGAAGAGAGGAGTAAAAGAAGTGGTATGAGGTGGCAAATGAGGGGTGTGAGGAGGCAAATGAGGGTGTGAGGAGGCAAATGAGGGATGTGAGGAGGATCTCATTCACTCCTCTCTTCGTTTAGCCTGCAGGACCTAGGGACAACGTGGCCCAGGATTTAAGAGATAACTAATTTATACACTGCCAATTATATCATCGATCAACAGAGGGAGATAACCCTATCTAGAACAAATTAGTTTATTGAGACAGTTACTTACCTTAGAATTAGTATTTATTGAATCGACAGTATGTCAGTGTAAACTGAATGTAATAAGGGAAGTCACTCTAGCGACAATAATGACTACTATATTTACGTTAGTTACTTCCCTTACTCCACTCTAAAAAATGTCGTAATCTTATGACCGACTGGAGTAATTAAAATTACCATATAGTCGCCCTTCATTTACATTTTTTTAATCATGCAACACAATAGGTAACTTAAGCGATGAAAGGGTTTCATTTCTATGAATAGGTATTACGCAATAACCTGAGGAGTGTCATGTCAAGGTGGTGACCGAATTCAGATCCAAGATGGCGGGTTATTGACCTCGTTATAGGATCGCATCACAATCACAAGAAAGGCAGCTGGCGTCCGATACTGAAAGTACTAAAGCTGGCTACTTTCATTAGCAGACCAACGCCATTATGATTTTGCCACTGACTGTGCATGCACAGAACACATCTCATTTTGTTATGAAAGAAAATTTCGTTTTCGTATTAAAATAAGTATACGTACATGGCAAAATTAAATTTTAGTACTTTCAAAAAAAAATTTACCTTTCTTGTACTCGTTCTGACAGGTTTTGGTGTTATCGGTGGTGATTGACATCTCTGAAATCCAGCCAATGGTTCAACATTCTGTGTATAAAAAGTTCCAAAATTATTAACCATTAAGAGGACAGCAAATACGTTTCTTATACATACATGTAACACACAACTTATTAGTCAGTTGTATAGCTAGTTTGCGATAGACATAATCACATATTTACATATAACATATATTACATATATACTACACCTACAAGTCTGAAACTTTGCACGAATAAATAAAATATATCTACCTAATACATACTGAAATTTCAGCAACATCAGAAATGAGTTAAACAATTTTGTTCATAAGTTTTTTGTAACATATTTGTAGTTTTGTATGACATATCAAGTTAGAAGACTTGATACTTGTAACAGACAATTTAACAGTCACGTGATACGCCTAACGGTATATTTCCGTATTGCATACTACTTACTATAACAAACGCGAGGTCGGTCTGTGAATCAATCTGAAGAAATACATGTCATTGTTGTACATTGATTAAAAGACACACATCTGAATAACCCGAAGCACATGGGCCTTCTAAGTCTCGTCTGCATAACAGCAATGTCAATCCAGTCGATCACGGATTGTAACGGTTAAATAATTGATAGTAAATCATCAATGGAATACCAAATGACTTCCCTGCGTAAAACTGTCCATACGTATAGAATTTTGATATTAATAAAGAATTAATGTCTTTTAAAAGGCTGCTAAAAAATTGGAAGTTCAGAATGGGAGTAGGTAGGAAGTTATTGTAGTTCTGTGTAATAGATTTTCAGAAAGGTTAGAAAAACATTTTCGATCGCAAACTAGCTATACACGAAGGCTATGTTAATGAATTGCTCTGTAAAGATTGCTTAAATACAATGTACATGTATTATAGATTATAATCAAGTAACATTTAAAATGTTACATATGACAGTTATTATGTGTGGACAATAACTTAGATTATAGTTTACCATACTTCTTTGTCTAATCAAAAGCCAAGGAATTTCAAATTTTTGGACCACTTATTCATTTATGTTTGCAATGGGCATAATAAGTATTAGATACAGTACTAGTTTTCGTTCAAAAGTGTCTTCTTACAAGCGTTATTGTACAGTTTCGGAAGGACAAACAACATAATTGTCCGAGGCAAAGCCGAAGATAATTTGTTGTTTGTCCTTCCGAAACTGTACAATAACACTTGTAAGAAGACACTTTTGAGCGATAACAAGTTCTGTATCTGACTTATACTCCGACAAAAAGCAAAATGATCTCCAGAGAGACGATGGTTATCCAACAGTTCCTTGCACAATCCATGAACAGTGCATCGTTCGCAGCATAGAAAATATAGTTCTAATGTAAAAATATGCTTGGCCTATAATGTACCAAAGAGATTAAGTTAACTGTCCAAAAATGTCCATTCATAGGTTTAGTTAGCTTGTGATTAAAATTCACAAGTGTCAATGTGTTTATGCACCTTATAAGTGCTTATAATACACTTGCATCTTGTTTTCTTCATTCATTGATAAAGGACTTAGTGCACAAAGGTAGAAATTTATGCATCTTATTTTCACAATAATTGTCATATTTCTATGAAAATATTTGATGGTTTTATTTCTAATACACATAACAAGGTTATATTCATACTACCAATGTTGAAGCTAACAGTCGTATTAATATATAGAATAAAGTTCACCTGATAAGACAATAGCCAGACATGTCTTCGTCATCCTTAGACCCATTTGGAAGAATAAGAACATCCGTCTACCAACAAAACTGAAGCTCTTCAACTCAAATGTGATCTCCGTCCTACTATACGGCTCAGAGACGTGGAGAGACACCAAAATGCTTGATGAAAAGCTACAAGTCTTTGTCAACACCTGCCTACGTCAGATCCTCCAAATCCGCTGGCCAGAGACAATATCAAACCGAGACCTATGGAGAAGACCCACCAGTCCCCAATTGCCATGACAATAAAGAAGCGGAAATGGCGGTGGATTGGCCACACACTCCGGAAGGCCCCCAACAACATTGTCCGCCAATCCCTTGACTGGAACCCCCAAGGGAGGAGGAAGAGGGGAAGACCTGTCCTGACATGGAGACGAACGATGGAAAAAGAGCTGAAGGCCATCTCCATGTCATGGAACGAAGCGAAAACAGCGGCTCAAGACAGACCTAGATGGCGAAGAGTGGTGGATGCCCTATGCCCCCCCCCTGGGGCGAAGAGGATTAGGTAGGTAGGTAGGTAGGATAAGACAATTAAAGTAACTATTTGTATTCTGTATATATTCAGGTTTCTTGTACATGTAATTAATTGCACAATGAATTTTTACAGCTAAATCTTAAATTCGCTTAAATTGTTACTAAACTTTAAAAATACTGTAAAAGCACTGCTTTTCTTGGGAATAATAGGACAATAAATTTTGCTTGGTATGAATATTCTGTAACTTTGCTTTAATTGCTATAATAATTTCTACTTTTCTTGGTCGTTACAAGAGTATAAATTTTGCTCCCCATTTTGCGTTTTACAAAACAATTAGCAACTTCTCTAAAATTTGTTCTGGCCTAAATTAATCAAGAATATTGGAATTCATGATTTAGTAATCTACACAATTGATTCGAGCAAAACGCCACAAATTAAATGGTTTTACAGTAGTACAGGCTAATATTGCACTATCATAAGGTGGATTTACAATTTTCTAGCTACATGTTTTTGAAGAGTAAAAATAATTTAATTTCAATGTGACAAAATTTGTGGATATGGTGAAAAAGACCATTTCGTGGAAAGTTCAACGTAATTTAAAGGATTTTCGTGGTTGAAATCATCCACAAAATTAAATCCCTCTTGAATATTATTGATTTTACAGTATGTCATTTATTTAACTGTTCATGTAGTTATAAGCGGATTTGTCATGATTGACCAATTATTTTCTGAGTAAATGTTTTGTACAAACAACTTTCTTACAACTCAAAAAGTGTACACTTACGAAAATAATGTACACTTTATCAATGTAGTCACAGGGCGTATCGGAGTATAAGTATTTAGTAAAGCTGTTTATTAGGACAATTTTACTGTTTTTCTATAGATCTACAACGACCTTCGAAATATGACCCCTGGACGAGTCCATTTGCCAAGGTTGAAACGATATTTACCGTTATTTTCCGAAAAAATATGAACACTTTTGAGAAAAACATAGTTTACTTCAAGCTGGCAACGTGGCTTAGTGGATAAACTCTTCTCTTGGCAGAAACATACTTTATATTTGGGATGTGGGTTCGAGTCCGCTGCTATACTCTTTTTCAATAATTAAATTTCTATTTCAATAGTTTTTATCGTATTACGTGTATTAATTAATTAATTCTTAATATTTTATAAATTCACGTTTTATAACAAATGAAAAATATTTTGTTTCCATTACATTGATTTAGTCTCGATATTGTATTTATTGCTCAATTTTCATTCGGGTGATAATTGGATATAATTACTAATAACTCGAGTCAGTGGCTTCGCTGCAATCACCATTTTAAGAATTTGCTGTAGAAACGTCAGAATTAGCTAATGATGTATGTTGTGTGTCTGTGTGGTGCAGTGGTCATAGTACATCGCTTACAATCGCTTTTTTTATTCTTTCCAGTGTGAGTTCGGACCCACAAACGAACAGTTTTTTATATTTAATAAACCAATACTTACATGTAATGCTATATGCATTCATTGTATTACCCGATTATGATCACATATCATTATATATTTTTTCTATTCATATTTTGCGTTATTCTTTGTTCCTATATTAATTATATCAATTATACAATGTAAGTATCAATTGAGTAACAAGTTGCAACGCTGAGACAACCTTATATGCAGTCTATATGCTAGCTCTTGTCAGTCCGACAACCCTCTCTCACACACGGACAATTAAGTCCTATTTCCTTCTCCTCCATACAAAACCTAGTGAGTATGTACGTTCTCGATGAGATCTTTCGCGCCGTCGCTATATCTGTGTACCAGCTATGACATATGTGCTTCCCACTCACTGAAACTTTTATAATTATGCATCTCTGTGTAATTAGAAAAGCACGAAACATGTTTGCTGAGCAAAATTTTAAAAAAATATGTAGCTGACTGCGATTCGAACTCATACGTTCAGTTTTGAAATACTCGTATTCATAGTAGCTTAGCCGACTGCGCTATGCGCATTTCTTGATAAGTGAATTCTTAATGCATGCTCTATCGGTAAATGCACCCCTATAACCTGGATTAATCAAATGTTAAAAGTACAGTTACGCCCGAGTGCTTGTTGTAGATCTATACCAGCAATCATAATAGCAAGTTGGCGTAATTTCACCCTCATTATCCCATAAATGTGCATGCAATTGTTTGCATACAAAGGGTCACAAAAAAGGACGGATATATTTAGACTGAACCATTTTTATTGAAATGTCCACTTCATGATAGTGAAAGAGCTTTGTTTATCTCAAACATATCTGAAAATGTAAAACCGTTTAAAACATTAGACACGTCTAGTCAATTTATATACTGAGAAAAAGTTCCAACTAGATCCAATGATTATTATTGTATTTTTTGTTTGATAATGGAAACATGCAAAAATAGATTACATAATGTGAAAAACAATTCATTTTCCCATAACAAAAGTGATCATTCAATAACAGAACATGTAAGCCCATCACAAAACACAATCTTTGACAACTTGATCCTCCAAGTTAGCGGTTAGCGGTTTATGTGACCCGTTCATTAAATATAAAAAAATGAAGCAACCAAGTAACTGTCACTGTAAGGGACATATCCTGATGCCCAGGCATTGCACCTGTCTGTATGTTATTTAATTATGCCTTGGGCTGGTTAAACTCTTTGTCATGTTAGTTCTAAGTCTATCACTTCAGCTACCATACAGTCTGCATTGCGCCAGCATAGATCCTTAGTATCTATCTAAGTCCGAGTCGAATGCTTTATTTATGTCTGAGAAATTGTCTGTGCGTAACGAGTTTTCGCGACTCTACCGTATTTATTTCATGCCTATTTACTTTTAAATCACTGTGTATGTGTTAAATCATCTTAGAACTACTTATTGTTGTTACTTACTGATGTTAGGGACTCTGATTTTAGCTGTCAGTCATGTATTTTTTGTGATTCATTGTGTGGAATATTTGTTGACAGTTTATCATCCGCCATATCTGTTATCTGTTGATCTTCACGGCCATCAATGACGAATCCCAGCAATGATGCTAGGAATAAAATCCAAATGTTAATAATGTATAATGTTCACCTCCACCACACAAATATGTACAGTATGCAGTTTATCATATAGTCAGTATTGATCAAGTGAAGTACATATATTCAGCACATATAATAACTTTCAGCCAAATCTGCAATAGACCAACATTAGTTGGGTTAGTAGATCAACCAGAACAAAATACGTCATTGTTTTGAAATCTCTTTGAAAATTTTATATCGAGTTGTGTGCAACTGGAAAAATAGTCTGCGTATATGAAATTCCATTACATTAAGCTTTTCTCTTTTCAAACGCTTGCACTCAGGAATTACAGAACAGTCTATAAGGGCCTGGACCAACTGACTGGGTGTTTTTATGTAAGGAGTGACACCAGCAGATGCCAATACACTCCAGATGTCGCACATAATAGGGTCCCTCACATGGTGGAGAGCAGGACAAACTAAGAGGAAATGTTCAATTGTCTCGTCTCCAGATTTGCAGCTTGGGCAGGTTTTGTCGACATCATTTTGGTTAAACCTACTCCGATTCACTTGAAGAATATATGTGCCAGTGAGGATCCTGAATCTCACTGGTAGCCGTGTCACTTCAAGGACAGAGTGGCACCCTAAACGCAGGACAGGGTGGAGTTTTCCAGGTACAAATTCGGTGTTCATAGACTTGAGGGTAGAGTATGTGGTAGCTATTTTTTCAATTTCGTCTTTCCAGTATAATACTACTTTGCGATGTACCAGACTTTTCCATTGAGTTTTGTCAAGAGGGGATTGTAGGTAGTCCTCTATATCCCCGAGTTCATATTTTGATAACAGGGGTGGCACTGAGTTAACCCATGAGCAAGAATTATCAGACTTCACAGTTATCTGTCTAATGAAGATTTCACGCTCGACACTTGTTTGATGCTGTCTACAGATGTTATTAAAGAAATTCAATATCTTCAGGTGATAAATAGCCTGCATTGGAAGGAGACCTGTGAGTATATATACACAGGAGTCTGCCGCATTAGTAGGTAAAGACAAGATTTGTTTAATTGTTTTCTTATGGAATAACTCCAACTGGGCAATTAGAGAGTCCCTTGCAATGAAGACCTCAATACCATAAGTAAGTATGGGTAAGATAAATGATCTATATTGATCAAGGCAAGACTCGTGGTCAAATTCATTATGACCATGCAGTCCCGCCCCCATTAGACCATACAGTGTACGTCTGGCCTTTTTAATATTTCCTTCAATGTTAAGCTTAGCAGTCTGTTGTATCGATGTTGTTCTGGTGATTCCAAGATGAACTGATGAATCATCATTTTTGAGAGTTTGCTCTCCCATTGTGAAATTCTCACTTGGAATGTCTTTCACCCTTTCCGAATGCTTCACCTTGAGGGCAACTGTTTTGGTAGGTTGCAGGAGGTAGCGTTCCTCACAGGCAAAAGACAGGGACATGTCAATCATGAGCTGGGTGTCACAATGGTCTCTACTCATGATGCAGACATCATCTGCACAGGCAGAGCTATTTGCAACCACAATTCCTATACGACCTCCATGGCCAGCACTAGTGAGACGGTCAAGGAGGGGATTTACATATAGTTTATAAAGATCAGTAGACAAGATGCCACCTTGTCTCACACCCTGCAATATCTCAAAGGAATCACTTAACTTATTTTGGTATTTAACAACACTTGAAGAATTTTCGTGCAGTGACTTCAGAAGAGGCCAGTGTCCGTCATTTATCCCAGCATGGTATACACGACGCAAGAGGTGAAAATGATCTACGACGTCGAATGCAGATTTGGCATCCAGCAATACAACATGGGCAGGTTTCTTAAGGTCGGAGCACTCGCGGTAGAACTCTTCAAGGATGTAGGCAGCATTAAGGGGAGAGGAACCAGATGTGAAACCCCTTTGCATGGGATTTTGGGCATTCATAACCTTGTCTTGTATTCTATTCCTAATTACAGTTTCAACGATTTTGCAGAGAATTGGCAGCACAGTTATACCCCTATAGCTTCCAACCTCAGTCTGAACACCCTTGTTTTTAAATACTGGGGATAGAATGCCTCTCTTTAAGACTGATGGAATGTCTCTAGCCTCAAATATTTGATTTATTACATGTAGGATGTGGGAATGTAGTAGTTCTGGTCCATAAACACTATGCTCAATATTAACACCAAAAATGTCTGCAGCTTTGCCTTTGTGAATAGTTTTGAAAGATTTTAACAGTTCGGTTAGTGTAACAGGGCTTACAGGCTTATCACCAACAATATCTTTAATGTGTAGTATTTCACTTTCAACCTGGGCGTGATACCCTTCATCAAAATCAGAATTGACTGACTTTTTAGCCAAATGCTCGAAATGAGTCCTAAAACCTTCCAGAATTCCATCTGACCCAGAAAAGCTGGTGTCACCAACATACAAGTCGTCAACTGAGTGTTTAAGTGACCCTCTCTGTTTGTTAATGAGTTTGTAGAATAACTTTTTGTCATTGGATCTTGCGTCGATTATTTCTTGTTTCTGAAGGCTCAGTTGTCTTGCCACACCGACACGACACAAACGCCGAAATTCCTTATTACATAGTTTTCTCTCGATAAATAATGGGTCTTGGCTATCGTTCTTTTTACCAGTATCTTTCCATCTTTTGTTTATAATTCTACACTTCTTTAGGGCCATGGAGATTTCAGGATTCCACACATTTAGTTTTGGTCTTGTGTTTCTAGATTTCTTCTTTTTACCTTGCTCGGAATGAGCAGCATCGCACATTATCTTGCAGAGTTCTGGAGCAGAATGCTCAACACTTTCACCATTATTCATATCTTTATCGTGAAGTTTCTTAGTTAAAATTTCTGAAAATATAACTTTATCCAGTTTGTCCCACTTCACACGTGTCATGGAAGATTGTTTATCACTTGTAATTTTGGGTTTCTTGGTGAATAGTCGCCTAGGAACTGTGGAAGTGAATAGTTTATTCAAAGCGCTGAAGCTACTGCATATCAACTAATATGTATAATTTAAGCTATAGGAAGCGCAAGTTTGAGGTTATTATTGTTTGCAAGATGCTTATTTATTGTTTTAGACTATATTTATTGTAATAGACCCGAGTTTTAGCCATGGGCACTTGTTTTCACAGTGTTCACACTGTGCTCGGTGAATTCACGTCGCTGCACCAAAGTTTATGTGGAGCGTTATTTTCGTGAATTTCACCGTCGCGCGGTGTGAATTACACATTTTCATTTGTGGTGCACACTGTGCACAGTGCACAGGGCAGTGATCGTATATAAACCCCTTCCAGACTGTGCACTGGAGCATTCACCACTCCAAATTCTGAGACCCATACTTTTGGCGATTTTTCCGTAGAATAGACTTTTCTAGTAGGTTTAACTTTTAACTCCCATATCTATCTGCATTCATTAAGTAACATATTTTAATAATTGTTATTTCATCTTTACACCAAATTTCATGTTAACTATTAAGGGTATTTAGTTTTTTTAACTATTTATTTGTTATAGAAGTAGATCTAGACAGCTTCGGTCGGCTCGCGTATTTTTGAAATAGATCCTAGATCTGTTTTCTAGTTGTTTTGCGACGTCACCGCACATTTGGCTGACATACAGTATAATTGTACATGTATTTATCATAGATCTAGTAAATGTGATGCTCATTTTATTAATTAAATTCATGAACGTTAAATCGATAACTGGTGTTTGTTCAGTAGTTTGTTGGTAGATCTTTTGTCCCCAGGTAACCTGACAGAGATCGTCAGGTGAAATTGTGATCACTATTGTCCGTCTGTTCGTAGTACATGTATATAGTCTATACTGTGCTGGACGCCTAATTGATAACGCTCTTGCCTAAGTCACTACCAATATTGTGCAGGCGTGTAACAGGGTCCAATAGCACAGATTGAGCGTCCTAACATCCGTTAGTACACAGGCTTACCAGTGGCCACAGGGTTTAGAAACACATACCAAGTTGAATTGGAGACTGACATCCGTTAGTATATCTACACAGACTAACCACAGGGTTTAGTAACACAATAAAGTTGTATTTGAGACTAACATCCGTTAGTAGATCAACAAACACGAAACACAGGGTCTTGTAACTCAGACCAAGTCATACGGTATACCGTTATATCGGTTAGTGCGCTTAGTGCGTACAGTATACTGGAGTAACCGCAAGGTTGAGGAGCGCAACTATATGACCCAATGTACAAGTATAACATGCTATAGATCTACAACAAGCACTCGGGCGTAACTGTACTTTTAACATTTGATTAATCCAGGTTATAGGGGTGCATTTACCGATAGAGCATGCATTAAGAATTCACTTATCAAGTAATGCGCATAGCGCAGTCGGCTAAGCTACTATGAATACGAGTATTTCAAAACTGAACGTATGAGTTCGAATCGCAGTCAGCTACATATTTTTTTAAAATTTTGCTCAGCAAACATGTTTCGTGCTTTTCTAATTACACAGAGATGCATAATTATAAAAGTTTCAGTGAGTGGGAAGCACATATGTCATAGCTGGTACACAGATATAGCGACGGCGCGAAAGATCTCATCGAGAACGTACATACTCACTAGGTTTTGTATGGAGGAGAAGGAAATAGGACTTAATTGTCCGTGTGTGAGAGAGGGTTGTCGGACTGACAAGAGCTAGCATATAGACTGCATATAAGGTTGTCTCAGCGTTGCAACTTGTTACTCAATTGATACTTACATTGTATAATTGATATAATTAATATAGGAACAAAGAATAACGCAAAATATGAATAGAAAAAATATATAATGATATGTGATCATAATCGGGTAATACAATGAATGCATATAGCATTACATGTAAGTATTGGTTTATTAAATATAAAAAACTGTTCGTTAGTGGGTCCGAACTCACACTGGAAAGAATAAAAAAAGCGATTGTAAGCGATGTACTATGACCACTGCACCACACAGACACACAACATACATCATTAGCTAATTCTGACGTTTCTACAGCAAATTCTTAAAATGGTGATTGCAGCGAAGCCACTGACTCGAGTTATTAGTAATTATATCCAATTATCACCCGAATGAAAATTGAGCAATAAATACAATATCGAGACTAAATCAATGTAATGGAAACAAAATATTTTTCATTTGTTATAAAACGTGAATTTATAAAATATTAAGAATTAATTAATTAATACACGTAATACGATAAAAACTATTGAAATAGAAATTTAATTATTGAAAAAGAGTATAGCAGCGGACTCGAACCCACATCCCAAATATAAAGTATGTTTCTGCCAAGAGAAGAGTTTATCCACTAAGCCACGTTGCCAGCTTGAAGTAAACTATGTTTTTCTCAAAAGTGTTCATATTTTTTCGGAAAATAACGGTAAATATCGTTTCAACCTTGGCAAATGGACTCGTCCAGGGGTCATATTTCGAAGGTCGTTGTAGATCTATAGAATAACAGTAAAATTGTCCTAATAAACAGCTTTACTAAATACTTATACTCCGATACGCCCTGTGACTACATTGATAAAGTGTACATTATTTTCGTAAGTGTACACTTTTTGAGTTGTAAGAAAGTTGTTTGTACAAAACATTTACTCAGAAAATAATTGGTCAATCATGACAAATCCGCTTATAACTACATGAACAGTTAAATAAATGACATACTGTAAAATCAATAATATTCAAGAGGGATTTAATTTTGTGGATGATTTCAACCACGAAAATCCTTTAAATTACGTTGAACTTTCCACGAAATGGTCTTTTTCACCATATCCACAAATTTTGTCACATTGAAATTAAATTATTTTTACTCTTCAAAAACATGTAGCTAGAAAATTGTAAATCCACCTTATGATAGTGCAATATTAGCCTGTACTACTGTAAAACCATTTAATTTGTGGCGTTTTGCTCGAATCAATTGTGTAGATTACTAAATCATGAATTCCAATATTCTTGATTAATTTAGGCCAGAACAAATTTTAGAGAAGTTGCTAATTGTTTTGTAAAACGCAAAATGGGGAGCAAAATTTATACTCTTGTAACGACCAAGAAAAGTAGAAATTATTATAGCAATTAAAGCAAAGTTACAGAATATTCATACCAAGCAAAATTTATTTTCCTATTATTCCCAAGAAAAGCAGTGCTTTTACAGTATTTTTAAAGTTTAGTAACAATTTAAGCGAATTTAAGATTTAGCTGTAAAAATTCATTGTGCAATTAATTACATGTACAAGAAACCTGAATATATACAGAATACAAATAGTTACTTTAATTGTCTTATCCTACCTACCTACCTACCTAATCCTCTTCGCCCCAGGGGGGGGGCATAGGGCATCCACCACTCTTCGCCATCTAAGTCTGTCTTGAGCCGCTGTTTTCGCTTCGTTCCATGACATGGAGATGGCCTTCAGCTCTTTTTCCATCGTTCGTCTCCATGTCAGGACAGGTCTTCCCCTCTTCCTCCTCCCTTGGGGGTTCCAGTCAAGGGATTGGCGGACAATGTTGTTGGGGGCCTTCCGGAGTGTGTGGCCAATCCACCGCCATTTCCGCTTCTTTATTGTCATGGCAATTGGGGACTGGTGGGTTCTTCTCCATAGGTCTCGGTTTGATATTGTCTCTGGCCAGCGGATTTGGAGGATCTGACGTAGGCAGGTGTTGACAAAGACTTGTAGCTTTTCATCAAGCATTTTGGTGTCTCTCCACGTCTCTGAGCCGTATAGTAGGACGGAGATCACATTTGAGTTGAAGAGCTTCAGTTTTGTTGGTAGACGGATGTTCTTATTCTTCCAAATGGGTCTAAGGATGACGAAGACATGTCTGGCTATTGTCTTATCAGGTGAACTTTATTCTATATATTAATACGACTGTGAGCTTCAACATTGGTAGTATGAATATAACCTTGTTATGTGTATTAGAAATAAAACAATCAAATATTTTCATAGAAATATGACAATTATTGTGAAAATAAGATGCATAAATTTCTACCTTTGTGCACTTAGTCCTTTATCAATGAATGAAGAAAACAAGATGCAAGTGTATTATAAGCACTTATAAGGTGCATAAACACATTGACACTTGTGAATTTTAATCACAAGCTAACTAAACCTATGAATGGACATTTTTGGACAGTTAACTTAATCCCTTTGGTACATTATAGGCCAAGCATATTTTTACATTAGAACTATATTTACTATGCTGCGAACGATGCACTGTTCATGGATTGTGCAAGGAACTGTTGGATAACCATCGTCTCTCTGGAGATCATTTTGCTTTTTGTCGGAGTATAAGTCAGATACAGAACTTGTTATCGCTCAAAAGTGTCTTCTTACAAGCGTTATTGTTCAGTTTCGGAAGGACAAACAACAATAATAGTAGAGATGTACACACCTAGACGGATGTGAGGTTATATATCTTTTAACGGTAAATGTACGAAGGGTTTTCTCGAAGTTATGTATGACTACTACTAATTCAATGGATTAATTTACCATCAATACACATGATTAAATCCGTCCAAATTCAATTGAGACAATCCCTTGGTTTTTAACCCTTACAATTTAAAGATGTCCATATAGGGGTACATGTGTGCACATCTTTAGTAATAGTTACTAAAATGACTAAAACGCACATTTCGCAATGAATACAAAGAACAAACCACACTGGTATTGGGAAAATACAACGTTAAGTTGAAAGTCCAAGAAATCTAAAACAAATATACTATAATGGCAAATAGTCTGTGACTCACCTGTTGAGGCTGTATATGTGTCGCATTGGATAGTTGGAAGGAACCATTCGGATTATCAACAACCCAACCACCCTTCTCCGATTTATTCCACCTGCCTCCACCAGTAGCCATTTTTCATTATCTGACTAAGAAACCCTGTACCAAAGAAATTAATTGTATTACTATTATTAATTTACTTAACATTGTTCATTTTCTCCTTCGATTAGGTGTTTTGTATTTTATTTATGTGATGTTTGTTTATTTTTTTGCCCTCGGCTGGTAAAGTTGATTGATGCCTTCCCTGTCAGAATGTCTCACATCTTTTTTATTAGTAGATCTATGTAGAGGCAACCTATGATCATATAAAAGTTTGAAACACTCAAATAAGCAATCAAATGGGGTTCAGTGGCAATATTTATTAATCAAGTAAGAGTTTTAAAACACTTTCAATTCGATAAATATCAGAAATAATATGGGAAATAGAAAATTTCCTGTAGATGTGTTTAAATACTTGTTCTCGAAAAAGTTCCTAACCTAATGTAGCTAAATGGAAGTTTCAAAACAACTCATATAAAAAACAGTGGAATAAAATACTATAAAGCAAAACTATTTATGTTCATTGTTTTAATTATTAGTATTTTCATTATCTGAATTATCAAGCAAATTAGCTATTGTTATACTAATTCTGCATCTATGTCATTGTCATTGTCACTATGCTATACAGTAAGAAATACCATTCAAATACTGTTTTGTATATTTCAAACACTAATTGTGTACTCTAATTTTACACCAATTCTGTATTCCTAGTTCTGTACTAATTCTGCATCTATGAATATACAAACAATAATAGTATTTAACATGCACGTGTGCACCCCGATAGGAGCAAACTGTACTTCAACGTTCAACAGAATGATAGATATATAACTAGATGCTTGTGTTACACGTTTTTCACTCTTTTAATCAGTTTTCTGAAGTAGCCAATGTGCTGTGTTAAAACTCTGTTCAGCAGCTAGATATCGTCTGGTTCCAGTCCAGATTGTTGTGATATTTCCACCACTGGCTAACAAAACCTGAAATGTGAATATTTTGTTTATATTATTATTATTCCTCTGGTTTTAAAATAAAACAGAAATGAAACAACACTAATACCTATAATAAAATGCATGGTGATAATATATCTTGGTATAGAAATTTAGCACACATACAAAGTTTGAGGGTGGTCACATGAAAAATACTTGCATAAAGAGTACATAGTCGATTCACATTTTAGTAACATATCGATACAACCCCAAGAATATCATGTCCAAATGGCCAGGTAGCATTAGTTTAACTGACATTGATGGTATATTGACGGATAAAGATTTTAAGAATTAAAGTACAATAATTTATTTACCTACTTGAGTTTTTCTTGACTAGGAAATTGAAGAGGGTACAGCATCGTGTCTGGTTTGACAGATGGTGCAACTACAAATATGATTGTCCACTGTTGTCACATCTGCAGGACTTTTTTCAATCTATACGAGGGGCCGTATGCTGCAAAACAAAAAGGCCAAAATGGTTCACCTGTTTAAATGCTACTATGGTGGCCAAACAATCAATTTCACCTTCTAACAAGTAAGATTAGATGATGCTACAATAGTCACATACCAAAATCATAGCTCTAGTCATTTTAGTTTAAGACAAGAAGGTTTTCATGTGTTCGCTATATAAATCTGGTCTTTGTAAAACTTGTAATCCCCGGGAATGTGCGAATTTTGACCCCAGGGCATAATTTGAACAAACAATATGATGTTGGTAGAGGATCGCCAGATGATATTACATATCAAACATCAAAGATTTAGGCAATGTATTTTTTAAACAACAAGGAGATTTTTTAATATGTTTTCCCTGTATAAGTCCATTTAAACTGGCGACCCAGGGACCGGACCAATTTTGACACAAGGCGCATAATTTGAACAATCTTTGTAGAGGACCACAAGAGGATGTCATATCCAAAATGTGAAATCCCTGGACTTTGTGCTTTCAGACGTGAAGATGTTTATAATATTTTCCCCATATAAGTCTTTGTAAAACTGGTGACCGCTGGGGCGGGGCCAATGTTAACCACAGGGGCATAATTTTAACAAACTTGGTAAAGGACTACTAGATAGTGCTACATACAAAATATCAAAGTCATGTTCGTTGCGGTTTTCAGATTTTGAAGTTTGCATTTTAAAAACTCTTTTTAGGGCCTCCTTACCTAATTAATCAACAGACCGGAACCATTTGAACAACTTTGGTAGAGGTCCGCTCAAGGAATATTCCTGCAAAGTGACTGTGGAAAGTCATTTGGACAAATTGTTTAACGGGGACGGACCAAAAGTTGTCACAAAAAGACGTCATAACAGTTCAAGTTTTAATGCAAAGTTTTAACCTGCATTAAAAATGTAAATACATTCTAAGTGCGTCATTTGCAGAGCGACAGGTCGAAAATTTGAGTATTAGAGTGGTTCTGCTGGAAACTGTATCGATGGTGTAGAATAAGAAGGTCGTAAGTGGCACTTACGACCTTTTAAGATTCATACATATTTAGAATAAGCATCACAAGGCGCTTCTTATGAAGTTCAAATGCAGTTTTAAAAACGTGTTTTCCCATAGGTAAAGAGTAAATTACAGACAGTATTCTCTTGTTTTCTCAATATATCGATTTGGTAGTTACGACCTTCTTGTTTTAAGCCATCGATATGTGATCCCCTTTTAGGGATGCATTTATACTAGTGTTTTGTCGGTCCAATTTGTAGTTTTACCATTCAGTCACATTTTGACATTCTCGTTCATGGTGGCAAACCAGTCGCCTTTATCTGATACGGAAATATGAGAAAGCACAAGAAACAAGGTTACGAATTATAGAGGGTACGAAAAAGTATGTTAGATAAACACTGAGGATTTCCGATTGGTCCTGGACCTTTTTGCAAGTGAAGAGCGTAAGTATGTACGTCTAAAAAGCTACAATAGTCATCAAATTTACTGCAAAATTAACAAGAAAGTATGCCTAGTCTAAAATAAAATAGAATATACATGTACATACGATATTGTGGCGTTCCATTTGCATTACTGGAGTAATTTGTGAAGATTTGAGTAGCACCATTGTCTGCAAAATATCGCGCAAACGACAAAATTTAATCGGCTGAAGATTACTAAAATTTACTGTAACGGAAAGTTCAAGTCGGCTCGTGATTCTCTCGCTGAATAACGGCTTCACAGTTTTACGTCGACATATTCACAACAAGAAACGGCCTCTATTGCATATACATGGTTACATAAACATTTTGAAATAATCTTACGTTTCGTACTTAAAATAATTCGTACTCGGTACTTCGTGCAATTTAGGAAATACTTTTTTCGGGAAAAAAGATCGGGTGGATAATATTAGAGTGTGATGTCTCCCATTAAAATTAATACCACAGTCATGTATACACAAATTATTCCGACCTTAAATGATTCTTATAAATTTACAAAGGCCCTTATCAGATATGCTTCTAATAAAGATAAACGTGTCCTATATCAGACATGCTTCTTGTATAGATAAACAGGCCCTATTATAGACAGTCTGCATACTAGCTATCATATACAATTCGTATTATTACTGCTAACTAAAAATTTTATCAACTTTTGCTGCCATTTTAATTTTTAATTTGTTTGAATTTTGACCATCAATTTTTTCATGAACTCTGCAATCCTTAAAATATATTCTCATGAAGCTGGTCCTCATTTGCATTAAAGTATCCCGGTTAGAATCAATGCAGAATTAGTATAGTATGGACATTTTTAATATTGTAATGATTAACATATTTAAGAACTTATTATATAATATACAGATGGGACTGAATACCAAAATCAGTATTCGAATATTCGTTCGATTATCGATGTCAATGTATTCGTACATTTTCTCATATCCCTGTTGAACAAAAGTCCATTTCGTTCGATATTCGTTAACTTTGTATTGCTTTCTGAACCGTTGATATAACACTCAACCTGATTGGGACAGTAATCTGGTAATAAACATGTTTTTATCCACAAATCGTTGTGTTTCTTTGCCTTGTCGGCTCCGGTATACGTAATCGACCTTATTTAAGATATAAATCTGTGTATGTAAAGAAAATACCAATGTGTTCATTCAACATAAATATGACGACAATAACTATGAAAATAAAAAAGTTATGGCAAAATTCTACGAACTTTTTTATTCACCCACGTAGGTATGTACAACTACGCAGTTTTGATAATCGTTGTCATCACCCAGTGGGCGTTAGTAGTTCTGTTAGTGCGTACAATATGTTGATATTTTGACCGATAACTACACATATACGCATATGCCAACAGCTAGTGATACAGCGGTAGAAAATTCCGAATTAAAATAATCAAAAAATTAGTCGGGTGACGAATTTAGCCTGCAAACTCCGAGTCATCATGACGCTTGAATACAGACGAAATGCAAGCGTTTCGGATGTCTAAAATGCATTCGTTTTTTCGGAAGTATTTTGAAGACGTGTCATACTGGTTATTCAGATTATACAGTTGTAATATATCGGTTAACGTGTCAAAAGTGTCAATTAGGGACTTGATTATATCACACATTACAATTTATATATTTTTTTACGAATATTTGAATCATATCCAACTATTTGTCCCATGTGTATTCGCACATGGGACAATTGTTTTACCATTGGAAGGCATGGGGACTCCACGTAAAATTGTCCATATGATAAAAGCTATTTGAGAGATTTCTTATGTGCAAACATATTTTGTAGTTTGATATGTCTACAAAATAATGCACTAAATTTCATAGTTGTATCTTTATGGGATCAGCCCCCTTTTTAAAGGTTTTTAACATGACTATCACTCACATTGAACAAAGAAGGAAATGAACGGATTTGATATCAAACTTGGTTACTTTCTTGTCCGTAGTTCTTTTGTTTCTCGGGGAATATATTTTGTGCAAACTTGATTAATAGTTTAATTTCTTCCCGTCAAATTGGTGTTTTGATATAAGAAATGCGATAATTAGATCTGCCCCCTTTTTACGGTTTTTTAAAACAGGTATAAAAATTTTTTAGTAAAAAAGTAATACACATATTTAATTTGCACATTGTTAATTGTTTTATGACGCGCCCCGCTGCGATTGTCACAGCATGTGGGGTAATAAAAGTGGTACATTCGCTTGAAGGGTTATAACCGCTATATTTCTATAACCGCTATATTTCCTGTATATCTACTTTATTATGATTTTAGAGATTTGAAACTTTGCCTTTATTGCCGATTTGGAAACTAATATATGCATTAAAATAAAGTGAAATGACATAAGCTCACGCATAGTTTAAAATGATAATAATCGTACAGTTGAGACATAAAAATGATGAATCATATCATTCCTATGACACTTGTTAATTAAACTGGTTAATTGGCACGTTGTATCACCTAATTGAATACTAGTATATACGAATTGTAAAAATGAAAGTTAAACGTCAAAAACGGTGAGGAAAGGTGAGCTATTGACTGAATAATAAGAAAAACAAGAAGACTTTAGTCATCTGATGTTGTAAGTATACATTTTCTTTATTTTCATAATATAATAGAAAAATAAAAAGGGAAATGTTGCTTTTGTTTGGTAACTGTAACGTAAGAATCACTGACCAGTACGTTAAATAAAAGTTCTACATTTGTTTTCGAAAATTCAACGAAAATAACGGTGGTAGAATAAAACTATCATCTATCACTTGCTAATGATTCGCGTACTCAAGTTCACAAATGTTTTGTTTTAAAGGTCGCTAAAACTACATGCTTCTGTAACTGAATCCAAAGACCTCTTTGTATGCGATATATGATTGATATTATGAATTGATTAAAACAATGAAAACTGATTTAGTATTTGTTTTACATTTCAACTCTTCATAACTTTGAAAGCACTTGTCCAACATAAATATAAAAAATTCAAGATATCGGGATGAAACATTTGTTAAACTGATATTTAAAATATAAGTTTAACCAAAGACCTAATTTAGGTCTTTGGTTTAACAAATGCTTTATGCCGATATCTTGAAAAAATATTCGTGCCAATTAGAGGGAAAATTGGAGTTTTGTCGGGTCCGCGAGCGCGCGAATATTCTCCTATTTAATTCAAGAAAAAAACGCTCTATTTCACGATATTAAAAAACCAGTTCCATAATTGTGCGGTCTATGGCTTGAAGATGCAACTGAACAAACCGTACAAAATCAGCTGTGGTTGCTAAATTTCATTTAAATTGTACTTTGTGATATTGCACACATACTCAAGCATTGTACAGTTACTAGTAACCGTTTCTTTTTTATCATCCATCGAATACGCATGTTAATAAGTATACATATCGTTACATATATTGCGGTTACTAGTATAACAAATGCATAATTGTTAGATTCCTCACACATGATCAACGAATTCTGAATGATACCATGGAAGTATTTAAATGTTCCTGATGATACCTACCTTATAAACAAAATTACATAATGACAGAGCTATGCCCATAAAAAAGATCCTGGTATGCATCATATACAAAATGTCAAAAATACCAAAAGTGTAACTGAACGCACAAAACCCCTCCAGCAAAGGATATACATTAATTTATACACTCCGACAACCCGCTGAGTTAGTATAGCGCGATTACGCAATCGAGATAAGACCGATCATATTAAAACCGGTATAACACCAGTCAAGGAAACGTCACTGTGGTCGACTTGAAAACACATTCAATACAAATGGGACAAATAGTTGGATATGATTGAAATTGGATTCGAGTACATGTATTCGTTTAATTTTCGAATATTCGAATATACGGTCCCATTTCTAATTAAAATGTAACATACCTGATATATAAATAACAACAGATAATGATGAAATTGCTATTTACGAATACAATGTCTATATAAAGGATCTATCGCGATTAAACGAGTTCTGGAAATTTTAAAATAAGCGAGCCTCTGGCTTGAATTGACAGTGAGTGACATATTCTTTATTTATCACATAAATCGCGGTGTGGGAGTGTAATGATGCCAATTACATAAAACGATATTACACTACTCAATAATATCATAACTATGCAAATAAGTGGAGGCTAATCACTATTTTTATGTATTCATACGCTGTCAAATATACAAATATGGCCGACCGTGATTTTATCGTCAGCGGTTTAGGTCAGATCGATAGACAAGGCGAATCTGAAAATCTCAACGGAAATTTACATAGGCAATTCAATTCAAATATAATAAATAAACACAAACCTACATTTATTTATTGAACATAGCATAGGCTAACACTTCCTGCAACAGTTAATGCATTTTGACTTTCAAAATCGCATCTCTTTAAAATGCATCATTCTCTTTCCGGAAATTCGAAGTAATGATGACGCCGAAATATAAACATGACGTTTTTTAGTACGAGTATGTTCCCCTTACCAAACTATAATTTCAAGGCTGGATAGGACCTACTATATGTCTCGTGCAATCAAACTTGCTTTTGAAACAAATATTTAATTTTATGAATAAAGTATGCCTAAAGGAATACAATTATGTGCAACTTATTAAATTTCAAGAATCATGGAATTTTACATAAAGACTGTACGGACAAGATTTCATTAATATGATGGATTTTAAAAGTCCATTGACCTTCGAACCCTATTTAGTTCCTATCGGCCCGTGCGATTCTTCGATTTTTAAGTTTATCACATGCCCCAATATATTTTCTTCCTTATTCGCAAAACTTTTTCACATTTAGTCACGACTCGGTACTTAAGAAATGGATTTTCTGATAATATATGAACTTGTCTTCCAAAGTATGAGCAAACTTCTTTTGACCTCCTACGTTGCAATAAAAATCTACCGGCTCTCGGACTAAATCCCACATACCCCTATTATCGATAATAAACGTGTGCATGAAATATCGGCCTACTTAATATATCTAATCTACACTTAGCGGCACCTCTAACGCTGCCACTTGAGTTTTCTTGATATCTCCAAAACCGTTTGAGCTAACTTTATAAAAAATGTTTCAATGAATTTTTTCACCAGTTTTGGCTTAAGGCATGTACATTTGTACTTATTGCTGCGCTTGTTAATTCAGAAATTGATGTATATGAAAATTCGTAGTAAAAGCGTAATTTACGTCACCCGGAATTACAAAGTCGCAAAATTAAACAGTGTATTTATCAGGGGTCAATTGAGTATTTTCAATATTTTATTTCTTTGCAGCTTCAACTGTTATATAATAAGTGTACACAATAAAACTATTTATAAAATTCATTGACGTCACAATTTCCTAGGTAACGAAATAGCAGTTGGTAAGCTTAGACCATCTCAAAAAGAGCTCATAATCTGAATATAAACCCGATGCGCTTAAAATAAACGTGTAACCTCAAATAAAGCTACTTGAATGGTAAAATTCATATTTCTTCTGAATAACGAATGTTAAAAGTATGCAGTAGAGTTGAATTTATTCAGTTTGATATAATAATTGGGACCCTAAATTTAAATTTCAAGTTGAGCACAACCCGCGTTGCTCGCAGGAATCGTATTTTCTCAACATACGCGCCATGGGAACCGAAAACACTATATTTTGCAGCAAAACCAACAAATTTCGTTTACCTGCATTTTGGTAAATAGTGTATATAACTATTAAAAACCACGAGCGCATAAAATATTGATATGTACAACCATTATATGAATAAGGTACATATACACACATACCTAACAATCAGGGTACAGTTTTATCAAATCATTTACGCAAATCTTAAACTTATGATCAAATTTTAATGTTTTATAATACTTTTACACTATAAAGCATGATAAATGGAGCCGTAATACGACTCAAGAGTCAGTTAATGAACTCCTTCAAACAATATATGTCCGGAATTTGCAGTTGTTAAAGAAATATACATAATTTAAATTTGAACGTAAGTTTACGATTTCCGTAAGTCTGTTGATAAAACAGTACCCTGATGATCGGTATGGCGTGATAAAAATGCGGCTTTCAATAAAAGTATTCATTCAGTTGAAGACGTGTCGTGCGATAGTCTATTGTCGGATCAAGCGGAAATTGGCCGGAACTTGTGTCAAACATTGTTGAATACGTGTGCCAAATTTCATTAAAATTCATTAAGGAGTTTTAAAGAAAACATAATTATATCAACGGTAGCGTTAGAAACGCCGCTAGTGTATTTATCTGACCATGCATTTTAATTTAAATCTGACAATATTTCAAAGTATTCAAAATATTGATTGGCACATACAATGTATGAAACATATTGCCGAAATAAATCACAAACACACTGAGACATGAATTACTGCAGATCTGATAACGGGATATTGTCGCGGTGACATTTAGGGTGACACAAGTATGTCGTTGGGTTAGCCTCATTTTATTTTTGACACGGTGGCCGGGTGGGATTTGGAAAACTCACATTGTGTAAACTGTAACAGTTCGTCACTCCATAGCTCAACTTTTGTCGATAGCGGATCATTTTAGGATAAAAAATACGCCCTGTGTCACTTTTGAAATAATAATAACATTTGGGTTTTCACGTCTGAGTAAGTCACTTTGATAAGCAATTTAGAAAATTGAAAATATGTTATTGATAAAAAGTTACCTTCGATTTTAATTTGTGTTTATCGGCAAACGGATCACATAGATAGATAAACTACTATTTTCTCCACAAGCAGTGAACTACAGAAGTTATATATTGGTATTAGAAGTCCTCCTTATGGAAACAAATAGTAAACCGCTTTATACAAACTTTCGAATAGATAATTTAAAATCGGACAGGGAAAGCAGAATGAAAAATGGTAGAAACGGAAATACAATAGAACCCACGCACATGACACAATTCATGTAACACACGACGAATTACAATAAAATAACCCGCCTGTAATAAGTCCTAGTTGCAGCTACAAGTTTAAATTAAAGTATCATTGTGACTAAATCAAGTTAAAAGTTACGCACAATGTCAAATTACAAATCACACAAAACAAGAATTTCTAATACATGAAATATATATTCCCCATATTGTCTATCCTCATAATTAAATAAAAATAAATAGATGAAAGAATATTACCACTATACAGGTTTATCTCCACACTTAACGACTGCAAAACTGAATATAATGCACCAACACAAACAGGAATCAGTAGCCGCCCAAAGGTTTGTGTTTACTTCCGGAAAATCAGTTCACCGTGGAAACGAGATCACGTGATCGACGAAAATGTGTTTTTAAAGCCGATTATGTCCACGATAATTTATAAATGGCAATAAATTATTATATTCGTAATAACCGCTTCATATATGATATTACATGTATATAATGATGAATTAGAAAATACGAATGTTGCCGAAGTTCGCCGAGAAACATTCTTGTATATTCCTTATGTACTTTCAATATCTACGTGTATTCTATTTTAGGGTAGAATTTATCAACGTGGATGTGTTTTATGATCAAGATAACAAATATTGTAAGTCGAACATGAAGTGCTACAAAAACGGCATGACATTGATTTACTGTATAACATATAAAGAAATTGTAAATACATGTTCATGGCACATTCCTTCATCAAAACCACACGATGGCATGCCTCGAGCTTATTTCCTAAACAATTCAACACAACATGTAAACATGTACTACCTAACAGCAGAACAAAAGTAAATTTTGGCTAAGTACTTTATGCTTTGTCACAAGACATCATAGACGCTCAAGCCAAGAATAAATGTTATTCACGCCAATATTTTGGGTCACATTTTTACCCGAAAAAGTCTTTAACATCTAGCATACAAATGGATTGTAAGAAAAACGAAAACAAATCGGAGGCAGCACCCAACAAGTGGAGCACAGAAGACATCACATGACAGAAATACACCACATATTGTCTGCACATATCTACCGAACGAAAAATTGAAACACCCTAATCCTACAGAATGACCAGGTTCTACCCTTGCATGTAAACTTATGAACGATTCCGATAGGGTACGAATAGCGCGGATGATTCTGACAGGGCACGAATATCGCGGATGATTCTGATAGGGTACGAATAGCGCGGACGATTCCGATTGGGTACGAATAGAGTGGATGATTCTGATAGGGTACGAATAGCGCGGATGATTCTGATAGGGTACGAATAGCGCGGACGATTCCGATTGGGTACGAATAGCGCGGACGATTCCGATAGGGTACTAATAATGCGGACGATTCCGATAAGGTACGAATAGCGCGGATGATTCTGATAGGGTTCGAATAGCGCAGACGATTCCGATAGGTGACTTATAGTGAATGCGATGAGTACTGCACCAGTCAGATTACAACCATCCCACCCTGGGGATGGGCGGTGATTTTAACTTTTTGGTTGACAACTCCCACCATTTCCATATATTGCCCAAGTTGCGCACCCATTTTTATCATTTTTTTACACATGTGTATAAGTAAATCATTCATTACTTTGGCCACTTTTAGTTACCTCTTCTATTTCTTTGGTTACCAGAATTTCCCAATACAATCAGTCTAGCCATTTCCCCCATCCTTTAAGACTTTAAGACCAGGCACCAATCTCCCTAAGCGTCTCAAGTAAAATCTCAAATCAAATTGAGATTTTGCTCAAGTCAAGAGTATAAATATGAGATTATTCTTAAGTTTTATGCTAAAAATATTTACTGTAATACACTCAGAACAATGTATCTGTTTTGTGGCGCCAACTTTCAGAATCTTGTCTCCCATGGAAATTATCTCAAAGACACACGACCGTATTTGAGATTTATCTCAACTCAGATTGAGATGCTTCGGGAGATCCCAGATCCCATCATCATGTACGGTTGCTATACACCTGGCAAGTAAAAGAACCAGTGGTGTCTCTGGAACGAGTACATCTACTGTATATGCACTCTCCCGAAACCGAAAAAGACTATTCAAACTCTTCTGGTTGCCTCGCCCATATTGAATATCCGGTCTCAAGGATAAATAAAAGCATACAAACAATTATTGCATTGGGGTTGTCATTCGCAGTATTACAGCAGCAATCGATGATATTTTGGTTCTTGGCGGTTCGATAAATGTGCTGCCACCTTTCCTGTGGAAATCAGGCGCGTTGACCCTCTGACAGTCTTCAAAAAGACTTTAAAACACATCTGTTTAAAAGTGCATATCAGTGAATCAAGTGAAATTGTTTTAGACTTTTAATGAACTGTCAACTAGCTGACTCTCGCGTGTTAAGCGCTTTAGAGACTTGTTATATAAAGCGCTAAATACAGTGCCCACCAAAAATATGGATACACTTTTTTACAGATGCAGAATTATAATTGGTTTTATTATTCCATATCTTTTGGTCAGACGGTTACAATGTTTGCAATTTCTGAAAAAAACAGTTAATGAAGGAGTAAAAAATGTGACAGATAGAAAGATGAATATTTTCTGATTTAAAATAAACTATGGGGTTCAAGGGGCTGAATTTGCCATATTATATGACCATGTTGTCGTTCAAAGCTGGCAAATAAATATTTTCCATCTAGGGTACCAATCAATGTATTGTCTTTACACTAAATAAAAATAAATATTCCTGGTCTTCCAAAACATGGTTGCTTCTCTGTTCTGCACGTAGTGTTATACAGGCAAGTAAATGGGGGAAAATTCTCTGTATTCATATTTTTGGTGGGCACTGTAAGTATTTTCAACTAGCTTTATTAACTTTATTAAAACTTCAAAATACAGCAGTTTCTTGGTCCCAACTGAAATATACTGTGGCAGTGTTAAAAATATCTGACCCCTTATATTGGGACGGGTGCTATTAAATTACTAAAAAAACCAGATATAGCCATTTGCGTGTCCTGTTAGTAGGTACTTTGAATCAGAATGTGCAAATATACCTGACTCCCTGGGGTACTCACAACCACAAAATACATGCATTTGTGCAGTCATTCCTGGTCTTTATTCTTATGATACATGTGCTACTCACAGCCATTGCTATTCAACATAGACAGTTAGTACCACTAGGTCAGGTCATAGCCGATAAAATAAATACTCATGAGAATTAGGCACATCAATTTCTGGTCCCTCTGGGCACCCATATTGTCAATAAACAATAAATGTTTTGGTCTAAATAAGACTTACATTTGTCGGGTACAGGCACTCGTTGTCATTGACTTCTTACTTACTAGTCTAACTATACAGTGTACTCTTATCACCAATCAAACGTTTGCCGCAAGATACCGTACAGCCATTTACGATCGTATTGGGTAATCTCAAGTATCCATATAATTTTTGGTTTGGGTACATATAATAGTAAGAAACTGGCACAAATTAGTCACAATGTAACGCTGTTTCCGATAACAGTTGCAAATTATTAACAAACACAAGCATTCCCGGTCCTATTGGGTACTCACACCTCAGGTAAGCATTCCCGGTCCTATTGGGAACTCTCACCTCATGTTAGCATCCCCGGTCATATTGGGTACTCACACCTCATGTAAGCATTCCCGATCCTATTGGGTACTCACACCTAAGGTATGCATTACCGGTCCTATTGGAAACTCACACCTCATGTAAGCAGTCCCGGTCCTATTGGGAACTCACACCTCATGATTATGTTAAAGCAATACAAACCATATTAATTCCTGGTCATAATTATATGGAACATGCGACAATCAAGTGCAGCCAATGATGAACTTATTTGGTACTTCGACCACCTTGTGAATCTCTTTCTGTTCATTGTAGGCGCTATTATTGAAAAGCAGACATTTTTCATGAATATAATATGGTTGCATGAATCTTAAGATGTGGAGGTGTTATGCATAAGGATAAATGATAATAAGTAAGTACCTTTTTAAGTAAGAAAATCGTATATATGCTCGTAGGTTTATAGAGGCTCACGGGGAAGACTCAGGGCTTGTCCAACAGTGTGGCCTCTTTAAATAAATACGTTATTATTATTATCATTATTATTATTAAAACAACCCTAATACATCATGAACCTAACGAAGGGAGACTTTCAGTTTCCCTTTTTGTGAAGTATGTTGATAATTTAAACATTTACACATTTACATTAGTTGCAACATCATTTAATCATCATTACAAACAAGTCAATTTATTAAAATTAAATATACACAATCCTATTTATAAGTTTGGGCTATATAGCATTGGTGCTATCGGTCTATCTGTGTGTATGTACCGGGTGTGTACATCTGCCCATACAAATGTAACACAACTTTTTTTTGTTGGACTCCTTCAAACTTTGACAGATTAAAATATCGTTAACTGTATGCTGTAGCTAACTGTAAGGATTGATTCTTAGCTCGGTCAATTTTTACCGGAGTTACTGCCTTTTCTAACTTTCGCAATATATCCCAGTGGGGATCCCGTGTCCCAAGAACACATTTCTAGCCTCCTATACAACTGACCGAATTGCAATGAAACATCATATGAACAGTTGGTAACAAGAATAGCTGTGGATATTGTGAGGAATTTAAGGTCAAATAAATTGCTGTCTTAGAATGAGAAGGTCGTAACTACAAAATCAATATTATGAGAAAACAAGAAAAACTTTCTGACATTCACTCTTTACTTATGGTACAAGTTTTTTCAACTTCAGTTTTGTCAACATGACAAGTTCCGATTTTCATGAAAATAAACTCATAAGAAGCACATTATGATGTAGATTTAAAATATGCATTAGTCATATATAACGTTGTAAGTGGCACTTACGACCTTCTCATTCTAAGCCAGCGAAATATTGCCTGATTTATGGCACTTTGTGGGATACGTATGTTTTTTTCAAAAACCCTGTTAGTTTCAGTTTTCTTTGCTCGTTTATTATTACATGTACTATTTGCATATATATTGGCATGTGCCCGGTGCATATTATGTATCGATGGTACCAAGTGGTCAAACTGTTTGTATCTGTATCATTTTATGTGGTTACGTGGATATTCAAGGCTTTTTGTTTAAATTCAAGGATTTTCAATTAAATTCGAGGACCATTTTTCAAGGCAGTACTAAAGTTCTTTTCGAAAGCAAAACCAAATTCAAGGACTTGTCAAGGCCTGTGCGAACACTGTAAGAGTCCTTTATTCCATTCCATTAATATATATAGTCTCCATGGCATTGAAATCCTTCTTCCATATTTGGGCATAGACCAACTGAATGGAATAACTGTCGAAAAAGTTTTACTCTAATATTTTAATTTGTTTCATATTATTCTAAAACTGTCCAAGTTCATTCACCAATAATTTTTCCAGTATTTCAATGATTAAGGGGAGATAATCCATATACGAATACTGGACTTAACGAGACATCTCATCATGGGAGATCACTCTTAATATTTGTCCCAAAAAGCTGCACTTGAGATGCATACAAACTCTAAGGTCATTTTATTTTTAATATTTGTGAGGTTGTAGGAAGTAATGCATTAGGGAAAAGTGACACAATAGCCAATAAAATAAAGCAAGAAAAGGTGATTCTAACGTTTATTAATAACTTTTTTAGATCTAGGCATAAACAATAATATTAAAACATTGTTTGTCTCGAGCAGGAACCATATACAGGAATCATACATATACAGTCCAGTTAGGGTAAGAATACAGTGACACTGTGGAACAAGTATAAATGCTTATACTAACAGTCATAACTGGACTTTACTTTCCTGTCACCAGTATTCCACCCTACCTACCCTGCGGTCAAAGTAGAATAAGGAAAACGTTATGAACATCCCATAACGTGATTCTACCTTGTACGCAGGCCTGAAGTTTTATGACATTACGGAAACAAACAATAATTTGCTGTCTCTTATATAAAATATAACACCACTATTAACATATAATTAGCAAAAATAGTTAATTGGTAACAAAAAATAAATAAAACAGATCATTGGCAGATGAGTACAAGAGCAAAAGGTCAAGGTCACTAAATTGATATAAGGGGTCAGCAAAGTTTGTTATCACCAGGGATTCTAGATTGATTGCCCTGTCATCACACATAAATGGCTTTTCTTTGCAGACCGAAGACTTAACAGCATAATAAAAGCTATATAGCCCTCACCTTAGGGCAAATAACTTCACTATGTGAAAGTCAACATTATTCAGCGCTCAGCTTTAACAAAATTTATAAGTAATATTTTTCATATGAACTGTTATCAATTAACAGCAAGAATTAATCTGCAAAATAAAATAAAAATAAATATAAAGATCTATGCATTTAAAACAAAGTAAATAATAATATATAAAATTAATAATAATAATAGTAAATTATTACATTGGTCGTACAAAATATTATATAAATAATATAAAAAGTTCTAATAAGCTCTAAATCTCTACAAGTAATACTGAAGAATAAAAGATCACAGATCATATTAAATAAAACAAACATTAGCATAACAAAATTAAACTGAGAAAAAAGTCAGCACATCTGAAATCTGTGCTAGGCTGTCAGTGTCGTTATCACTGATAATTACCTCCCTTTATGGCTAATTATGAACAAAATTCAAAATCCACAGTGTGTCATTCATTGCAGAGTGAGTACATAGGCTTGCTTGAAGCATCCATTTTTGGGAATGTGGATGACTTGTTCTATGTCTGACTCTAGCGTGGGTGGCTAGACGCTGCTGCTTTAGTTTGTGCCCTACTATTAGCTCCAATGAATAAGTCAAATTCAATCTTACTTCAGATAATAATTTAAGAGTTTAATAATAATTCAAGAATTCAAAATGTCTTCGCCATTAGACAATCAAGCAGGAAGGATATACATAAGTGCTTTTGTCAATGCTTAGGCAAGGTAGGTAAATCTTCAAATGTCTCCGTTTCATTTTGCCATGCAATAATACAGAAAGAAATACACCCAACAAAAGAACACTTTAAATTTGGCCAAGCAGTATAACACCTCTCTATAATAAGAGAAAATGTATAAATAAATCTGATTTGTCATATACATATAATACAAACTAAAGTGATAATATGTTACTTTTTCATTATTTAAAGCCATAACGTGAAAACACGAAAGCCTTAACAGGTTTCATGACAATTCACATGGTGTGTCATATCAGGTGTCCTTTGCCTAAGTAAAGCACTACCGAGCGCCTTCATTCAGTTACCTCCCGTTCAATTAAATATTGAAGGCATGGATTACCTCCTGTGGAAAGCACCAAGTAGCGCCTTGCTTAGGTAACAGACACCAGGGCTTCTATATTTCGAGAAAGGTCAAATAATAATCCCAATGTATGTCAAATGATGTTTACATGATGTGGCAAATATAACACACAAGTCACATGATCACAGTTGCTAGTATAAATGCATATTGTATCAAAGCAAAATACTTGCTACTATACAGACTACCAAAAGTCCTACAAAGAATCTACCGGGAACTTGTTCTGATTGTCACATGCCAAAGTCACATGATCGACACATGACATATAGTCACATGATATGAGCAAGGGAGATAACTCTAAGGGCAAACACAGAAACCAACTTGTTACACTAAACTAAATCACGATACAGTATTGGAAACCGTTTTATTGAGTTCTTCTTTCGTCATGGAATTCACCTCCTTCATTAAAGATTTCCGCAATTGTTCAATTTCCTCGGAATCCTCCGGTAAAATCACAGTTGGTCGAACGTTTTCGTCCTCCTTTGTTAGGAGATGGTCCGTTTCTCCAGCACTCAGTGCCGCGGTAAATGTCTCAGATTTGGTACATGGTGCACTGCCAGGTCGAACTTTCGGAACTCGCTCCTCGTTTTCAATTTCCTTCAAACCTGGCGTTAAACTAATGTCTGCCTTGTGTTTGGATTTTAACATTGACTGAAAATAAGAAGTATATTGGTACTGTATATATTAAAATTGTTTTCATTCATACAGCAGAGCTTATATTATTTACAATTTCATTAAAATGTTAACTGTAAAAATTGATCAAGCATTTAAACAGTCATTATTCTAACTGACTAATGCTGTTTGGGACGGTATGAAAATGCTGTAATTCCCTTAAATTAGTGACTGATTAGTACCAAGTCTAGTTATGCAAATCTGACATTCCCTATTAATCTATAAGGAACCTACTTCCTACTGCCATATTACTACTTCAGACAGACATGACAGATTATTGAATCCAGTGTAAAGAATAAATCGCATGGTGTTTAATGAAAACAGCAACAGAACAATTCTAAATTATTATATTCAATTAAATTACTGGTAACATTTTAACAGACCCCATCTATATTCAGTCAAACCTGTGTTTAATTCAGCCATGGGCAGCTCAATTAAGCAACCACCTGTTTAATGTGGCTAGGAGGTGAGTCAATAACGACCAATCAGTAAATACTATATTTAGAGGTGTGTCAGTATCAACCAATCAGTGAATACATTGATCAGATTCTTAAATTATTATATACATTTTGGCTTGGCTATTTCTCAGTAACCATTGGTCGGGTTTCGACAAAACTTTGCATAACTGATCAGTACCAAGTCCAGTTTTAAATACATGTACTGTCATTCTTATCAAACTGTATGAAACATTTTAAGTTACTACTTTGAACTGACCAGTTAGAAAACTTTTTACAGAGTTTGGATAATTGTTGCGAACAGTCAAGTGTGAATAACCAGTTATACAGCATACATGTGGTGCACACACTTGCTGATCAGGAAAAGTTAGATAGCATAGATATCTATGGAGTACAGGGTCACATTGAAGTTAGAGTACAAAGAGGTTACTGTACATACATGCATAGTTTCTTTGGCAGTCATTACACGTTCCACTCGATCTCGTTCAAATAAAACTTTCTCTTCATATAGTTCTCCACATTTACCCACATACAGACGTCTGAAATACAAAATATAATAATCATTAACAAGGGAGGTAAATCTGTTGATCTTACAACAGCTAAAATCTACACATTGAAGATACAGTCCATTTAGGCTATTGTTAGAATATGGCATAGTCGTTAATATGTACTTATAAGTAACACAATTATAGCATATTCAAATTGTAGGGATGCTTGATTTTGTAATTTTGTTTTTCAGTAGTACCAGAGTACATTTAACAAATTGTGTGGCTAATGTAATCAAGGCTTTGGCTTCATCAATATATAATTGCTACTACTTTGAATATTCAGAATCAATATTGAACACCCCTTTCTTCTAGACGTTCATTCTTTAGGGATCCCAACAGACATTTTATATGGTGACTAGTGAGCGTGAATCTCAAGTGAACAAGACAGTGGCCGTTAAATGCTTAATATGCCCCAGTGGAACCCTTGTCCATAAAAAATAGCTAAGTCAATCAACTAGAAAGTTGTGTTCAATATTTCGTAATGTACGGACTAACAAACAAATGAACCGACTGGACAATTACTATATGTCTCTGCATCAGTAGATGCTGGGGCATAAAACAAATTTATGGTCAAAAAATGTTTCTGGTTAGGGACTTTTTGCTCTGGAACAAAACAAAATTTTATTTTAGACCTTGATTTCTGATAAATGTTGTAACAGCCCTTTCCTTTGTAACTTGGTAAAGACTTATTAGGGGGTGTTCATGAAATAGCAGACTTACTTAAGTTCTGTATTCTGTGTCATCAGTTCATCTATTTTCTTTTTGTATTTTTCGTCCACTTCTTGTACTTTCTGGTCAAATTGTTCTTCAAATGCAAACAGCCGGACTTTCTGTAAAGGACAATACACTGGTGAAAAGCATGACTTATACCCTTAGTTATTGCATACCTGCCAAGTTATTTAAATCCAAAATAGGAGTGATGAAGTGAAACACGCCACAAGATGCACTTAAATGTGATTTAAAGGGATTTTTTAGATGCATAAACAAGGAATGTATTAATTCTAGTGGTTATAAATATTGGACTGAAGATTATAAAAATGAATCAAATATACTTTTGTGCAAGGTAGATGAACTTGGAAACCAGAAATTTATCAACGAAAATAGGAGTAACTCCAGTTTAACAGGAGTACATGGCAGGTATGACTATGGTTTTAACTGTACATGCTTGTGTCCAAATAATCCCCCACATCAAACAAACTGAACGGAACTGAACGTTCTAGACAATTTCAGTCTGAAAACCAATCAAAACAGAAAAGCTGTATCCTCAGCGCCTACTGGCAAAGGCAATTTGGTTTAAAAATAATTTTCATGAAGAAAAAAGTACTCACCGTGTCGGTCAAAGTTGTTGTTATCTTTGCTAACTGTTTACACGTCTCATCGTAACGCTGGTTTACAATTTTTAATTCCGCTCGTGTTTCCTAGAACAAAGGATAATAAAACCACATAAAAGACCTATACACACCCCAACTCTTAGACTGACACTCCTATGGCAAGCAGAGACCACTACAGTCACTATCACCTCCCTAAAACCCACTTTTTCGTTTAAAACCCTACCCAAATGGGTTTTTGGGTATTAAAGGGCAATAAGGGGTTTTAAAGGGTTTTATAAAAATATTTTGGGTTTTAATTTTTTTATTAATGATTTAATAAAATTACATGAAGAATTGCCTTGAATAGCACCTTTGAAGGTGTCAGACAGTGTTAAACACTGTATATCACACCTAGCAAGAATTTCTAAGGCAATTATCTACTTCAAAATGGTCTAAATACTAACCTACATGCTACTTTCAAGATCAGATAATCCAATAATAGGGTTAATTAGTATAGTCTTACATATGATTTTTTTAGAAATAATTTTCTTCAAACCCCCAAAATATGGAAAAACATGCTTAAAACCCTTTAAAACCCAAAATGGGGTTTAAAGGATAAAACCCTACATGTTGCTACACTTACCTCGAGTTCTGCTGTACATTTCTGTAATCTTTCCAAATCAGCAGCAACATTTGAATACTTTCGAACCAAACTCTGAAAATTCAAAAGAATAAAATTTTATAACATGTTTACTCAAATTATTGGGTAATAAAACCTCTTTATGTTAGCAACAAATAACCATTCAATTTCCATTTCTGTGAGTTGAATTCAGTAATTGACCAATACAATTACTATAGACAATAGTGTGAATAAATTGTTACTGCTCAAAACTGGTCCATTGCAATTGCATGCACATTTGTATAATCTTTTCATGGTTAAGTATTTATTGCATTTAGTGAAAATATTAAATTATAAATAAATTTTAAGTTATTTATACAAAATGAATCAAGTTCCTGAAAATCTATGAGCAATTTTTGTTCATGACATTTTAATAAAAATATGTTCAGACTTAATTTCCGCAGTGTAATCTTTGGCATTTGGCTTCATATATCTTATGTTAGTTCTTCAATTGATTTTCATTGGCAAATTATTCAGAATGAGCAATAAAAGCAAGATTGAATACATAATACATATATATGAATTTCTTTGACAAGCGTTATAAAAAGCATGATAATTGTTGCAGAAATTAACCCAAACAAATTTAAAGCTGAGTTAAGCTATGAAAGCATAAAATTATCAAATTGATACATCAAGCTGCAGATGCATCAAAATAATATTAAAGATTTTTGTGACAAACTTTGACTATGTGTTATTCTCTGATTTTGTACTTAAAATCACACAAAGTAGAAAAGAATTACTAAAACAAGTATGTGGGGGTGATCAAAAAGTTGACAAAAATGCTATAAAAAGTGAAAACAAATAATGAAATGTTTCAGAATATTGTATTGCATCCATGAAAAGTTTCAGAAACTTTATGTATGCTTCACAAAATATTGTATTGCATCCATGAAATTTTTCAGAAAATTTATGTATGCTTCACAAAATATTGTATTGCATCCATGAAATGTTTCAGAAAATTTATGTATGCATCACAAAATATTGTATTGCATCCATGAAATGTTTCAGAAAAGTTGTGCATGCATCACAAAATATTGTATTGCATCCATGAAAAGTTTCAGAAAATTTATGTATGCATCACAAAATATTGTATTGCATCCATGAAATGTTTCAGAAAATTTATGTATGCTTCACAAAATATTGTATTGCATCCATGAAAAGTTTCAGAAACATCCATGAAATGTTTCAGAAAAGTTGTGCATGCTTCACAAAATATTGTATTGAATCCATGAAATGTTTCAGAAACATCCATGAAATGTTTCAGAAAAGTTGTGCATGCTTCACAAAATATTGTATTGAATCCATCTGAAACATTTCATAATTATTAGTGTAACATCCACTATGGGTAATGTAAAATTGGTAATGCATAATTATTTTCTATAGATATAAATAACATGTGATTCAAAACTTTTTGATCGCCCCACATACATCATTTTGTAATTTGTTCAAACTAAATACAGAGTGAACATGCACATTCACATTCAGTGATACTCTAAAATACTATATATGTACAGACTCTATCATTCATATTCATACCTGCAAAGTTGAAGTTAAATCCAAAAAAGGAGTGATAAAGCAAAACATGTCACAAGATGCACTTAAATGTGATTTAAAAAGGATTTAGATGCATAAACAAGGAATGTATTAATTCTAGCGGTTAAATGTGATTTAAAAGGGATTTCGATGCATAAACAAGGAATGTGTTAATTCTAGTAGTTATAAACATGGAGCAGAAGTTCATAAAGTGAACCAAACATACTTTTGTGCAAAGTAGATAAACTTGGAAACCAAAATTTATCAACAAAAAGAGGAGTAACTCCACTTTAATATGAGTACTTGGCAGGTATGACATAGTGAACATGCACATACAGTAATACATGTACTCTGAAATATTATATCAACACAATTTGTCCTGTTGTAATGATTATTACAGCTATAGGTAGAACAATATTACTAATTTTTGTCTAATTACTACAGAATATTGTACAGGCCGACCTATATAAGACAATTTTTTGGCAGTGAAATACAACAAGACCAAGGATCATTCTTCTGAGTCTAAAAACTTGTCTTATAAATGGATATGTCCAGTTATATATATATATCGGTATAATGCATTGATGCCCCCACCCCCAGGAATCGGCCAGGATTTTTACTTTTGGGTAGTAAAATCCCCGCCCTTCCATGGCCTTGCAGGGGACAGCTGATGGTAAAATCTCTGGTATTTCCCCGGCCCCAGACAACTACATATTGTCCCTGGGGTATGGGTTCGAAGGAAAAATTTCCCAACATTTCCTCGGCAGTGCGGGGGAAGCTGGAAGGTAAAAGTACGGCCGTTTCCCTGGCTATCGCCCACCCATCCCCAGGGTGGTGGGGCAGTGGATGCAACAGACTGGTTTATAGCACAACAGTATTTAGGTGTCACTACAGGCTACTATACAAACTCGCCTATGAGACAAGTTTTTGGGACTTAAATACAAGATAAAGGAGGGGTCCTCTGAATCCCATAAACTCAGTGTAGGCAGTGTTCAAGCAATAAACAACATTATTTTATGTTTAACTACAGGATAGTGTACTGACTCAATAATATGGTGTGTGTTCGGGAACCAACGGAGGGAAATCTCTTTTAAGACCAGAAAACTCGTCTTATAGGCGAATAAAGATAGTAACCACCAACAATATTTCATGTTTTAACTACAGGGGCCTTATTCACCAATGTTGTAAGTCTAAAACTCAGACTTAGTCTTAGAAATGTCAATATTCATGATCCATGGTATTTCTATGAAATTAGATTTAACAATGTGAAATTTAATGTGACTATTTGTTGTTACCCACTGCACATGTATACCAATTTATATCAAAATCGGTACATTCATGACAACATGAGAGCGAATAGAACATTTGAAAAGGTTAAGTCTAAGTCTATGTTTCAGACTTACAATGTTGGTGAATAAGGCCCCAGGCTAAGTTTTGGCTAAATTTTATATCACACAATGTGAAAGTTTTGTTGTAATACTATCATGCAGAAAAAAACACATAATTTATCAAATCATGTAAATTACATACTAAAGTTCACAAAACACGAAACACATATTCATAAAGAGGTAGTGTACTACAGTTGGTCTTAAATCACAGATGATTCTCATTAATAGCATTATTTTTCTTAAGATAGTCTTCCATTAAGCCAAAGTTTAACAAATGGTTCCAAAATCAATCTCCTTTAAAAAGGCGTTCCCTATAACTTTGATCGCTTAAATCGATTCAGGAATATTATACATTAAATGACAATCATTATTGCTTAAACTCCTCAAATCTTCAACAAAAAGCTCCCACCAATTACCGAGAAAAAAATGAAAATATATTTCCGTAACAAGCCAAAATAGTCATGAGTTGTTTCCCTTTGAGCACATAATAATAAGTAGTTGGAAGTGATAAATTATTATTGGTGATTTGAATATATTTTTGACATTATAGAGACATTTTGCGCACACTTTCTTCTGACAAATTATGATAATTGATAGTGTCTTGCACATTTAGCTCATTTGATGTGATAGTATAGATAAATATGTTAGTTATAGGGAATGCCTCTTTAAACTACCTTTCCATTTTTGGTCAATGTCCCAAAAATGAAAAAGTTAACGAGAATCAACTTTATTTAATTAGCATTCAGATTATGTAAAAAATAAATCGCATGCAGTTTATTGAAAACAAAAACAAAACAATTCAAAATTGTTTTATTCAAATCAATTACATTTGAACATACCCCATCTATATTCAGTCAAACCTGTGTCTAATTCAGCCATGTGCAGCTCAATTAAGCAACCACATGTTTAAAGTGGCTTAAGTAGGTGTGACACTATCGACCAATCAGTAAATACTATATTTAGAGGAGTGTCACTATCAACCAATCAGTAAAGGCTATATTTAGAGGTGTGTCACAATGAACCAATCACCTCTTTTGAGCAATCACATTTAACGATTCCCTTAAATGGCCCCTAAAGACAAGTTTGACTGTATATTTAAGGGGTTAACTGTTCTTCTATACCTCTGAATATTGCGGGGCTGGTGCTATTAAGGTCTGTTGCTATAAATATGATAGGCAGTAATTATGCGGGCAGTTGCTATAAAGGGTTGTTGCTAGGGGGCTGTTGTTAGGGGGGGCTGTTGCTAGGGGGGATGTTGTTAGGGGGAACTGATGTTAAAGGGTGTGAGTTAGGGAAGATTATGAAGTCACTGGTTGAGCTTTACTGTTGATACTAATCTATTTTCTTGGCCCCTTGTTAAAACAAAAAATCTACAATAAATATTTCATTAAGTTCTATTTTAAAGTGCTTATCACATAATTATGTCACATATGCCAGGCATTTTGATTGGGTCCCAATCTAAGCCAATATTACAGCTAATCCAAATATATATCACATTGTCAATATAACCGCTCATTACCTCAGAATGAAAATGGCAAACCCTTTATAACAGATATATCGATGGCTTAAAATTAGAAGGTCGTAAGACTTAGTGCCACTCAATACAGCCTTTTAAGATTCATACATATTTAGAATAAGCATCACAAGGCGCTTCTTATGAGCCTATTTTCATAAAAATCTGAACTTGTCATGTTGACCAAAATGAAGTTGTAAAAGTTTGTTTTACCAAAAGTAAAGAGTAAATGTCAGACAGTTTTTCTGTGTTTTATCAAATATCAATTTGGTAGTTACGACCTTCTTGTTCTAAGCCAGCGATATGTTTGCCCTTTCGGTTCCTAAAGGTGACAAATTATGGATCCTCACCAAAAAAAGAAAATTGGGTCGACTCAATAAACAAGGGTTATATTTAATTTTTTTTTCTAATCAATGTACCTGGCAATTGTGGTGCATGAACAGGAAGGTATCGTAAATAATAGTGGGGGGGGGGAGATATATTGATGTGGAGGGGCAGAAGAATACATGTCTGCGAATGGACAAAATATAAGCTATAATTGTAAGCATGCATTGTACGCCACATACAGACTCGTGAGTATCCTCGTCGACTGGTCCATCCATCTATTTGTTACACAATTGTATAATTATTATTATTGATAAGGTTAAAAGTTTAAAACTGTATATTTATATAATTAGGGGTTTAATTGTATGACCCCTTAAATAGAGCCCTTCACCTAATTATAAAATTTCTAGAAGGCCAAATGTTGACCTTTTCGGATTATATGACAATGAAAGGATTGAATGTCAAAATCCACTAAAAAATAATCAAAGTGACTCTAATGAAAGAAATACTGAAAACAAACATAACAAAATGTCAACATAAGAATAAAACTTTTCTCATGCATGGATCCAGACATATTTCTCAGAGAATGTGGGTGGGGCATGGTTATTGACCAACCAATCAGTTTTTCCCCAGGGTTTGACCTACTTTTGTTCTCAGAGGGGTCTGACCAACTATTAGCTTAGGCATACCTGCCAAGTACTCCTGTTGAACTGGAGTTACTCCAATTTTCGTTGATAAATTTCTGTTTTCCAAGTTCACCAAACTTTGAACAAAATTTATGATCTTCTGTCCCATATTTATAACTATTTGAATTAATAAATTCCTTTCTTATGCATCTAAATTCCTTTTAAATCACATTTAAGTGCATCTTGTGACGACATGTTTGGCTTTATCACTCCATTTTTTGGATTTAACTAGCTTGGCAGGACCTGGTATGGCTTAGCTCTTACAAGGTTGTCCTCAGATGAGACTCTAAGCCTTGACAAACCAGCATTATATCATAGAATTTACCCAAAACTTCAGGATGTACACCCTGGTTCCCCTGTCTGGATGCAAACCCTGGTTCCCCGTCTGGATCCAAACCCTGGTTCCCCGTCTGGATCCAAACCCTGGTTCCCTGTCTGAATCCAAACCCTGGTTCCCCATCTGGATCCAAACCCTGGTTCCCCGTCTGGATGCACACCCTGGTTCCCCGTCTGGATCCAAACCCTGGTTCCCCTGTCTGGTTCCATGCAAGGTTCTAATAGTCATAATCAACTACATACTCATAATTTACAAGTGATATACAAGTGACTGGAAATTGTTATCAGGTAAAAGAATTTTCATTTTTCAGGTGCATAAACTGATGTTGGATATTAAAGTAAACAACAACCTAATTAATTTGGAAACTAAGATTCCTTATCCCTGAACTTACTAAAGTACTTCCAAAATTTAATGAGTCCCCAGCAAGTGTTATGAATCACTGCACCATTAGCACAGCTAGTCGAAAGAGCACTTGGTTGCAACCTGCAGAATCAGTATTAGTACTCTAAATTGGCTTAGGTAGGTCCTCAAATGACATAATTATTGACTGTACTGTTATGTGCTCCACATGTGAAGAAGTTGAATGTTCTTTTTTGCTCCACATGTGGAGAAGTTAAAAGGTGTTTATGGGTTTGCGGAAGAGTACTGGATGAGAATTGTTACTGGGTGGGGTAGGTTCTACAGTAACAGTCTGAGGTTCTCCACATGTGGAGAAATTATCCAAGGCAAGTGGAAGAGAAGACCTTCTAGACGATATTAAAATCAGGGTTGGGTACTATTTTAGGTTAAGTTGATTCATCATGCCCTTTAACTAACATTAAATATGTTAAAATAACTAAAAATCAATTATTATTAAATAATTTAACAAAGGCAAAGAGATAGTGAACAGAGTGTCATTTACAGTATATGTATATATATATGATAGCTTACATGCTGCAATTCCTAGTATAAAATAATCAACATTGAAATCAATAAATACATGCAGAATGAGGGCATTGAATATATTTTTTATTTGCTTTCAATGGAATAGATTATTTTCAGTGAAAATAACAGTGAAATTATCATTTTTCATTTTCACTGTTTTGGAGCTACAGAGAAAGAAACACAACGTCAACAACGCCGGGTTTCAAAACATGTGTTACGTCATTATGACATCATAATTGTCACATTGTGATGTTCTAATTTCAACCTAGTGTAGCCAATTACTGTACCATTTAACGAGAAAATGAAGCAAATAGTAAACAGAAAATTTGTTGAATTTTTTGGTGAAAGATTATATCACATGAGTTTCCTTGTATCCGGGTTAGTATAACCAGTACGCATAACTTTATACGTAACAAGTGTAGTATAACATTTAAATGACGTCATTTTGTGCTGAAAATGACATTGCATTAAGTGTCTTTTATATAGCGGAGTCGTTATTTCAGCAGAAACATTAGAGTCCTGTGATATAAAGAATCTAATACTCGTTGTCAATTGATATAAACTTATATTAAACTTGTTAGGGAAACATTATCAAGTTCACCAAAGGCTCGATTAATAAAATTTTCCAATCTCGTTTAATATAAGTCTATATCAATTGACAACTCGTGATAGATCCTCTATTTATTTCACATGCGATCACAGCAAATTAAATTTATTTTTGTGATCACTCGGTGAAATAAAATTCGATCTTACACCAAAATCAACAAATATCCTCTACATGTGTCACAAGGAAAATGCCATATTTGTATCACTAGGCCACAATGCCACTTTCACAACACATTGCGATGCCAGGTGGTGGCGCCAGATTTAAAACTTCAAAAGGCGACACCCAAATGCTGACATTTATAAATGATACCACCAATACAAATGTCAAAAGGAAGATAAATGTATGTTGGAACAAGCAAATATCTAAACCCGTAACCAATAAAAATTGTTATCACATAAACCGCAGTGCGGGAGTTTGACAAAGCCCATTTGATAAAAACAATATTACACTACTCAGTAATATAATAACTTTGCAAATTAGGCGGCTAATCCCTATTTTTATGTATTCATACGCGCTGTCAAAAAAGTACTTATATAAACAGGATGCATAGAAAAAAAACAAGTCTGTGACATGATTACATTCAATATACCCGCCTCTTTCCAATAATTATGCAACACTGTAATGGTAATTTAAATACAGTGCTGCACTATGTTTATTTGCACATTCATTTTTAAGCGCATTACTCACTGATTTTATTCTCATCTGAAGGGGGAGCCTGTCTACTTTTAGCACATTTACAGGGCTTATTTTGTTTATGTGATAAAAAGAATCTTACATTCGTGTCTTTCCATATAGAATTTTTAAACTTGTTGGATAAAAGTTATAAAATACTCGGCAGAGCCTCATATTTTATCACTTTTATCCAACTTGTTTCATAAATAAAATACGAAAATACACTCACGTAAGATCCTCTATTTATTAAATTCAATAAAATTTAATTTATAAAAAACACACACAAATGTTATTACTGTGCACAATTTTCAATGATTCTAAAAATAGAACATGAGAGGTCAAAGGTTAACACATGGCTATAAATAGAAACAATGTGATACTTACATCCAGTTCACGTTTGTGTTCCTTTCTCATCATATCTATAGTGCGATGCTGTTCCTTATTCCACTGTGCTTTCTCGATACTCTTTTCTTGCATAAATTTCATTTCTTTAAAATAAGAGTAACAAATAATGAAAAAAATAAAGAAAAAAAGTTTCAAGATTATCTTAACATAGTGGATACTTTATTCCACTGTTCTTAATTGATAATCTTCTTTCGCATAAATTTCATTTCTTTAAAAAATAATGAAAAAAAGTTTCATGAAATAAGTTCAGATATCTAGTCATAGTGAATACTTTATTCAGCTGTGCTTTCTCTATATATAAATTTCATTTCTTTAAATAATTTAAAACAAAATCATGAAAAAAAGCTCCATGAATATATTCCAGATATCTTAACATAGTGAAAAAAATCATAAAAAGGGTTTTATGAAATAAGTATAGATATCTAGTCATGGTGAATACTTTATTCCTTTTTGCTCAATATTTACTCTTTTGCATAAATTTCATTTCTTTAAAAAAAAGTTTTATGATTTTTAAAAAAAAATTGAAAATGTACTTTTAACATGTTTTACCATATTTCCCCATCTATTGCATGCAGCACTGTTTTGTATGCAAATAGTGACTATATCATAAATTTCATTTCTTTATAAACAATATGAAAAAAGCATCAAGCCATGCAATATCTTACTCATTTCCTGCAGTTCTTTATTTTTCTGAAGGTCAAGGTCAGCCTTAAGTTCGGACTCTTTTCTCTTCCATTTCTCATCTGTCTCCTGATGTAACGAGGATTTGTACGATTCAAATGCTCCCTGTAGAAACTCTATCTCCTTTTTCATACGGTCTGAAGAAATAGATAATCAACATATTACTTTTATTTGACCTTCAAGTAAGTGTTATCATGCCTGCCATTTTAAGCCTAATTGAACCAAAAAATAAAGTGAAAATGTTAAACTATTTTTAGTAACATTCACTACGATTTCCGGAAACATTTGTTACTACTTGTTACTGTTAATAGAAACATTTGTTACAACTTGTAGCTATTTATGGAAACATTTGTTACTACTTGTTACTATTAATAGAAACATTTGTTACTACTTGTAGCTATTTATGGAAACATTTGTTACTACTTGTTACTATTAATAGAAACATTTGTTACTACTTGTAGCTATTTATGGAAACATTTGTTACTACTTGTTACTATTAATAGAAACATTTGTTACTACTTGTAACTATTTATGGAAACATTTGTTACTACTTTATAGTAACAAATAGGTAATATAACCCAAGTAATTGTGTTAAATATATAAACTTACTTATTTGTGATTCTGCGTTAGTTTTATACGTATGATGTTCGGTTTCCATGGTTTTACGTAATTGTTCTAATTCATCATTTCCTTCTCTTTCTCTCTCACTGAAGTCAGAAAAAGTTAAAAGTTACACAAAATTTAAAGGGACAAAACTCCATTTTTATGATAAAAACATGTTTTGCAGACATTTTAATCACAAAACTATGTTTTATGAATACATGAAGTAATCTTACAACTTAAATTACGATCAACGGCACTATTGATGAAAACTGTTGAACATGTTTAAACGCCTTGATGTTGATTGTTGGAAATTCTTGTTAACTTGCCATGGTTTGATTTTGATACAACTTCACAATAACATCTATTAGATATGTATGTACACAAATGCCAAATGTGAATCAAATCCCTTCATAAACAACTGAGTAATTTTGAAAAATATAGGTGTTGCGTTAGGAGTGTGCGTAAATGTATACTTAGGCAATGGGCTTCAAAAAATTGCATATTCACTGCATTTGGACAATGCTTTATTTATGATAGGTATAATTATACTTACGCTAAAGCAAGTTTCCGGGCATTTTCAAGTTCTTCAATCTTATCTTTCATGAACTCATCTCCCTGAAAGAAAATAAAGTCATTCAGAAATTATTGAAATGAAGAATTACATAGGCCAAAACAAAATGATATAGTTGTTCATGTAACCCTACATATGATACAAGGGTCATTCAATATATGCGGAGACCATCTTTCTCATTTTATAATGAAAGTGTTTAAATATCATTACAAATATTAACTTATTAACTTATTATGTAAAGTCAACAAAAATGTATCGATAATAATTCAAACCAGTAGCATGTTAGCAGCCTTTTTATTACCATAGCAACACGCTACCACCCCGGCAGATGTAACATACCAAAATTATTAATTCAACTACTTATAAATCTTGAATGAGTTAATCTATATTCCAATATTTCTGCCAGATTATTTTAAGATATTCTCATGATATTTCGTAAAAGTACGAAGTAATTTGGACAATTAACAACTGTTTGATCAAAACGTCAATAACGTCACAGACATCAGGATAAAAATAGCTCTGTATGGTGGTCGCGATGAAGTGGTATTTTTATTTAAGCCATATTCTGTACAGCCCATAAAATACCTTGAGTTTGGTCTGTTTGTGATTCAATCTTTCTTCTTCCAGGAATAATGTTAAATCTGTGATTCTATCCTGTAGCTGTGATATCAGGTTATCTCTGTAACATCACATACATATATAGTACAACCCTGTAACAGGTTGGACATACCATGTGGAATGTAATGTAAAACAAATGAAAGTATTTAAAGAACTATCAAAGTTGTACTTTCCTACAAGTTGAAAGAAGGAATTTGAAAAATATGAAATAATTAAGACCAAGACTGGGTTCAACAAACACTTACGTCCAGGTGGAAGCCTTTTCCATAAATTAGCTGAGTAAATCAGGGGCCATTACACTCATTATTCTGTAAAAAGTGTTGAATGTTATACATGGCTTTAAGTTAAGTTACCAATTTTCTAGGGCTCTTTTCGGCTGTTAGGCCGCTCAAGCACCCTTGACATTTTAACTTCCCCTGTTCATTGGGCTACCTATTGAAACCTACGCTTGTGCCCCCCTTCGGAGACTATTTTTCTCCTGTGTGTGGCAGCCAACATCGATCTGCGGCACCCAGGAATAGACACTGCCCTCAAGGTACCAATTTACACCTTGGTGGAGGGGATCATGTAAGATTTTCTTGCTCAGAGAAATCATAGTGGTCCAGACAGGGGTTGAACGTCTCGATCCCGAAGCGCGCACCCTACCTCTCCCACTGGCTTTGTAAGGTGTTTAATAATATGATGGTTAACAAGTATGCAAGAGTTTGATTAAAAAATTATTTATAAGTTTAACAACTTGAAAGTGTTGCATTATATGGTTAACTAGCAACCAGTCGGATGGCTGGACAGGAAAATTCACTATATGCCTACAGTATCAGTAGATGCCCACAGGTGGCAGTATCAGTGTTTGGAAAATAACAAAAAATAACAAAAATATTCCGTCGCTGAGCTAAGTATACTATCAAGGTATAAAGCCTTCTATATGTCTATGTCCAAAGATTGTGGAACATGGCATCTCATTGTTTCAGCATAAAATACGGACGCTGAAGGAAAATCGCTACAAAATTCATTCAAATAAACTATAAGATATTCATCCCCATCGAAAATCTCGTTCAATTGTATCTTATAACTGCGAAACGGCAAAACAGTGTTCCCTTCGTTATTTAACTCCGCTCCAGGCCATTTTATTTACGTGCTGGATACCTGCTCCACTCACAGTATCGTAACTATTGTTAGGAACCAAATCTATTTTTAAACGCGATGTTCCACAATCTTTGGGCATAGACATATAATAGGCTTAATACCTTGATAGTATACTTAGCTCAGTGATGAAAATTGTTTTATATATTTTTTTAATTTTATTCTTCAAACGCTGATACTGCCACCTGTGTAGATGCCTGGCATAAAATATCTTTAGTTACATACCTCTCATGATCCTCATGCTTTTTCCTGTGAAGAAAAAAATAAAAGTGATAGTGAAAGACATGTATACAGTAATATAACAGCATAATTGCATCTCCAAATCTAGGAAATAAAGTGGTTATATCTAGATTATGCAAGATTATGCCCCTTTATCAAAACAGCCAAACTCCTATAAAGTACCTCCCTGAGTTCAATATTCCCTAATACCCGGTAGTAAATTGTTCATTTTCATATTAAAGTTTGTTTCATGAAATTAGATACTTATTTTCAGGACCACTTTACTGTCCATGACAATTACTAATTTATATTATAAAATCAAACTTACACTGTCTATAATATTTTAGTATTCCAAACAAAATATTATAATTTACCTACAGTTTTCTTTTAAGTATTATTAAAAGGACAGTAAATAAACAAAAACATTATATAAATCAAACAAATATATGTTGTGGTGGGCTGTATATATCATTGTGAAACACATGTATACATATAGGGGTTTAAGCAAGGAAAAAGTTATACCAATACTTATTTTAATGACTGACTCACAAGTTTTTGAAAACCTTTTTGAAGTCAATGTTTGTTTAGCAGTTCAAAATAAAGTTAAAATAAGCATTAATTCTAAGCATATTTTTCAAAGTGGATACAAACATTCATATTAGTTAAGTCATGCAACCACAAAGGGCAATAACTCCATTAAAATTACCAGGTAATTCAGGTATTATAGGTTTTCACCACCTACTTCTCCAATTGAGACGTTTAAAAGATAAAAAGACAATGCTATGATATCAAAATGTTTGTATAGAAGTGACAGGCCTTAATAAAAGACATCTTTAGCTTGTAACAATTCACATGGCACCCATGAATAAACAAGCTCAGATTTGTTATTTAACCAGTGGCACGGTACAATAACGAAAACACACGACAATTAAAAAGCACTTGGTCAATTGTTATGTACTATATATACATAATATGCAAAACATACAAAGGATAACAGTGCTTTATATATATATAAAGTTATCATGAAAACACACATGGCTATAAATCAGTTTATTAATTATTGACAAACATTCACTCCATCAGATTCCAATACAGCTATATTCACTGACAGCTTTACATCCAGGCAACATTTTTAGTTCCAATTTTGAGGCGCTATTGGATGCATTGCAACCATGTTTTTCTTGTACTAGCATTTTTTTTAACTTATGCACCAGTCATTTGCATCCACAGCCCCCACAACCCCGGGGAATTTTTACTTTTGGGTTGTAAAACCCCCAGCCTGCGGGGGACAGCTGATAGTAAAATCTCCGGTATTTCCCTTTCCTCTGACAATTCAATATTGTCCCTGGAGTATTGGTTCGGAGAAAAAATCCCCAACAATTCCCAAGCACTGTACCAGGGAAGCTGGAAGGTAAAAACATGCTATCCATCACCCCCCAGTTGGGGGAGGTGTGAATGCAACCGACTGGTGCATTATGAATGAATTTTTAACCCATACTTAAGTGCATGAAAGGATATTGTTAAAAGCTGTCAGTGAGTATGCCAGTTTTGGAATAAACATGCATTGTTAATGATATACATTAAAATACAATACATATACCCATAGTCATGATGAGGTACTTTGAGAAAAGGTGACGTGGATCTACTTCTAGTCGATCTAATGTCGTACAGAAATATTGATATACATAACAAATTAATCCAAGACACTCTGTCTGTACTTATAAAGCATGTCTCTTATTTTAAAACTTAAATATTTTTACTCAATGCATGACTGTGTTTTCCTAGTGATTATAGCAGCTCCTAATTGCATTATATGCTGCAAACTTATATATAATGCAAACTAGAAATAATATTTACTTTCCTGTTTAAGTTGATACACATTGATTAAGAAATTTTTTAGATTTAAGATGTTTCCTTTTTAAAAAAGATGCTTTACGAATACTATGGTGCAGCCAAGGTCGCTGAACACTCTATAAGCATCATGTATAAGATTAACAAAAACTTGTTCCGAAATCGACCTTAAATAAATTAGTTACTCTTAAAGAAATCAGGTAATAAAACAATTCCTATTCAAGCTACTCTCTAGAAAGGAGATAAACCAATTCTTGGTAGAGCTACTCTTCGAAAGGAGGTAATTTTACTTACTTATGCTCTTCATCTTGAGGAGGGTCAAAGAACTCATCCTTCAATGTAACAGCAAACTTTGATTTACTTTTGGATAGAATGTAGCCAGGCCCAACTACAAATGGCACCATAGGAGGCTGAAATAAAAGTAAAATAGCAAATAGAATATAACATCTTGTCTTATAGTTATTGACCCTAAAGTGTATAGAGCTAGATTTCTCTATATCAAAAGATGTTTTTTAAAAAGTTTCAAAAACTGAAAAACAATTATTCTTTCATATCCATTAGATCATTTTTCATTTCAGTTTTAACAGAAACTATCTGTGTGATTTATTGGACATGCAAACTGTCCATTTTCATACGAAAGTGTTCTAGAACACCTTATGAAACTATAAGAATTGTCTATTTTTCAACGATTGAATCAAAATACACAAAACCCATCCAAAGTTTTAATTTGCATTTAAGGTAGTCTAGTATCATACTAAAAACGATGCAAGTAATTATTTTGACATTGAATGACTGTTAGAATATAGCTCTATACACTTTAAGAAGCCAGTTAGGCAGTTTAAAACAGTTATAACTCCAATAACATCTGAAACAAAATATTTTGTTAACATTAAATGATGCTGGCAAGGGTTGCATTGATCGTGATATTGAGAGTTAAACATATTTTGTTATGGATGAAAAAATTGTACTACCACAATCATAACATGTATGCAAAAACGAAAAATTCTTTAAAGAGGCATTCCCTATAACTTTGATCGTTTAAATCAGTTAAGAAATATTATACATTAAATGAGAATCATTATTGCTTAAACTCCTCAAATTTTCAACAAAAATAACCCAATTATTACCGAGACAAGAATGAAAACATATTTCCGTAACGAGCCTAAATTGTCACGAATTGTTTCCCTTTGACCACATAATAATAAATCACTGGAAGCGATAAATTATTCTAGGTGATTTAAATATATTTTTGACATTATAGAGACATATTTACACACCTTTTCTTCTGATAAATTATGATAATTGATAGAGCTTTGTACATTTAGCTCATTTATTGTGAAAGTAAAGAAAAATATCGTCGCTGTCGTTCTCAAACCTCGTAGCTCCAAAATTTCCAAAAAAAATTGTTTCATCTTTTCCGAATGTATGAAGTCTGGCGCGTATTTTGGGCTATATCTCATAGCTCTGCGCCAATCAGAACCCATTACAAAAGCCATGTGACGAAATGTTGTAGCTCGATTGGTCGCTTTTTTTGTCGGACGAAAAGTCGTAGCTTTTCTGAATATCGGGAATTGTCGTACCTCATAAAAATGACAAAACTGTGGTGACGAAATATTGTAGCTACCATTTCTGAATATCGGGAATTGTCGTACCTCATAAAAATGACAAAACTGTGAAGACAAAATATCGTAGCTACCATTTCTGAATATCGGTATGACTAACGCGTCTACGGCTTATACCATATTTTGCAGCTTTGTTTGTTTGGTATTTTTATAAAATTTCAATTTCTAGAACATCGTTATGTGACGGTTTTTCCTCTCTCCTGAAAAGTTGGCATTTTGGAGCTATGAGGTTTGAGAAAGACAGCGACGATATGCGAGTTATAGGGAATGCCTCTTTAATCAAACAATAAAACTAAAATAAATTCACATGATGCAGTGCACTGTTGGGGATTTCAAGAACTAAGATTAACTAGAAATGTGTCTATAGATGCCTAATAAGGATTGATTTCATTTAATAAGGACTGAAAAGTTAAAGCTCGGAAAGGAACATTTGTGCTCTACATTATTAACAATGACTTCTATGTGTAGTATTAACCTTTGGCCTGTCACAGCGACCTTAACGTTTGAACAACAGATTTGGCTCTTAATTGTGCATACTATTACATCCGCATGTGGTGAAAAATCATTGGGCAATTTATTTAAAATCAAGTTGTAGCTTTAGATATAGTGCAGACACTCACTCAGTGTTTTCAATGCCATTTTCATTCAGGCACAAATCAGACGGTTCGAGCCATGTGAATATCATGCATGCAGTGATCATACATTGCAGAGGAGGCCATTCATTATACACTCTGGCTCAGTGCTAGATATTAGCAAACTACAACACTTAAGAGATTTCATGTATTGCAGAAACCATGTATTCATTGTGGTATATGGACAGCATGCACTAAGACTTTTGAGGGCTCAGTGCAAAACTATGGTACATGCCACTATAAACTGATGTAGTTACCAAAGTTTTGCATCAAGCCCTCAACTGGTGCTTAAAGTTGTCATGAATTAGAATATTCAGCACATGAATTTCATGCGTGCAGTGACCATATATCTTACCTCTTCAATAGCAAGTTTCTTGGATTTCTTTAAAACATTCATAATTCCAATGTCACAGAATCCTATAGCACAATATACCTCACTTTAAAGACCACCTTAAGAATGTGGCCACCTCAAGAATATATCCACCTTAAAAAAAACCTCGCTTTAAATATCGTCTCAATAATATGACCACCACAAATCTTTTGAAAATATAACTCTTAATTTTCTTACTCTAAGAGATTCACACTAGTAACTTTGTTCAGAAAAAAAAGATTTTATAAGAGTTTAATAATTAGTGTTCCATTTCAAATTGTTACATTTCCAACGTTCATTCGTGATCCTTATTTCAATCCACGGTAACTAACCAAAACTCAAAATGTTGGCTTGAACACAAAAATCCAACGCTAAATTCACTAAAAGAGCAATGTCACCACAAACCAAGCAAAAAGACACATAATATTCCAACTCTATCTAAAACAATGGAGATTTTCTACTTGAAAAGAGATTTTTGAATTACGTCTGCTTAAAAAAATATCAAATTTCACCTTTATTTGTATGAAATCAATTCCCATGAAATTTTGTTTATAATTTCAATTATTATGTGTACAGGCATGATACAATATCCTATTTAAACTACCATAGATCGCTACACATCTGTGACAGTTAAATTTTACAATATATTGGTTTTATAGAAAATTCCATTTTTTACAATTATTTTGTAATAAATTTATTAAAAGGTGCTAAAACAACAGGGTACTGTTTTGTCAAAGAACTAAGGCAAATTATGAATATGTTCAAGTTTAAATTCTTCATAGATCAAGGTCTTGGACTACTATTTAAGTTGATTTGCAAAATAAAACACCCTAAAATTACAAGCAATCTACGGAAATCATATATAACCAACAGGGTGTTGTTTATGTCATACAGTCTGTAGATTATTGATAATATTCACACCCTATGTGCAAACAATATCAGCAGCAAATGTCAGATTGATTTCCATTTCAATATTATGATTGTGAAGAAAATCATAATTGATATCGAACTTGAAATATTCACAATGGGTTTAATTATGAAATATGCATCAATAATTCAATAGGAAATGCATTGTTAAAAAAATAAGCAATGTGTATACTTGTATGCAAAACAAACAGAGGTTTGTCAAGAAGCATGCTCTAACGGTCTCCTCAGGCTGCCAAATGGTGTTTATTCTAAGGTCGTTGTGTTTCAAGTCCAGTGCACAAATCACTGGAGGAAGAAAGACAAATGGCACAGTGGCAGAGTGGTTAACACTTTCAACTACCCAACCACAGGTCCAAGGTTTGAATCTCGATCAAGTCACTTGAAGTTGCAGAATAAGGGCTTTTCAGTGTTTGCAGCTCGGTATCTGTTTGGCATACATTTATCATTGCTGTACACTGGGCATGTTAAATCAAAGTACTGAAGTACTGAGAGGCTGGCGAACTGCAAAGGGACAATAGCTTTTCAAGTAATATAACATCAAGTGGTTTTCTGAGTCAAATGAGAGGTAAGTGCTGGACGAAAAAATAAAAATTTAAAAAATATAATTTTAAAAAATATAAAAATTTTGGAACCGCCATGATTCGATCGCTGAACTTTAGCATCAGAAAATTTCTAAGCGAGTTGCTTAACCACTCGGCCACGATCTCGTTAGAGAATATTGACCTAAATAATGTAACACAATAAAATCATTGATGCGCGCACTATATCGCGTTAGTATATAACGTGTAGTAATAATTATCAACGCATTTAAACACCTATTCTTTTAATTTCATACAATTTCCTTCCATTACAAGAAGAAACTAATATATTACAATCGAACAGATTAAATGAAACAAGGATAGTTTAATGTTCTAATCTTGCAAAACTGATCAACGAGGAGGAACTATTTTCAATGAGTGTATAGATTCTGTGTTGTCAGTTTCGGGAGTAAAAGCATCCTAGTGGATTTCAGTTTTTGGCATTGTAATAGTCTGGCGACCTAAAAACCAACAAGGAGTCTGTTTTGAAAAGAGCACAGTACACCCAGAATCCTGTAACTATCTGAGGCTCATATCCCTCATGTCAAAGCCCGCATGTCCTTCTGGATGAGAAAAAACTAAATGACCACACACACGCTATCAAACTATATCTACAGACAAATGGAAGGACAGCATAACTCCAATACACTACATGCCCTCTTATTACTATGCATTCTGGGGTATGTATTGAACATTTTTTCAAATTTATCAAGCGGCATCGAAAAAAGCGTTTCTGGCAAATAATTGTTCAGGTAACTAAAATAGAAGAACACAACGCTAATGAACACACTGTATATACCGAGGGAATTCTGCGTTTATGTTCTATGTAACCATGGTTTTCATTGAACCTCTGAAAATGTCAGCAAGAGTGAGTGAATCAAAGCACAGAGCAAAATATCTGTATTTCACACATGATGGGTGGGAGGTGAAATACAAAATGTTTGTAGTAGTTAATAGTAATAGTACTGGTATATAACTTCTTTTTTTCAATTGCATGTGTGATGCAGCCCAATTATTTTCCAGGTTGTATTTCGAGGGGTGCCCGCAATACTGTAGTAAGTCCTTCTTTATTTATATGCAGTTACTACAGTCTTGCGGGCACCCATCGATTTGTGAGTTCTCTACAATATTTTGTTTCAGGGAAGCTGAATGTCAAAATTTGACTCAGTGACTTCCTAGATCAAACTTTACTAACTACTTCTTATGGTACAGGGGGTAGGAAGGATCTTAACCCTCTACATCATAGACTTGTCAATTAAAGTTTCTATTCCAAGTCCATCACTAATTGATTCAAACATTGAGTATGCAGGGGAGACAATTCAATCATAGAATTAGTGGACTAAAATGCATTTCATCAAGGGAGATCATCCTTGATACGGGAATTTGTTGATTTGCATAAATGATGATGTAGCTCGTTTATATTAGACTAGTGTAGACTGTAGGATGCATAGTGCAAAGTGTTGCAATGAAGATCAGAGAGAAACAAGAGTTGACTCTGTAATCACTGAGTACAAAGATCCGGAAAGCAGAGACTTTGGCTTGATCCTGATCTTTATGCATTTTTATATAACAAGGTTTTTGCTTGAATATAAACTGTAGAAGGTTGAGGATCGCGTCAAATTCTCTGTACTATAGATATAAAAACTTACGTCCATCTTGGCTTGCCATGGTGGAGCTCGGTTTTTCTTCACTGGCATGTGAGATTCCAGATTGTGTCTTCGTGTTGATTCATGTTCCAACTGACTTACTCGGTCACAACTGTAAAATATAATAAAAATGTTGATACAGTTAAAAATAATTGCCAGATCAACATATGAAGTAATTCATAACCATTTACCAAGTACACCTAAAAGTCTCTTGGTTTATTATTTTATTTAAATGTTTCATGATTAATTTTTAGTACTTCGGATGTGCATGTTTATGAACTTTGGCCAGAGGAGGTGATACAGTAAGTTTCCATTTGATAGTGCTTGACAGTGCTTGAGGTCAAACATTCACTTAATAAATTCTCATTTTTATTTTATTTAAATTATTTTTAAAAAGTGCCCCTGAAATTCTTATTTTAACTAGAACCATCACTGTCGTGATCAGGGCCCTGTCGTTATCATTGTCAATAAGTATTGCAAGTTTCATTTGAATATCTTGAAAAGTTTTTGAACTATGGCCAATGTTAAAGTTTTGAAGTCGAAAAAGGGGCACAAGCCAAAATTTATTAAAGCTAGTGTTGTTGCCCTTTGCTACACATGTACGTATTGTCACTGTCAATATGTATAGCAAGTTTCATTTGAATATCTGTAACGATTTTGAAGTAATGTAGAAAAAAAGATGAAAAATGAGGAAAATTGTAATTTTACAAAGGGCCATAATTCTTACAATATTGTAGCTGGAGTAACATAACTTGGCATACAATAGTGTATTGTTGATGTAACCTTATGTTTAAAGTTTGAAGTCGATACCTTTAACGGTTTGCAAGTTATTAAGAAAAAACATGAAAAATGTGGACGGACAGACGGACGGACGGACGTTCTCACTGACTTGACATTGTGGGGTTTCCTTTTGTTCATCCTGTTGTTTGTAAAACCCCATAAGCAACATTTTGCACCCCGTAAGCAACGGAATGAATAGAATCTAAATATAGCCTATTGTTCCACACCTCACAACTACAAGTGGGTGAGTACGGACAGACAGACGGACGGACAGACGGACAGGGTGATTTCTATAGGGCACCTGCAAAAAATTTGCAGGGCCCTAATTACCATATTTCTATTTTAATGCCTCAGTTTATCAATGTACTAAACTGCTCTGTCAATAGCATAGAACTCACTTTGCAGGACTGGTATAGCTTGGCTATTTTGACCTGAACCTGACCTTTATGCAAGAATACATTACAAGGTTCTTGCTTTGAATATATCAATTTCCGCAAGAAAATCGTGCAATATTGGTATTTCAAATTTGTGTTTCTATTACATCTCCAGCATCTTCGTGATACTCCCTGATTATGAAAACGTACAGTCAGTGTTGTATCCTAGGTAATATATCGACCGTTAAATTATGCTCATCAAAAGGTCTGGCTCGTGTCAAATTAGCCAAGCTATAATAACCAATTTTTATGAAGGAAGGTAATGGAATATTCTGATATACTGATCAAGCACTCCAAACCTTATGAATATTAATGCAACATGCCCTAAAATTAATACTGACTTTAATAAAGTCTTTTCATGGTTTTCATGAATCCATTTACATGAATACATTTCTAGAATGTCAGAAAATGCTTAAAAAAGAAATGGCTAAAGCAATCCAATACATACTCTCGTGTTACTCCCAGTATGGCAGCTGCAGTCTTGGGTCGATGCATTCGTTGATGCGAGCCATTGTCGTACGTCGAGCCAGCTGTACTAGGTACCACATGTCCATAGGAAGACGGCCGAGTGGTGTATGCCGGAGTCGATCTGTAAGTATAAAAGTTACCAGACTTTTAAGTTTGAGAATCATTTATATGCCCCCATCAAACAATTCGGGGATATTATATAGATATGCCCCACGATAATGCGAATGAAATGAAAACGGCTCATCCTAATTTTGCCGTTTTGGTAAAACACATACCTGCCAAGTACTCCTGTTAAAGTGGAGTTACTCCTCTTTTTGTTGATAAATTTCTGGTTTCCAAGTTCACCTACCTTGCACAAAAGTACATTTAATACATTTTATGATCTTCTGTCCCATATTAATAACCACTATAATTAATACATTCCTTGTTTATGCATAATTCCCTTTTAAACTACATTTAACTGCATCTTTAGACATGTTTTGCTTTATCACTCCTATTTTGGATTTAATTAACTTGGCAGGTATGGTAATACAGTTGGCTCCTTTTAATGACATCAAGCAGTTAGTACCAGTATATTAGGCAAGCCGAAACAGCTGAATCCTGAACCTGGAATAGGTGGTCAACTATTTTATATAAGTTACTGCCCTGCACGGACCGATGTGATCACCCGATGAATTTCAGGTGTCTGTTGCCTAAGGAAAGCTACCGAGCGCCTCTATTTGGTTACTGCCTGTTTAATTAAATAGAGAAGGCATGGATTACCTCCCCTGAAAAGCATTACGTAGCGCTTTGCTTAGGCAAGGGATACCTGTACACTTAAGTCTGTATTTCAGGGTGGACAAACAACGTGACATTTTGACTAAGTCTACAAGTAAAAATGTGTAAACAAAAAATTAAAAACAATAATAACTATCACGCGATATGTTTGAGGCTCAAGCCATGTGGTATGTCCACCCTGTATTTGGCTAAAGCAACTGCCACATTTCTGTGACCTTTTACACTCAAAGATGTTTGAAATATAATGCCAGAATAATTAAGGCTACAAAAAAAGTCACACAAACGACAATTAATAATATATTATTTATTATATGTTGTTTGTAAAACCAGTTCAGCAACTTCAATTAATAATGTCACACTTTCTCCAGCCGCAACTATTTAATTAATTATTTATTTAATTGCAAATGTCAATCAATACTCTACACAATAATTGCATGCCTTGCATTGTTGAGGAAATGTTCATAATTTAATAACTTGGTTTAACAATTCCCATAGTATACTGGTACTGTAACATCATTCATTTTCATGGGGGATTAAATTTCGTGGATTTCGTTGTTCGCCTTCAACCATGAAACCAAATCCCATCGAACAATAATTTTACAGTAATTTCGTTATTGCCGACTTATTGATGAGATACCAGCTGTATGTTGACGGTGCCGAACCCAAACCCCGTAACTCAATTTTGGCGCGAAAACTTAATTTGCAGCATCCGCATCTACTAGACGTCCCGCGCATTTCTGTCTTGTGGCCACTTAAATAGCCAATTAGCGTTAATTAGATGGAGACAAGACAGTAATGCGCGCAAAAAAAGTTTTTACCCCAAAATTGAGTTACATGGTTTTGGTTCGGCACCGTCGATATCAAGAATTGACAGAAGGGATTTGATTTGTTTTAAACTAAATACACTGTTATTGATTTGCAAATAGTTGAAAACACACAAAGCATAATGATCAAGTGTCATTCCAATGCTGCCACAAAAGTGTCCAACTGTTGAACAGCTACAAACATCAGAACAATAACATCAGACAAACAGCATCAGTCCACCTGAAAATGTGATAAACAACATCAGGCATCAGACAAATAACATCAGTGCACCAACATCAGACACACAACTTCGGACATCTGATAAATAACATGAAGCATCAGACCTGTAAATAACATCAGACCATCAATTTGAGACATACTTGACAAACAACATCAGACATCATACCAATCACATCAGAAACAAGAGGGCCATGATGGCCCAATATCGCTCACCTGATTATAAACCCTGCACAATTTTCACCCAAAGGAATAATTTGAACATCTTGGTAGAAAACCACAAGATGATGCTACATACCAATTATCAAAACTCTAGGCAGTCTAGTTTTAGGCAAGAAGATATTAATATGTTTTCCCTATATAAGTCTATGTAAAACGGTGACCCCCGAGTGGGGCCAATTTTGACCCCAGGGGCATAATTTGAAAAATCTTGGTAGAGGACCACTAGATGATGCTACATACCAAATATCAAAGCTCTATGCAGTGTAGTTTTAGACAAGAAGATTTTTATATGTTTTCCCTATATAATTCTATGTAAGACGGTGACCCCCGGGGCTGGGCCAATTTTGACCCCAGGGGCATAATTTGCACAATCTTGGTAGGGGACCACTAGATGATGCTACATACCAAATATCAAAGCTCTTAGGCATTGTAGTTTTAGACAAGAAGATTTTTATATGTTTTCCCTATATAAGTCTAAGTAAAATGGTGACCCCCAGGGTGGGGCCAATTTTGACCCCAGTGGCATAATTTGAACAATCTTTGTAGAGGACCTCTAGCTGAGTCTACTTAGCAAATATGAAAGCCCTGGGCCATGCAATTTCGGAGAAGAAGATTTTTTAAGGTTTTCTCTATATAACTCTATGTAAAACTAAGGGCCCCCGGGGCAGGGCCAATTTTGACGCCAGGGGCATAATTTGAACAATCTTTGTAGAGGACCTCTAGCTAAGTCTACATACCAAATATGAAAGCCCTGGGCCAAGCGCTTTCGGAGAAGAAATTTTTTAAAGGTTTCCCCTATATAACTCTATGTAAAACTAAGGGCCCCCGGGGTGGGGCCAATTTTGACCCCAGGGACATAATTTGAACAATCTTTGTAGAGGACCTCTAGCTAAGTCTACATACCAAATATGAAAGCCCTGGGCCAATCAATTTCGGAGAAGAAGATTTTTAAAAGTTTTCTCTATATAACTCTATGTAAAACTAAGGGCCCCCAGGGCGGGGCCAATTTTGACCCCAGGGGCATAATTTGAACAATCTTTGTAGAGGACCTCTAGCTGAGTCTACATACCTAATATGAAAGCCCTGGGCCAAGCAGTTTCGGAGAAGAAGATTTTTAAAGGTTTCCCCTATATAACTCTATGTTAAACTAAGGGCCCCCAGGGCGGGGCCAATTTTGACCCCAGGGACATAATTTGAACAATCTTTGTAGAGGACCTCTAGCTAAGTCTACTTACCAAATATGAAAGCCCTAGACCAAGCGGTTTCGGAGAAGAAGATTTTTTAAGGTTTCCCGTATATAACTCTATGTAAAACTAAGGGCCCGGGGGGGGGGGCCAATTTTGACCCCAGGGACATAATTTTAACAATCTTTGTAGAGGACCCCAAGGTGATGCTACATACCAAATATGAAAGCTCTAGGCCTTACGGTTTCAGAGGAGAAGATTTTTGAAGTTTCCTTTTTGAAAATCTATTTTTAGCCTCTGTGACCTAGTTATGCGACGGACTGGAATTGTTCTAACAACTTTGGTAGAGGTCCACCCAAGGAACATTCCTGTTAAGTTTTATCAAATTTGGCCAAGCGGTTTAGGAGGAGAAGTCGTTTGAAGAAATTGTTGACGGACGCACGACGCACGACGCACGCCGCACGACGGACGACGGACATCTCCGTATGACAAAACCTCACCATGACCACATTGTGGTCAGGTGAGCTAAAAACAACATTAAGTCTTAATCAACATCAGAAAAAACAACATTTAGTCTTAATCAATATCAGAAAAACAGCATCATGCATGTGACCATTAACATCGGACCATCTATGTAACACAACATCAGACTATGAACTTCAGATCAACAAAATCAGACAAACCACCACAAAAACGAGATTCGACAAAAAACAATTAAGCAACGTACGACAGTGGACAAATAATAAATGGACTGTGCATTGGCAATAAAAGTTCAGTTGACCGTTCGCAAGTAAATAAAACAGGATTAACACATAAGATTGATAATGAAAAAAGGTTTTCATTGATTCCTTGTTTACCTAACCAATATTATAAAGTTTATAACATTAATTTCAATGTTGTAGATTTCACAGAAAATTACCAAAAAATAAGTGGATTCATAAAAGTATTTTTAAGTTTAACCCGTGTTTGGTGGTTATTTTCACTATTTACAGAAAATTACATTAATCTCAATTATCTCAATATTGCTGAAGACTCGGCTATAATCGATAGCATACATTTAGCTTGGCAACATTGACATGAGCCTGACCTATTGATTACCATATTTTTCTGGCAAATATAATTCAGGTAATTATTACTAAGATAGATGAACACAGTAGCTATAAACACACTGTATGTACCGAGGGAATTCTGTGTTTATGTTCTATGTAACCATGGTTTTCATTGAACCTCTGAAAATGTCAGCAAGAGTGAATGAATCAAAGTGCTGGGAGAACAGAATTTGTGGAGAAAAACGAAATCCTGTGTCACATGACTTTCCTTGTATCCAGGTTAGTTAAAGAAATATGTATTTTCGTATACTACAGTAGCATTGTATACCTTTCAGATGACGTCACTTTCTCTCAAAGGGGTAGAAATGAGGCGGAAGATGGAAAAAATCACTGGCTATAATCGAAAATACATATAGCTTGGCCACATTGACATGAGCCTGACCTATTGATTATCATATTTTAACAGTCAATAAATTGTCTAAGTTTACAACACCGATTGTATGTTTTCATAATCGGGGAGTATCACGATGACGCTCGAGATGTAATACAAACACAAATCTTACATGCCAATATTGCACGATTTGCTTGCGGAAATTGATACATTCAAACCAAGAACCTTGCAATATATTCTTGCATAAAGGTCAGGCTCAAGTCAAAATAGCCAAGCTATACATGCTTTTAAGCCTATGAAATGTTCAATTTGTAATGAAATGTAATATTAAAGTCAACATGAAGTTACCTATATATTTACAATCAATGTTTACTTTATGCATGTGAATGTTTGCAGTGACAAAGCGTTTAAAAATCATCAATATTTGTGTGTACATCAATATCACTCAGGGAACATGTCTGAAAGCATGTTGGCAACTAGATTAAGACACAAAATATTTTATCTTACACATTATCAGGGGCCATAACTCTGACAAGATTGATCTAACCTATAATAAATTATTCCTGACTACATGTCCAACAGGCTATGAGCATCTAGCAAGGGGGTTTCTTGTACCTTTTTATTTTGTCTTTGGTATGATGCAGTCTGGATCGAACCCAAGGGACCTCCAGTGATTAAAATGGACGCTGCCAAATTGCCACTTAAAGGCTGTTGCATGAGGAGGAGCTTTTTCAAAGGCTTGAAGATTGTGTAAAAATTACCTTGATTTTCAGTAAAAATAATCAATACATTTAAGAATATTTTAGAATGAATATTTAATGAATTAGGACACATCTTTAGAACACTTAGATACTTGATAAATACTGGTCCTGAGTAATAAATGTAGAAGGACATATTTTTTTGTATGCTTAACTCAAGAGTTTAAAATATAACAACATGAAAGTATACAACTCTAGATAAAAAATATATACAAATATATACAAACATACACAAACCTCTTGTACGTGATTGATATCATTTTGTCCCAAGATTAAAGTTCTGTGACCTGATATCTCTGTTTGAGTCAACAAATTTCAATCAAAATTCATTTTCATTTGGCAACACTGACACACCCAATTCTGCTTTATTAATATGAACACTATATTCACTGTAATCACATTTACTGGTTTTATATGTTTATTCATTCCACTTGTAAAAGAAACTCAGTCCCGATTTCATGTCCTGAAGTTTTGTCCAAATCTTAGCCTGGTATTTAGGCCTACTGACAAATTAAATGTTAAAGGGTATTTAAACGTATTGTTATAATGCTGAAAACAGCCCTCGAAAATTCAATTTGGTAACTTAAAATAAATTGACTACTTTTACAATAAATGTAAAAAGATAATGGTTGCTATGGCAATGTGACTAATTTGTTTAATTAAGTTTGGGTGATAAAATTGCAACTTTTAATTTTATCCCATCAAATTGCTTAAAACTCCATAATTGACACCATGCATATATTTGATATTATTTCAGATGATAAAACAAAACAATAAGTTGACTAAGTCCAACAGAATTGCCCGGGACACACTAATATCCAACCTAAAAATCCTATTCCTCAACTACTTTCACATTTCAAATTGATGTTAAATCACATTTTAACATTATACCTTCCATATTTTAAATCACACTTTAAAATACTGTCAAAACTACAAATAAGTAATATTCAATATGAGTCAAATTTTAAATCACTTTTGAAAAAAAAATCACTTTTAAAAATCTGTATTCCAATTGTGCGAAATGAACATTCCATCTTTGTTGAGCAATTAAAAAATATGACTTTTTAAAATCAAGTAAAACTACAAATAAGTATTCAATATTTATCCGTTTTTAAATCACATTTGAAAATCTATTTTCCAATTGCGCAAAATGAACATTCCATCTTTGCCGAGCAATTAATATCCCCAAGATTAATGTTTTACACTCTTACATGCAAAAAATATTCAAGCTATCTTAAGAATAAATCTTACATAATGACAAAATCATATTTGAATCAATTTCTCTGATTTCGAATATTCGGTGTAAAAAAATGGTAACTCAATTTCAGTAATGTAAAGACTTATGATAATTTTACACGCAACATTGATTAAATAATAAGTTAAATAATGATTCTACTCCCTTATGTATGATAAAAGTGTTTAATCCTACATGCTTCGATCTTTGATCAATGTTTCCGTATGTTTATATTTATTGACAAACCACTTAAAATCGTAGAAATCACCGATACGTTTTTTCAATACCGACAATTGGGTTTAAAGGAAGATTTAATGTTAAAGAAAATATTCTACAAGAGCAAAAAGACGTCAAATGAATTATTGGTATGTATTATATAGTCCGGAGAATTTGACATAACCCTGGCATTTAATTAGAAAAATTCAACACTTATATTTTGTCTATATGTTTATAACCCGGGTATATTTTCAAAAGTGGGGGGTATCACAAAGATACTTGAGGTGCAATACAAACACAAATCTAAAGAACTAATATTATATAATTTGTTAACAGAAATTGATATATTCAACGCAATTGAACCCTGTCCTATATGTCAGGTTGACATTAAATTCTCCAAGCAGATATGATAGAACTTGACCACAAGCCAAAGGGGAAAAATTATCAAATTAAATAAAGTTTGGGCTAACTAAGGCCGAGCGTGAATAAATTAGGTACCAGACACATTGTGTAAATTAAGTGGGTACTTGTCACTTTAAATAATCTGGATGCTATGCTGTTTACTCAGAATAATTTAAATTCTAGAAGCTTTACATTCAACAAACAACCAGGTGGAGTGATCTTTGCTCTACCATAATGTTAATTAGTTCAAAGGCTGCTTGGCAAAGGTTTTCAAGTCAATCCATTGGACCATCACAGTGATTCATTTTTATCATAATTTACCGTTAAAATTGCTTTAAAGGATATTGATTGACAACTGGCGTAATGTCAATTGGATACAGTAAAAAATTATGCTTTGAATAATTTAGGTGGTATTTTTTATAAATTTGGAATTGTGCACTTTGAATAATTTTGATGATTGACACTATAACTTGGGTACTGGACACTTGAAATAATTTGGGTACTCAACACTTTGAATAATTTTGGTACCTGACACTTTGAATGATTTGGGTAATGTGCACTTTCAGTATATGAATAATTATCTATCAATAAGTTTCATACTGAAAAAGGTACATTATTTTTTTTTTATACTTTACCCATTGATCATAAGAAAATAAATTATAGTTGTGCATTGTAAATATTGGTAGTACTCCAGTTTTCAATTTTATTGATTAAAACTTTAAATACATCCAAAGATCTAAAATACTGTAATAATTATTGAAGTCATGCATGAATCATCAATGTAAGTTTACCCAACTTTTAATTGTAATTTAATGTCTTTTTTATGAATTAACTTTGATGTAAAGTTAAGTGGTTTATTTCTAATAACTTACACCAAGTCTTGTTGATATGTCATTAAATAACATATTCACTTCAGGCAATAATCCTTCAATGCAACATTGATTGATTCTCTGTGCTATATTTCAAGTATAGCTTTGAGAATTTGACCTGATCCTGACCTTTATGCATGAATATATTACAAGTTTAACTTGCGTTTGATAAATAATATCAATTTACACAAAAAAACAACAAATAAAGTGCAGTATCAGTATTTTAGATTTGTGTTTGTATTACACCAGGAGTTTCTTACTTTTGAAACATACAATGAGGGTTAAAAAAAATATACACAATATCAGTTTTTAAATTATGCTAATTCAAGGTCAGGATCGTGTCAAATTCTCTGGTCTATGTGACTTAAACAAGCACCAGTATAAAAAATAATTGAATTCGGACACAATTATTTTTCTGCTGAAATTAATAGTTTACATACAGTGTCACTCCAGTTTCTAATCTTTCAATTAGGCACAAAAAAGGAAAGTGCAAAATTTGGAATACCCTGTACGCAAAATTTTCTTTGAAGGGACCGATATCGACCTGGTGACTAAATTGGAATTGAACCTGGATCGCCAAGTACTATTCCAGCTCAAAACCCCTTGAGCTAGGCCACGGCTAATGGCATTATATCCCACATTATGCTAGTGGTTGATCACCTCGTTATTAATAAGTTTTTCTTGTAATAAATAAAAAAGAGGCGATTTTCGACAATTGCAATAAGGAGTACACATTGAATTATATAGTATGGCAATAAGGAGAACAGTGATTGGATTTTACATGTGCTTTCAACAGCAATAAATGATACAAGTTGAATTGTATAGTAATCCAATAAATCATACAGTGATTTGGTTTATACGCTGTGAGACTTGCTATAATAGTTAAAAGCAGAAACCTATTTGAAAATCTTCCTTTCAAAAAGTATTACAGCAGATGAACAAATATGGCTGGCAGGTCTCATGTTCATGATATTGATGTATCGATTAACTTTCACTTAGATAACAAGAAGACCAAGATTAAAGCAACAAAAATCATTATACAGCGTATTAAATGTCAGGGAAATCAAGGAAAAATAGAAATTATCACTCTTTTCAATTAAGTACACAGACATTTATTTACAATACGGAAATTGTTTATTATGTCAACTTGTTTGTTTTTTATTTGTTTAAAGAAATTTCAAGGAAATCAGGAGAAAATAGGAAATGACTTTTTTCAATTAAAACATCTATAGACATTTATTTATAAGATGGGAATCGTTCATTATGATGTTTGTTTTTTTATTTGTACACCATTTTTGAGTTGTGTCTTTTTATTGATACTATTTTTTATTTGTTGAAAGAAAAAAAACCAGACAATATTATTAAAACGTTATAAAGCTTTCATGTTGAATTGATGATACAATTTTATAAGGGCAAAATAATTGAATTTCTAGCCTTTTTTGTACTATTAGTATCCCTAATGTTTTAACAAAATATGATTATATTATTAGTTTTCTTACTGTAGCAAAAAGCTTAGTGATAATCAGGTCAAGTTTGGATACAAAACAATAGTTACAGTACTTTTGTACCATCCCTCACTATATATAGTATATACACATGCAACATTATATAGTTCCATTAAACATAATGAATTATTATAACTGACAAGTCTCAAATTGCTAAAATGTTACAATTAAAATCCTTTTTTTTTTCATTTCATAATTAAAATCAAAATGTTATAGTAAAATAAATAATTCTCATCAAACAATATACACAAAATTCCAGTAAATTAATGTTAGTTTTGCTGTTTAATAAAATAAATAGCACCACAATAAATATACAACTTTGCAATCAGATTAAAAGTTAAAATTCACTAAATATTGAAATCTTGGTCATATTTATCCTAATAACACCATCTTTAAAATATGTGTAAACCCAACTTATATGGTCTCAACTGGATATAGCTTGACCAGATTAAACTGAGACTCATCAAAGTCTGTAAGTATGTACGCCTTATAATACTCGGCTGTATTCAATTAGTAAGTTTCTTTACTATATAATTATATTATACCGTTATCTCTGTATAAGACCAGGGGCCTTATTCACCAACGTTGTAAGTCTAAAACTCAGACTTAGACTTTAAATTGCCAAATGTTCTATTCACTCTCATGATGTTACAAATGTAGTGATTTTGATATAAATGGGTATACATGTTCACTGAGTAACAGCAAATAATAAGATAAAATTCCACATGGTTAAATCTAATAACAAAGAAATGGCATGGATTTTAAATGTTTATTAAGCGAGCCTCTGGCGAGCTTAATAATATTTCCAAAACTAGTTTAATATAAATATATCAATTGACAACTCGTGATAGATTCTTTTTATCATATGACACTAAAAACGCAAAATACGCATTGATTTATTGGAAAAACCCAATAGCTTAATACTAAACGTGGTACGTATAACTTTATACGTACTGGCTATACTAACCTGGATACAAGGAAAGTCATGTGATAAAAACTTATAGTGACCACAAAATACAGATTTACTTTAAAATTTAAACATTTTCATAGATCAACTACGGTAATATTTATTTGCTCTCTCCATCCTCATATGGACCTTTAATTGTCTGTTTGATATCCCCTAATCACCTATCACTCGCGTTATTGTCCGTTTGATATACCTGTGTATCACAAGCATTATAAGTCAAATATTTACAATTAACTTTCACTAACTAGCATTATCAGACAGGTTCAATTTAGGTAATTGATCAAATATTTACAATTTATATAGTTCAGAGAATTTGACATGATCCTTGACCATCTATTAGCATAATTTAACAGTTGATATTTTGTCCTTCATTCAATGCAAGAACCTTGTAATTAATTCAGTCATTAAGGTCAGGATCATGTCAAAGTCTCAGGACAGTAATTGCTGACTTAATTGGACTTCTTTCAATTCCCCTTCCCACAACCTCTCACATATGGTCTCTCTTAAGAGATTAAATATATCATTGAAAATATTCTGATAAAATGGATGGTCTTTGCAGCCAGGTATTGCTTAAGAGGGTTGACACAAAAATGAATCAAAACACTTGCATATAAACTAATGATGGAGCCAGTGAAACTAAGCTTTACAACATATTGACCAATAGAAATTACCAGGATTCTCATAATTATTGACTTTGAAGACTTCAATTTGTCTTCCACACTACGTTCTAATGTTAACCCAGCACACAACTTGAACCATGGAGGCTATGTTTGGATCATGGAACATTCATGAGCGCTAAGTAAATATTGTCACATCAACAGGACTGGTAACTCCCAGCTATAAATTTTGTATCAACAATACTGAATAATAATTGATTTCTTAATAAAGTATAGCGCGTTAGCGACTAAGCTGGACCCCCATAAACCTTAAATATCTTTAAAAGTAATCATGCAATTTGATTGAAATTTGGCATTGTTGAATGAATAACCTTTACCAACTCTGTGTTTAAATTTCAGATTTTTGTACTCACTAATTAAAATTTTCTCCATTGTGTCTAATGCATTATTTTTGGTATTTTAATAAAAAAATGGACAGGGAGTAAAATAAGCCATTACGATCCGCCAGTTAGAATAATGCTATTGTATTTTTAACAACTATAACGGTACACATATGGATAATTTTACCTAATTTTGTCTGGTCATCAATGTGTACACAGTTGAGGCCCATCTTCTGATTGCAATGATCATTTGTACAAACAGAATTACTATGCTTTTCTAGCAAATATTTCTACCCAGTTGCTCGAGTTAGATAAATAACAATGAATGTTCATGTATGGGCCTCATTATATATTTACAATGGTCACTGGTGTGTAACTTAATGCACAGTTATGTTGGATCAAATTGCTGATCTTTGCTGTTCCGTTCACTTCAATCACCCATACGTATTTACCCTGCTTTAGACTTAAAATTTTGCATTAGACGTGAATGCAAAGTACACTTTTCTGAAAACCAAAAATTCTTATTTAATTTGTGAGAGTTGGTAAGGTTGTTTTATTAACACATACCAATTTTTGTTCAAATGGAGACAGTATTTTTAAAGTTATTAAAGGTTTATGGGGGTCCAGCTTGGTCGCTAACGCACTATACTCACTCTATAAGACATAATTGGCAAACATAAAGCAATAAATATATTAATTTATATTCTATGCTAATATAGCACATGAATTCGGCCTTCTTGGCGTATATTAAATTAGCTGTGTTTTATGACACAATAAAACACAGCTTACAAGTTACAGATCTGATGACGTCACGTTAGATGTCATATAATCTGACAAATAACGTAACGTTCCTTGGAAAATATGTAGTTCAATGTCGACCTATCTTGTTGAGCTATAAATTGCAGAGCATTGGCGATGTAAGAATCAAAATAATGAACATAGCTGTGCTGTGTTGGGTAATAAAATATAGGCACTCATTCAGATGCTTCGCACTCATAATTCAATTACAAATTGTGCCTATATTTTATTAAGCAATAAAGCACTGCTTCGTATGCATAATTTCAAAATGTTGGGACTGATGAAAAATTTCGAAATCTTCAGCTGTGGGGATTGGGCTTTATTTGACAACATTTCTTGAAATTGTGCTTACAACCTTATTTTTCTAAGCCAGGGATATAATTATACTATATATTATATGTAGAGAAATATTTTACCTTTTATTATAAACGAACACTCTGATCACATCATTCTGACCTCTGTAACTCCTCGTGTCACTATAATCACTTAATACACTCATCCTGATCCACCCTTATACTTCAATAATAGAATAATCCATTTTACATTCTCCCTTTATGTATGTCATACTCAAAATAGAACTGTCCAATTTCTCATAATCTCTGTTTAAAAAAATGCTAATCTATCAAATTAAAAATCTACCTTAACATTCAAAATAGAATAGTCGGTGCTTTCAACTTTTCTGTTTTATCTTAATGTTCAAAATTGACAAGTCCATCATTATTCCTGTTTTACCCTTAATTTCAAATACTTTCATCCCTTTTTATTATTAATTTTTTTAAAACTAATATTAGTCCATCTGATCACTTTTTAACTTTAATTTTGCTCAAATTTAATTGAAGTCCATGTGTCTGAATTAAGATATTCACTCTTGAATAAAGACAAACTCCAATTAAATTCACTTTTTTTTCACATTAAAGCTCAAATTGGCTTTAATTCAGACAATAATAGTAATGTTTATAACTTTATTGTTCACATTGACCCAGCATTGTCATATATATATTATACTGTAAAATCATTAATTTTTGTGGGGGATTAAATTTTGTGGATTTTGTTGTTCATCTTAAAACACAAAATTAAATCCCATCAAACAATAATTTTGACCCTTGTATTTATTAACTCAAATGCCTGCAAAATCCATGAATTAACGTCCCATCAAAATCGTCTTCATTACCCAAACCACAAATTTTCATCCCATCAAAATTAAATGATTTAACAGTATACGGTTCAATTCTCTTAAGGAAATGATCAATATTTATGTCTGTACCACATACGAATATAAGATCATAGAATCTATAACTGTATCAAAAATACCATGGTACAGTTTACAGACAATATGACAGCGGCTTACAAAATACAAAAATAAAATCTTCTTTTTTTTCTTCCACAATAAAGAAGTAGTAAGTATCAAGGATTATGTATAATGCAGTACAATTCAATTTATTGGTACAAAATCTTTTAATATTGACCAATTTTTAAAAGTACACTGAACTCAAAATGACCACTAAAATACATGAAATGTAATTTTCTTTATATTTTGATTGTCATTTGGAGCAATTTAGTACCTTTAATCCATGAATACCTTAATTATTATTTACACATTGTAATAATACATTATATTTCTATATTCAAACATTATAATTAAGTGTCATTGGGAAAGAATAGAACATAACAAGGTCTTCAATATTCAATCAATATTCAACATTAGATTCCAGCTAAATAATTTCTCAGAATGTCTTCCCCATTGTTCTTGAAAATATTTTATATCCAATCACTCTATGAAATTCCAATAGTACTATTCCAGAAATCTTCAGTAAAGTTTGAAAAATAACCATACAATAAAAGTTATAATACGGCTAAACTTTAACACTCAATAATTATAATTCCACAAGTAATTCCAATAGAACTATTATAGAAATCTCCAGCTAAGTTCGGAAGACAACCTCATACTAATGCTGTTACACTATTGTTGAGTTTTAAGAGTCAAACTCCTAGAAAACTCAAGGAGACAAGCTCAGACAACATCAAAGCAAGACATGACTGTCGCATGATGTGCAGGATTTCTTAAAACTGTGACATGGTAATGCTTATTTATGCTGAAACAATTCAGACTTTACTTTGTGCACAGACAAATAAAACTCTTGTAAGTGCCAACAAAATAAATTTGAATCACTTTATTCTTACTTAAGCTGATAAGGATCAGGTAAGATAAATTATTGACTGTAACAATAAAGAGGATGTACCTGTATTTAAATATCTTAAAATTGTAATTTAACGATAATTGACATTTTTTGACGCCAGAGAAGAGACCACTCCTCCTGACCGTTTGTCGGAGGTTGCTTGGCGAAGGTTATCAAGTTAATCCATTGGACAATGTGATTATAATTAACTGTTAAAATTGATTTAAAGGGTATTCATTGAAAGCTGGCGTAATGTCAATAGTCACTACCAGTTTATATTGTTATGAAAATAACACAGAAGAACATAATTACGGCTGACAATTTATTTGAGGAAAGTAATTCCATATGCGGTATTGATCTTACGTGACGCTTAGGATAAGGACAACCACCCAGATCACAACATATTGAACTCTTAGTCTGAGTAATAGGCAATATGATTGGCTATCCTTATTTATATATTCTCTAACAAATACCAATCAAATCATTTTTCCATTTTTTGATAAGAATATATCGAGGGCTCAGTGCAAAACTATGGTACATGCCTCTATAAATTGATATAGTTACTATAGTTTTGTATTGAGCCCTCAATATGGTATACAAGCAATTATTATTGATGTAAGATTAAATAGCAATTTTAATATTTGTAACGATACGGACACATCCACTGTAAGTGCATCCCACCAAGGATACTTAAGAAGAGGGATAAACCATACTTCACATATATTTTCATGAACACAAAATTCAGTCTTATTTGTAGACACAACTTTTGGTGTGGACTGTTGTGTGAACTCTATATGACTAATACAAGCTCCTATTTATTTGTAGGAAATTAATTATCAGGATATTTACAATGGAATCACATTATATATATGGTAACCATATGTTTCAATAGCACTGGGATTCATAAACAACACAACACGTGTTTCAAGTACTACGATCTATTAAAGACTGATGCGATGAGGCTTTAGGTAAAAGCGCCAAAGATATGTTAGAACTGCGCATGCGTGTTAGTGGCCGTAGCCCAATAATGTAACATTCCGTTTGTATTATAATTTTTTTTAAATAACTAATATCAGTACGTTCACAGTTCATTGATTGTATCGGACGATGTTTTATGAAATTGTCTTTCCACTTTATCGTCACTGTTTTTGGATGATGATAATTAAGATTACATACACACAATGATTCTCAGCTTTAAAATTTTCAAGTCATTTGCACTTTAGGTAACCCAATCTTTACCATACGCTGTAGACCGCTTCACCTCTCGACCTTTCTTGGTAATGTAATTTCGAGAATCAGTGCAAGATTGTTGACTCATGGGAATAGGGGCTCTGACAGGTGGGTTTTCCTCGGGGTCATTGATTGGTTGGATTGGACCGTTTTTGTTTATGAATTTTCTGTTTCTCCGATATTCCATGCCTGACGGTGCCTGAATTATGTATGACCTTTCATTATATCTAGCCTTGACTCTGGCGGGTTCCCATATTTTCCCACGCTGAAATACTACATTGTCATCTGTTTGTAAAGGTTGGAGGGGTTTGGACATTTTATCATAATATTTCTTGGAAGTTTCGCGCGCTTGCTTCATTTTATCGCGGGCGGCAGAAAAATCGATTGGTTGTGGCATCAGTTGATGCTTTGTTGTGGGGATGACCGATTTTAGTCGTCTCGATTGTAGAAGTTGAGATGGAGATAAATTGCAGCTTTGTAGCGGTGTGTTGCGGAATTCAAGCAATGCTAGGTAAATGTCTGTGTTTGCGGCTTTTGCCTTACTTAGTATGCGCTTGGCGATTTTTACCGCCGATTCCGCTAAGCCATTCGAACTAGACATCGTGGGACTTGATGTCACATGGCTGAATTGCCATTCTTCTGCGAACTTCTGGAATTCGTCGGATGTGAATTGTCGCCCGCAGTCCGTCTTTATTTCGTCGGGTATCCCGAAACGGCTAAAATGTACTTTAAGTCGTCGGATTACCGATTTGCTGGTGATATTTGGCAAGTGGTCAATCTCGAAATGGTGACTAAAAGCGTCTACTAGTACCATATATTCTTCGTTCTCAAATGTAAACAGGTCACACGAGACCTTTTGCCATGGTAATTCCGGTATGTCATGGCACATAAGCGGTTCCTTGTGGTTTGACGCACGATATTGTATACAAATTTGACATGCGAGCACGTGTTCTGTTATTTGTTTTACCATGCCTGGCCAGAACATGATATCCCGTGCGCGGTCGATTGATTTCTGACAGCCCATATGGTTCATGTGAACTGCTTTTATCATGTCTGTTTGTTGTGCCCTCGGGATAACGATTTTGGTGCCACGTAGTATTAAGCCGTCCTCGATGGCGAGCTCATCTCTGTGGTTCCAATAGTCTTGTGCATCGGTATTGCACATGCTACGTGTTGTTGGCCAACCGTGGTATATGTACCTAGTTACTGCTTGTAACTGATGGTCATTTTCGGTTTCAGACCGGATGGTATTTAACCTGTCTGTACTTATCGGAAGCGAATCAACCGAATGTATTTGGGCATCTAAGTCTGCGAACATTTCCGGGTATGTTTCCGATTCATGAATGCGGCTGAGTGCGTCACCTAACGGTATGTTTGAGCCTTTTTTGTGGATAACGTCGATGTCAAACGGTTGTAGTTGCATAAGTATTCGTTGTAGGCGCGGTGGTGATGCACTTAATTGTTTTTTGAATATTGACACGACCGGTTTACAATCGCTCTCTACGACTGTGCGATTTCCGTATATGTACTGCTTAAATTTCAAGCACCCAAAAAGAATTGCAGTCGCCTCCTTTTCTATTTGACTCCATGCCACCTGGCTTTCTGTTAGGGTTTTAGAGGCGTATGCTATCGGTCGACCTTCTTGAAGACAGACAGCCCCTATGCCCTTTGAGCTACTGTCTACTTGGAGTGTGACTGGTTTGGTAGCATCAAAGTATCGGAGGACAGGAGCCTGTGTTATAACCTGTTTGATTTGATTGAATGATTTAGTTTGTGTTTCACCCCATATGAACTCTGTGTCCTTGCGTATTAATTCACGCAGTGGACTCGTTATATCTGACAGATTTCTCGCGTATTGACTCAGGTATGTCACTAACCCAAGAAAAGCTTCCAGCTGTTGGCGCGTTTCAGGAATTTTCATGTTTACGATCGCGGCGACCTTGTCTGTGTCTGCCGTAATGCCTTTATCGCTAATCACGTGACCAAAGTATTTCACCGAGGTTTGACCTATGACCGTTTTGTCTGGGTTGAAGCGCAGTCCCTTTTCTCGCGCGCGTTTAAGCAATCGATGTAAATTCGCATCATGGTCAGTTCTCGAATTTCCCCAACAAATCACGTCATCGACTATGGATGCCACGCCTGGCAATCCCTCCAATATTTCGTCCATTTTCCGATTGAAAATATCTTGGCTCGACCTTATTCCCATAGGGAGCTTGAGGTATTTGTATCTCCCGAATGGAGTAGCAAATGTTGTTAGTAATGACGATTCTTCTGATAGTTTGCATGAGTAATATCCCTTTGTGGCATCTAAAACGCTGAAGTACTTCGCACCATGTAACCTGGATGTGATATCTGTCAGTGTGCGCATTGGATAAAACGGTCTCTTTATGGACTCATTGAGCATTTTCGGATCAATACAGATACGCAATTTGTTTGAATCTCGTTTTTCAAAACAAACGAGTGCGTTGACCCAGTCAGAGCTATCGACTTGTTTTGAAATGATTCCTTGACCCTCGAGGGAATCAAGTTCCTGCTTTAATTTATCTTGCAAAGCGAATGGAATTTTCCTAACGGGGCACACAACGGGGTGAGCGTTTTCTTTGAGTTCGAGTGAACATTCGCCTTTAAAGGTACCAATGCCTTGGAAAACATCGCTAAATTCTGACAACGTCGAGTCTTTGTTCACCGCACGCGAGTCAACGGCATATGTCAGCTTGATTAGTCCTAATTGGGTAGCGGTCTGGAGGTTTAGCAATGCGGGGACGTTTGCCTGTTCTACAACGTAAAATTCAGCTTGGGTTAATTGAGACTGGTATTGGCAGGGTATGCATACTTTCCCATGGACGACCAGTTGATTGCCTGTGTAGGATGTCAGTTTAGAGTCAGGGGGTAGCAAGGGGTAATGGATACCTGTTCGTTGAAATATGTGTGATGGGAGGATATTAACTTGACTTCCCGTGTCAATCTTTGCACTGACTTTCAAATGTTTACCAATAATAATATCTACATATGCATCAGGTCGAGATGTAAAGCTACTTACAGTGTATACATAAAATTCCGGTTCCTCAGTTTCACAGTTTAAATCCGAATTGTTTCCAACATAGTTAACAGATTTGTTTTTTGTTTTGCACATCCTTGCGAAATGGTTATAATTCGAACATTTGTTGCATACTTGTCCAAGTGCTGGACAATCGTCTGTATTCCTGTGTGTCTTGTAGCCACATCTCGGGCATGTCTCGGCTGGTGAGGGTTGGTGTCGTCTCCCATATGCTCCGCGGATCGGTCCGGTCCTGTTTACTCGGGGTGCATATTGTCGTTGCACCATATCGACTTCTACTTCTTTGTTTATGTCCTGTAATTGCTTTTTGTTATACTCTAAGGTTTGCACTGTTGTTATAGCACTGTCAAGTGTTAATTCCTGTCCCTTTTCAATTAATTTTTCCCTAGCTTTAGCTGAGGCACAGCCAAAGACAATTCGATCCCTGACCATTTCGTCTGTACGGTCCCTTTCACCAAAATCGCAATCCTTGGCCATCAGTGTGAGCCTGGCGACGAACTCGTCAATTGGTTCATCGTTCGTTTGGGTTTCTTTGTAAAACTTATATCGAGCAAATACCGGGTTTGACTTTGGTGCCACAAACTCCTTGAACTTTGTGAACAAGTGTTTGGCTACTTTGTTTTGGTCGTCTGTGAAATTCCAAGAGCTATGTATCGTTCTTCCCCGATCTCCTACCCAAATCAGTATGTATGCACATTGTTCCTTGCCCGTAATGCCCTTCAGTGGGCCGTCAAACATGAGCTTACAATGTCGCTCGAATTTGTTGTATTCCTCGGGTAAGTTTTTTGCGCTCCAGTCCATGGACGGATAACTGCACTTAAAATCCATCTTTTATTTTCCGAATTTGAGTCTTAGAATGTTATGTTATTGTTTCAATAGCACTGGGATTCATAAACAACACAACACGTGTTTCAAGTACTACGATCTATTAAAGACTGATGCGATGAGGCTTTAGGTAAAAGCGCCAAAGATATGTTAGAACTGCGCATGCGTGTTAGTGGCCGTAGCCCAATAATGTAACACCATAGGTGGCAGTATCAGTGTTTGGAAAAGAAAAAGAAAAAATCTGTGACTGAGCTAATACACTACATGAACTGTATATATATCGATTGGCTATCTAACTCCATGTACACTATCAGTATCAAGGTATAAAGCGTAGTATATGTCTATGTCCAAAGATTGTGGAACATCGCAAAGGCTTGGTTCCCAACAATAATTACGATACTGTAAATGCAGCGGGTAACCAGTGCATAAATAAAATGACCTTGGGCGAAGTTAAATAACGAAAGTAACACTGTTTTGCTGTTTTGCAGTTATAAGATACAATTGAACGAGATTTTCGGTAAGAATGAATATCTTATAGTTTATTTGAATGACTTGTAAAGCGATTTTTCTTCAGCGCCCGTATTTTATGTTGAAACAACGAGATGCCATGTTCCACAATCTTTGGCATATAGACATATAGTATGCTTTATACCTTGATAGTATATTAGCCCAGTACGGAATTTTTTTTATTATTTTTTTTAATCGTTTGCGGACAAAACACTGATACTGCCACCTGTGATGGTAACAAGGTATATCTGACATACAAGAACTTTGGCAACACGTCCCTTGTGTACATCAACTTTGTAAGGTGCAAGTTTTATACAAGTTAGGAGTATCATCGTTAGATTTGTGTTCTCAGAATTTTTTCACTAGCCATTTGGACTAGTCACCTAGAGAAAATTACTAGCCTGACCTGGTTTTTTACTAGCCTCTGGCTTCAGGCTAGTGGCCAAATTTGAGGACTGTATTATATCATATGCTGATCAATGTACAATGGAAAAAGCTATCAGATATCTTTTAAAATGATGTACATGATGCCATGGCTGCAATATGCAATGATATATTCTAAACTTTTCGATAAAATAAAAGTGTTAACGACAAAATTGGCAGTTACAACGTTTTGAAAATTCATGAGCACATAACTTTTATGAAGAGCTTGTCAGGTTTTAAGCAGTTTCACGCAGGGGTTTTAAAACCCGGGTTTTAAAGGGTAGGGTTTTATGACCAACCCTGGTAGGTCATTCTCATTAATCAGTGTATAGTCAAGTCTCTAGACTATACTCTGATACACAACGCTATATATCGTGTGAAAATCTAAAAATAGCTCGCATGTCGTCACTAGTGTATTCCCGCTATCGTCCAATCAGAAATCGCGTTACAACAGCCGCGGGAATATTTCTATAAACAAACACAATTGTGAACATGGATTATTTAATTAGCGAACGGTGAATGAAATTAAATGCTGAGATGTTTGTTGAAACCTATTAAATCGAATTCGGCGTATAAAAAGTATGAAGAAAGAGAGGATAACCTGATATCGGTTATCAAATGGAAAATGTAGATCTACAGGTGATTCGAATTTTTTTTATCGGAAATAAATTTAAAAAAACGGCGAGTCGAATGGAGTGCTAACGTTAAAGGTAAGTTCTGTTTTTGCATGACGAACCACCGCTAATTTCAATACAAATAACCAGTTATGTTGTGCAATGATAGTAAAATCTTCTTCTGATCATCGATGCAAAAATATCACAATACCTTTTTTCATACGTCGATTTAATAGTCGGAAATAAAATTCAAACACTGTCGATATATATTCTGCATGTAACGTCGATTTTGATTGGACGAATGACGAGGGATGTTTGGAAAACACCTGTGACGGAATTTGATCAATTGCCTTATAAGGAAATGAACGAAATGGATTTGATTGGTGGAGATTTTCGTTCACCACGCTGGGATTCGTTAGAATTATACCAGAGTATGTAATTGAAAATAATACGCTGGTTGGACGAGAATGTGGTAGGTCAACTCTTTCAACTTAAAAAATATTAAAACCTGTAAACTAGTATTATCACAAATATACATGATTTTACAGTATAACAAGGTATAGAATTAACTTTCACTCTCTTATCAAACACTAAATTATCCACATTATTTGTGATAAAGAGGTAATAAATAGAGGCCAGGCAATAAAACCCACAAAACTGACTTTACAAGTAGTTTTAGATCATTTATGTATTGGGAAAATAAACAGCATGATTATTGAATATTCATCACAAGACAGAAAAATAAACAAGAGTTTTCCATGAACAGACGTCTTACATGCGCTCAACTCTTCTCAGTGCCACGCTTGGATAGTAATGAGTAATCAAAGCAACAAAAGCAAGCTGCAAATCTAAGAACTTCTTAAAGCTGTGGCTTGCTACTGTATATATATACTCCTGGGTAGGGGTTGGGATGATCATGGTGAACATATGTACTAAGTATCAAAGCAATATGTCAATGGTCTTCGAAGATCAAAGAAGTTGTACCTATGATTTAATATAAGTAGTACAAAGACACCAACGCTAGGGTGATTTGCGAAAGCCCTTTGAATGGTGGATCTAAAAATGGCAACTTGTACCCTGTGGTCTGTTTAACTAACTAACCACCAGTTCAACAGACCTATGCTTATTATATGTTTTCTAGTCAAGCTTAGGGGTCAAATAAAACCCCTTCCATAGCCACAAACTACAAAATCAAATAATAAATCATGAACTAAAATCATCAGAAAGTTATTATTCATGTTTATAGAAGTACTTCAAACACCAGATATGTTAAATTATAAATATTACAAAGCAATGAACAAACAAAATGTTTTAGATAAAGGAATACTTGACAGTTACTGACTATATAAAGTTGTGATGAAAATCATGATACCATGTACTTAAAGGATTCATTTGCAAGCACTAGTCAATTTAATATTACTTACTTACTTTTGGTTACTTTTGGTGTGCTGAGTCTGGAAGTCTATGACTTGTTAACTCCCCCTATACGAGTTTCTATTAATGAGCCCGGTTGATATATTATATTCACATCAAAACGTTCAAGTCGCCATTCTTTATCCAGTTTAGATTTAAAACTGACAATAGTATCACAACAAACTGTACGGTCATTCAGGTCATTCCAAGCATTTATGCACCTAGCAGGAAATGAGTTCAGCTTTTTGGATTTGTTACATCCTTTCTTGTCGATTTTGAAACGGTGGCCTCTTGTTTTGCAGATTTTAAACTCGAAGAACTTGCGATAATCTATATCTTCAAAACCATGAATTATTTTAAACAAAGTTATTAGATCGTAGCGGTTGCGCCTATAGTTGAGTGTTGGTAAATATTGAAACAATTTTCTTACAGAGGAATGTGGTGCCAGGTTAAGAAGAGAAACAAATCATAGCCTATCTTATTAGAGGGAGATAATTGTGAATATCATACTTTGATTGTCTGTGATTCTACATTTGGGTCTTTAAATGAACCAAACATTTCCCTTGGCTTAAATTGGTAACAAATAAGTTTATTTTCGAAATCCAGAAGGTTGTAGACCTTAGAAGTTAAATTTCAGTATTACTGATTAATTTAATATAAAGGGGAATATTGATGGAAGACAGGCATTCAATTTATACACAAAAACAATAAATTCTCCCCCACTATAATTTCGGACACATAATGAAATAACAGCTAGTCTATATCAATTTTCTTTGCCGCAACAATATCAAATAAATCAAACATAGAAAAATTAACCTCCTTGCACCAAAAGGACTTTTATTAGATACCAATTTATTTTAGCTTTATTGTTGAAACAAGTTTTTAACTTTCGACACCTCATTCCTGATGTTATATACACGGCCTTGAGGGTATTGCCAAGGCACGGATATCAAATAAGTTGCCTTCAAACAAGGTAGGTTATAATAAAGATGTTAGAAATGTTAAAAGATAATACAGTTTTACACGGTAGCCGAAAACTAATTCAATGGCAGTATAGTAAACTGTAGTCATTTCATTTTGAAGGGAGGAAATTTCAGGGTTTTGGTAAAAAAGACCATTTCGATGGGACGTTATAATTCATTGCTTTTGCATTTCAGGTAATAAACACAAGACTAGCGTCAAATTATTGTTTGATGGGATTAAATTTCGTTGTTGAGGTGAACCACAAAATCCACGAAATATAATCCCCCACAAAAAATAATTAAGTACAATGTTTGATAAAAAGTAAACATTTTACCTTGGTCTTTTGAGCCTTCCCACTTGTCTATCTGAGATATGGTATGTTCCCACCACACGAGTGCTCCCCGCGGATGACAATATGTCCACACTCATACTGACGTAAGTCTAATTAAGGCACTGATTCTGAAAATATAAAATAGTCTTATAGGGTTTTGAAATATAACATTTTGACCTTATATATTTAAAATACATGACTATTTAGTAGGCACTAATAATAACCTCAGCAATGCTGTACTGCAATTAAGAGAAAATATTATGCTGATGTTTTTGTAATATGGTCCCTGGTTCAATCCTTGACCAGGACACATTTCTGAAACACATTATCTAGACAGACATAGACATATGAAAAAGTAAAATGTATAGGAATGAGAAAATTAAAGAAGAGACCTCATTAAAGCGGCCAACAGATTAACTTATATGAAAGCCTGAAGATTCAGGTATGTACTAGTTGGTAGCCCAGAGGTTATCTTGTGTGTATCGGTGCTATAGACAGGTATGTTAAAGAACCAAGTAGTCTTTTCAAAAATGGCTATTGTAATGTACCCGAATTCCTTGTATCACACCTCTTATTTGATTTTTAAGCATACTAAATTGTCTGATACATGTACACCAGTAAATAACACACAAAAAGGGACACACATGTGAAAACCATAAGAAACTTACAATCTAATCATTACATCTCTAGCATTGACTAGATAAAGAACCTATTATCAACTGACAGATCATTAGTTAATGACAAATGTAAACAAAGTCACGGGGCAAAACTTTTCACCTTCAAACATAAAACAAAGGGCGAACTGTTAAACACTGTGTATCTCTCAATGTTCCCTATACAAATATTTATCATTTCATCTTGATGTCAGTCGTAAATAACATCGTTAAACAAATAAAACAAGTGTTTTACATTTACGACTTTTGGTTTCCAATGACGCGCACTTGTCCAATTAAAGTCGGCGTATCGTAACATCCACACGCGTGTAATTATTACAAAAAGGCGTTTCCGGATTCCGGAAATTACGAGTTTTTTAACTGAACCCGATCATTTTGACGATGTGAAAATTAAAACGACTCCGTATAAATAATAAAGATGGAAGCAGTTCCACGAATGCCTATGCTCTCTTTTGAGCTAAAACACAGCCCAGAATATGTTGAATTTGGCCCCACATTGAAGAAGGTACATTAAACTTTGTTCCCACGCTGTAAAATTGGATTTGATTTCTGTAGAATTCTCAGAAAGACGTAAAACGTAACACCTTCTGAATTCAAGGGAGGTAATTTGTAAACAAAAACCTGTCAAAGTAATTGCAAATAGATAAGTTATGCATAATGCGCTAATTAGCACTGTAATTTATGTTGCCACAGTTTAAAGTAACGTCTGTTATGTGTTAAAATATTGATGTCACTTGTGTTTATTAATTAAATCTAAATTATCTTTTTCAATTGATTTGTTTTGGCAATGGATGAGTCATCATCACATGAATTATGAATGAAGTGTGATATTGCCAAAAAGCTGGTTCTTATTTCCAGTGGTCTCTCACACTGTATCAGCAAAATGCACTGGGTCCAATTTGTAGTTACTGTGACAATTGTCTTACGACAGAGTCCTGGCTAGTTCAGTTGGCAGAGCTATGGACTTGTAAAATTGGAGGTGCCGTTCAATCATGGTTGTGTGCACTCTCTCTCTCTCTCCTGAGATGTCTGAGTGCTTGTTGATGGTGTAGGTAGTCTTAGTATAGTGTTCCACCCAAAAAATAAATGGAGAAGGAGTATATGACTAGTTACTGTGACGATTGGGTGGCACGGTGGTCTACTCTAGGGGTAAGACGCTAGACTCCTGATAAAGAGGTCCCGGGTTCGATTCTCGGCCGGGACACTTGGTCATTTCAGAAACGCTATTAAGTGTTTCCCACCCAACTAAAGATGATCCTGGTTGGTAACCCAGTGGTAGTCTCCGTGTATTGGTGCTTTACACCGGGCACGTTAAAGAACCGAGGAATCTATTCGAAACAAGCTAGGGTATCGCACCCGGATTTCTTGTATCTCACCTCTGTCTCTAATATTTGCGATAATGCCCCAGTGCAGGGCCTTTTTTCCTTCTAAAATAGAGGCCGATCTTCGGTGACTTCCCAATCGCAAAAAGCTTCTTTTTTTCCCAATTTCGTAACAGAATTTCCCAAAAAACCAATGCTAAATTCCCATTGTATTGAATTTTCCTACGGAACGGTTCGTACGGAACGATATGGCGTTTATCCATTGTTCAGTTAAACTGAAGAAAAAATATGTATCATTCGATTGGCATTACTAATCAACTAAATCAACGGCCGTCAATTTATTTTTTTAATTAATTACGAGTGCGACATCGCGGAAACAATATTGCATTTGTTATCTACGAGTGTGGAAAGCGGCTGGAAGACACGGCCGCCATATTGTTGTGCAGAATGGCTAAAGTCCGGTACGGGACCGTTCCGTTCGTATCCGGGCCGAAAATACAAAAATCGTAAAATTTATTGACAGATCATAGCCCCATACAATGGAAATGTATATTATGTTTGAAAAAGAACTTTAAAGGAAGAATGATAAATAAGAGAAACTAAATGTGACAGTTGTGGGCTATAATGGGGTTTTTGTTGTTCATGAAAAGTTAGGACTTCTTAACTTTATAATAAAACATGAAAGCCCTGGATGATTTAACATATATGTGGACTGCAGTTTCTTTTTTGATGTATCTTGAGTTAGTTTTCCTTTTCCCAATTTGGCCGAAAATCGCGCTTGAATTTCCCAAACTGACAGGCTAAGGCCTCTTCCCAATTTTTGGAAAAAAGGCCCTGCAGTGTGGGCCCTGCAAATTAAATGGAAGAAAGAAAGAAAGATTGACTCATGACAGGCTCCTAGCTAGTTGGCAGAGCTATGGACTAGTAATATTGGAGGTTGTGGGTTTGAGTACCAAGTCGGGTGCACTTTTTCCTCTGAAATTCTCTATAATTGTGGCAGTCATAAACAATCTGAGATGTCTGAAGGCTCAGTGAGGGTGTCACCGTGTGGATAGCCTTGGTCGGATAGTATGATAATTAATGGTCTAGACATACAAATAATGAAATTTAGAATAAACTCTAAGGTGAAAACCATCCAAGAAATGAATGGGGAAGGAGTATAGTGACTATGGCGATTGACTCACGACTATATACACCCAGTTAGACATGTAGAGGATCTTGTTTCTCATTTCACTTAGAATGCACTGTAAGACTTTTCTATATGATTATTTTCAGTACATTAGAGATCATTACGGTGAAGATCCGGCCCACTACAACAAAAGCTGCAATGAATTGGAACAGTTACGGCAGGTAATATTGTGTTTCTCTAAATTTTCTTTATAAATATATTTTGTTATGTAGATATTTGTTTTTTTCCGTGTATGATCAGCTGAGTCTAGGGCTCTTTTCAGCTGCTAGGACGAACTTAAACTATTCTTGGTTTCATCTGATCCTAGCAGATTTAGAATGGGTAGGTAGGTAGGGTAAATATTTTTTTTTGGAATTGTTCCCGTATGATAGTTAATGGTCTAGACATACAAATAATGAAATTTAGAATTAACTCTAAGGTGAAAACCAACTAAAATTTAATGGTACATGTAAGAAAGAAGCAAGCAAACAAAAAAATATAATTTTCACTTCCAATTTTTAATAAAAAAAATTAAGGATGGCAACGAATACCAAAATTGGTATCCGGATATCTGGAACGGTATCCGAACGGATATCCGGATATCCGTATCAAATTGAATGTTGTTAAAATCGTGTTGGAATAAAGCTAATGCTAATTGTATGCGACAATGTAACATAATTTCGCGACCACCATCGTCTTTGTGTACCAGACAGACTTACATTAAATGCCTCAATGCGGATATTCTGCTATTGCTACATCCATACCTACGAGTCCAAATATTTAAATTGACCTCTAAGCTTTAATCTTAAGAAACCTGTAAGTTGTTAACATTTTGTGTTTACCGTGAGCGTGACTGTTTGGTATAAGGGTACGTAACTCCATCTGAATTATTTCTACTTTCGTTTTGACAAGCTGCTACACAGTGATCTCCCTTGACGATATAAACGTGGAACTTATTGGGTTTCTGATGCATTTTTTATGTTCATGTTTACTTTCTGCATCAAACACAAAATTGAATAAATAACTGATAACATAATTGTGCATTTTTAGTTTTTATTTCCAATCATAACCAATCGATAGTCTTGATACACTTTGAGTAATATTTAATTAGAAATGGTCGCTGCAGGGTCAAAGCCAATGATAAACGTCGACGCATATTAATTATACGTTATTTGCAGATAGTTACGTTCAGATTAACCAAAACTTCAAAGCTTAGCTGCCAATGAGAAAAGAATGTTTGTAACATACGGCTACATAAGACAAATTCCAAATCCGTAACCCCTTTAATCACCATTAGCACATTTCGTGGACCCGCGCAATTAATCGAAACTGGTCTTATTTAATTACTAATTGAGGAGACAACTTGTTAAAATCGGGATAATTACTAACAAACACCTATAATCTGATAATTGTCCGGCAAAAACAGATTTTAAGAAACACCGAAGTGATTATCACGTAAAAGCAAATCTAACGGAGACCCCGTGTCAAAGAAATAAACAGACCCCCAATAAACAACGTGTCACCGACATCAAATGTATTCTATTGTTCTAGGTGTCAATCAATGTTTTCGTCGTAAAATTATGAGAAAACATTTTTTATTGAATTTTATAACGGATATTCGGATCCCAATTTACTATTCGGATACTCGGAACGCGATACGAATATCCGGATATCCGTTGCCATCCTTAAAAAAAATATTATTCCAATATGGGCAATAAAATATTTTGGGTAGGGTCCTTTTTAATCCGGTAGGTAGGGGATGGGGAAACAAACAATATTTTATTTTAGGCCCTAGGCCGCTCAAGCACCCTTTGACATATTAACTTCCCCTGGTCATTGGGCTACCTATGCAAACCTACATTCGTGTCTCCCTGGTGTGGCAGCCAACATCGATCTGCGGCGCCCAGGAATAGACACTGCCCTCACAGGTACCAATTTACACAATGGTGGAGTGGAGCATGTGGGGGTCTTGCTCAAAGAAATTTACCAGTGGTCCAGAGGGGGGTTTGAACCTGGGACCTCTTGATCCCGAAGCGAGCGCCCTACCTCTAGGCCACCGCTGCCCATTTAACTGGTAAAACCACTTAAAGAAAATATAATTTTGTAGAAACATGCTCAGGGGTCAAGATTTTAACTCAAGGTTGTATTATTTACATTTAACAAAAAAAATATATCACACTTATTGAGAAAATTATGGCCCCTAAACAGTTTAAAAAAATTTTTTTTGTCCCTTAGTGTATATTTTATTAGCTTATTAAGATGAGCTTTTGTGATCTATCTGTGTCCATCTTCCGTACGTAGGATCCCAATTTACTATTCGGATACTCGGAACGCGATACGAATATCCGGATATCCGGATATCCGTTGCCATCCTTAAAAAAAATATTATTCCAATATGGGCAATAAAATATTTTGGGTAGGGTCCTTTTTAATCCGGTAGGTAGGGGATGGGGAAACAAACAATATTTTATTTTAGGCCCTAGGCCGCTCAAGCACCCTTTGACATATTAACTTCCCCTGGTCATTGGGCTACCTATGCAAACCTACATTCGTGTCTCCCTGGTGTGGCAGCCAACATCGATCTGCGGCACACAGGAATAGACACTGCCCTCCAAGGTACCATTTTACTCCATGGTGGAGTGAGCATGGGGGTCTTGCTCAGAGAAATTTACCAGTGGTCCAGAGAGGGGTTGAACCCAGGACCTCTCGATCCTGAAGCGCGTGCCCTACCTCTAGGCCACCGCTCCCCATTTAACTGGTAAAACCACTTCAAGAAAAATTTAATTGTGTAGAAACATGCTCAGGGGTCAAGATTTTAACCCAAGGTTGTATTATTTACATTTAACGAAAAAAGATATATAACACTTATTGACAAAATTATGGCCCCCTAAACAGTTTTAAAAAAAATTCTTTGTCCCTTAGTGTATATTTAATTAGCTTATTAAGGTGAGCTTTTGTGATCTATCTGTGTCCATCTTCCGTACGTCAACAATTTCTTCAAATTACTTCTTTTCCTTAACGTCTTTGTCAAATTTGCTAAACTTTGCAGGAATGTTTTTTGGTGGTCCTCTACCAAAGGTGTTCAAATGGTGCAGGTCTATTGGTTATTTGGGTCAAGAGGCCCTAGGCCCTAAAAGAGAGTTCTAAAATGCAAACTTCAAAAATCTTTTTGTCTAATTTTTAACTACAATGCCAAGAGCTTTGATATTTTGTATGTAGTATGATCTCTTTCTATTACGCTATTTTGCTCTAATATAAAGACCAGATTTCCTGAAAAGGTCAGGGAAAACTGCTGTCAGTTCAGGGAAAGATCAGGATATTTTGTGGAAACACTGTCAGTTAGTTTAGGTAAGTGTGGTGCTCAGTGTGGTGCCCAGCTATTTCAGGTTAGTTTGGTGCTCGGTTAGTGTGGTGCTCAATTAGTTCAGGTTAGTGCTCAGTTAGTTCAGGTTAGTGCTCAGTTAGTTCAGGTTAGTGCGGTGATTGGTTACTTCAGGTCAGCGTGGTGCTCAGCTAGTTCAGGTTAGTGCTCAGTTAGTTCAGGTTAGTGCTTGATTAGTTCAGGTCAGTGCTGTGCTCAAGTAAGTGCTCGGTTAGTTCAGGTCAGTTCTTGGTCAGATCAGTGCGATGCTCAGTTACTTCAGGTCAGTGCTCGGTTAGTGGCTTTGTTAGTTCATGTTTGGCTCGGTTAGTGCTAAGATAGTTCAGGTTAGTGCTCGGTTAGTTCAGGTCAGTGCTCAGTTAGTTCAGGTCAGTGCGGTGCTCGGTTACTTCAGATCAGTGTGGTGCTCAGTTAGTTCAGGTTAGTGCTCGGTTAGTTCAGGTCAGTGCGGTGCTTGGTTACCTTATAGTTCAGGTTAGTGCTTGGTTAGTTCAGGTTAGTGCTTGGTTAGTTCAGGTCAGTGCGGTGCTTTGTTACTTCAGATCAGTGTGGTGCTAAGTTAGTTCTGGTTAGTGCTCGGTTACTTCAGGTCAGTGTGGTGCTCGGTTACTTCATAGTTCAGGTTGGTGCTCGGTTAGTTCAGGTCAGTGCGGTGCTTGGTTACTTCATAGTTCAGGTTGGTGCTCGGTTAGTTCAAGTCTGTGTTGTGCTCGGTTACTTCATAGTTCAGGTTGGTGCTCGGTTCGTTCAGGTTAGTGCGGTGCTTGGTTACTTCATAGTTCAGGTTGGTGCTCAGTTAGTTCAGGTCAGTGTGGTGCTCGGTTACTTCATAGTTCAGGTTAGTGCTCGGTTACTTCAGGTCAGTGTGGTGCTCGGTTACTTCATAGTTCAGGTTAGTGCTGGGTAGTTCAGGTTAGTGCATAGTTTGTTCCAGTTAGTGCTTGGTTAGTGCTCGGTTTGTTCAGGTTTGTGCTCGGTTAGTGCAGGTTAGTGCTCAGTTAGGTCAGGTCAGTGCTCAGTTAGTTCAGGTCAGTGCTCAGTTAGTTCAGTACTCAGTTAGTACAAAGTACTTAAATTTAGAGAGGCTATTCAGGTTAGCATAGTGCTAGCGTGAATTATTTAGTTCAAGGTTTATTAGTAATGTTACTAATTTCTCGTTACAATTTATTACAATTTTTATTTATTATAAACAACTTACCTGATGTGGGGGTTGATCTCACGACTTCCAGCTTACCAGTCAGACACCTTATCCACTAGACCAATTAACCCCAGACATTTGTTACTCTCATTTTATCATGTATAACTTTACTATAGAGTTTCACACCTTTTCTAACCAACAATGGTCAATGGTGGTAATGGATAATGCCTATAGTATAAATAGAATTTTACATTCAGATAGTCTGGGGCCAGCCCGCTTAGCTCAGTTGGTAGAGCACGAGACTAGTAGTCACTACTGATCTCGGGGTTGTGGGTTCGAATCCCGGGCTGGCCAACTAAAATTACTAATAGTCTTTCGGATGAGACTTAAAACCAAGGTCCCATATATGGTGCTATACACTGGCATGTGAAAAAACCAGGGATGATTCTGGAATTGGAGCATCTTCTTTATCATGCACTATCCCCCAAAAACTAAAAGTACTAAAACTCTTCTGGGGGCCTCGCCCATATGGATTATCCGGTGGCGAGGATAAAGAAGCGCATTAAATTTAAAAATAGTAGATTATGGGTAGATCATATTAATGACTGATGTGATAATTATTATTTCCCCAATGCCATCTTTGATTAGGGGTGTACTGCTGTGCACATGTTTGTGTTCTGCATGTTGGTCGGTTGATCAAACCTCTTCCTGTCAATAACTCAATAATGCTTGGCCCCGGAATCCTAAGACTTTGGATGTTGGTTTGTCATTAGGGGTGTAACAGTACGCTCACCTCACTATATGATACGTACCGTAAAAAATTTTAACGGTTCAGTATATTTCGGTATGAGACAATATTCTCCAACAGAAGCTTAAATATCTTCAATTTTAAATGGCAATGAGTTTATCGCTTCTATAACAGCAATTACTATGTGCCTATCAACTAAGGTGAAGCATAAGTAAGTACATGTACAATTAAAACAAGTGACACATGGTAATTTAACATAATCAGTAGGCTGACAAATGTTTTCATTACCTGAATATCATTTTGCTTATAAAAAGGCTTATACCGAACCGTACCGAAATTTAGAAGTCTTGTACCGTGAACCTTGTGGAATTGAAGGTTTTTTGGAAGAAACTGACCTTCTGCAACTTGGAATCCAACCCAGATCTCTGGGTTATAACCCATAGCACACTTACCGTTAAATACTGACTTAAACTACAACACCTAGAGCTTTGATATTTGGTATGTAGCATCATCTAGTCTTACTCGTTAGATGGTGTAAATGATTTCTTAGGTAACCATAGGTGCATTTAGACAGGTTAGTGACCTAGGGCCTTATGTGCCCTCTTGTTTATTAATTTGCCTTTTGTTTGTTTCCCCAGGGAGCTGTACACGTATCACATGACTTTATGGGATGTAGTACATTGAAGAAATATTACTCACAGTTACAGTTTCTACAGGGAAGATTTCCCATGCTAGAGGGCGGAGAGGCTGCTATTCCATTTACTTGGTAATATTTATTTTTTTTCAGGATTTCGGGAGCTTCCGAGAATTTTAATGTTAAAAATAGGCTGTTTTCTTTATTTTTCCTATGTAAATAAAATGACAATATTGCAGAATTTCAAAATTTTTAAAAAAAATTCTAACTTTTACCTATGTTTGTAATATTGTTCTTATTTTGGTGTCTTCTCGATAGCCTTATGATAGAGCGTTGTCTGCTTCAAGTGCAGGAGGTTCCTAGTTCAATCCTAGACTGCATCATATAACACATACATAAAAAATATTATAATGGTACCTGTAATGCCTTTGCTCAGGGCTTGACACTAACTTATTTTATCACTGCTCTGTCAGAAAATTTGTAAACAAAACAGTTGCTGATTCTTCAAGACTTTATCTAGCTTCAGACCAGGGGACCAGTGTAAGTGTCGAGCCCTGTTTGCTATATTAATGTTTCTAGTTACGAAAATAACCTTCAAGTTGGCTATGGAATTTTCAGTATTTCTTTTAAAAAATAGTGTTTTTTTTTGCATTTTCAAAGAAAAATTATTTTGCAAGATTCTGGAAATTACAGGAATCACAAATCATAAAAGTCTCAGGTATTGTACAATTTGTACCTTTTGTAGCAACATGTCAACCGTAAGCTGAAATTAGCAATATCATTAACATCTACTTTGTACATTATTCAGGGAAGAAGTGTACTCTGGTAGAGAAATGACTTTGAGTGACATCAAGTTTGAACAAGCATGTGTGTTATATAATATTGGATCTTTACATTCCGTACTGGGTGCCATGGATACCAGACAAAGCGCTGACGTAAGTATGATGACACAGGTCACAATCATGTTGATTGGCCGGAGGCTTTTATGCCCCCGTATCGATAGATCGGGAAGCATATAGTGATTCATCTGTCCGTTCGTCCGTCCGGCCTGGTTAACCCAACTGGACCGTTTCTTGTAGCATTAATATGGCTTGCTACAAAGCTTTCAAACTTGCATGGATGTTGTATATGACCACTCTCCACACGCCTGTATCACCTGACTCCATTTTGACCTTCACTTTGACCTAATTTTGGACTTAGCCTTATTGAAATGGCTTCCACGGGGGCATAAGCGATTATTGAACGCAGTCTTGTTTTTCAGTATTTTGGGAACATGACCCATACCCTTGGGATTGGGAATTTTAGCGGCATTTGGTCTAAATTGGGAAAAAGACAATTTTAATCCCAGAGCCTAAAAAGCTGAAAGGTGTACAATAGCTTAAATTTTATGTTTAATTTGCTGTAATTAAGTGTTATTCATGTTCAAGTTCAGTTATGCTGGCTATTTTTACAGGAAAACAAAGTCAATTTTCCCCCAATTTCTTTTTTAACTCTGAATTGGGAATTTTTGGCTTGAAATTGGGAAAAAAGATATGATTTTCAATTGGGAACATAGCCCATATTTGGCTATGAAATCACCCGAAAAAACCCTGTTGGGTAACCTAGAATATTAAGTACTACATGCATTTTGTGCCCGGGCATCTACTGATGCTTAGGCATATAGTGATTGTCCTGTCTGTTCATTGGCTCCTTTATTAGTTACAAACTTTCAAGTTGATTGACTTAGCTAGTTATATAGCACAAGGCTTCCACCGGGGCGTAAGTGTTTACGTAACGCAGTCTTGTATGTCTCAAAACCTCTTCCTGTTTTGCTTCTTTTTAGAATTTTTAGGTCACCCGTGTCAAGGTTAACTTTTCTGATAAGTATTTGTCCCTCAACGTCTGTTAAAACACTAGAAAAAGGTCACAATTACTGGGTTGCCTGGTTTCAAAAAGATGGATATAACAAACTTTCAACAACTTTACATGATACTGTAAAATCATTTTTATGGGGGATTAAATTTCATGGATTTCGTGGTTCACTTCAACCACGAGCTTTAATCCCAACGAACACTGATTTTGATCTTTGTTTTGTTACCTGAAATGTAAAATCAACGAATTCAAGTGCCAACGCAATTGTCTTTTTTTCCAAAACCATGAAATTTCGTCCCAACGAAATTTAATGATTTTACAGTAACAGATTATTTCTATTTATTTTATTACAGGGTATGAAAGTATCATGTACACATTTCCAGTGTGCAGCTTGGGCGTTTGAGTATCTGAGAGATCATTTTGGTTCAGCTGGTATGAGTCTGGATATGTCACATGAATTATTGACATACAAAGTATATCTGATGTTGGTAAGTATGGGGGTTGAGTCTGGATACGAGGGTTGTTCATTTAATTCCCGGACGATCGATATTGCTGAAAATTCATTGGACAGATATTAATGAAAACGCAAACTAGTACATCCACATCATTCCTTCATTCACATACAAAATTTCAAGTTGGTGCAATGAAGGGTTTTCTTAATATTAGCGTTTTAGTAAGTTCATGTAACATTAGTCGGCCCAAGTCGACGTCAAAAATTGGCGACGTTACGCCGCTTTTGCATCTAAAACGCTACTTGTTTGCATCATTTAATCATTATTAAGGGGTCAAGAAAATGCCCGAACAGTATGTTCGCCGTGTTAAGAGTTCATAAGTGATGTAATATGCTATAACTACGGTAATATCGCACGTAGCTGGAATTTATACAGCAGTTATTATTCTATTAGTGTCTTCTGCCCAAAAGTCCTTGAATTTACGTCATTTTCTGTTGATGACTTTATGTTTGCCCGGCCTTTTATCATCACGTGGTGATGAAATGTCATCGTAGAATGGTCTATCTAAAATATAAACAACGGTCCGAATTTACGATAAACATCTGAAGCGTTTTTCTAAAAGAGAGTCTTGTGTTTTACAGGTATACGACCAATATTTTCATGAATATTCATGAAAATTGTTTCGTTACCCGTTTTCCCTTAACAAATCCGACTTTATTGCGATATTCACAGAAACACACTCTTTGTCATTAGAACGTAAAAGGCTATATGGAATTAACATCAAATGGTAAATTATACGACCTTAGATGCATACATATTGTTGTCTGGCGTTTTCTGCTTAAAATATGCTATAATACCACAAACCCTACCTCTACACACCGCTACAAAATTGGGTTGGGCCGGGTAGTCGTTTCTGGGGTTACTATAGTAACCATAATTTGTGTTCGGTTGGATAAAACTATTTCGTGTTTTGTCAAATAATCAAGTTGGTAACTAAGTCTAAGTAACGAAATTTTACTACAATCGTATATTCCAATCAAGCGCTATGGCGATTGTCTGGGAATTAAATGAACAACCCTCGTATGTCACATGAATTATTGAAATACAAAGTATATCTGATGTTGGTAAGTATTGGGGTATGAGTCTGGATATGTCACATGAATTATTGACATACAAAGTATATCTGATGTTGGTAAGTATGGGGGTATGAGTCTGGATATGTCTCATGAATTATTGACATACAAAGTTTATCTGATGTTGGTAAGTATGGGGGTATGAGTCTGGATATGTCACATGAATTATTGACGTACAAAGTTTATCTGATGTTGGTAGGTTACTAAGTTTTCACAGCCTGTACCAATTACGCTGAAAAATTTTGTTGAAAAATGTTGTATTTGAAATGCAAGCCGTAATGGGGAGCAAGGAGCCTACAGGTAGGGCCTACACTTTGGGATAATAATGATAATAACTTCAATTTACGAGGTTAACACATTTGCATACAACAGACACTTCCATGCAGACCTCAACTGGAGATTCCTAGTTTAATTCCTGTCTGCATCACTGCTTGATTTCTCTGAGCAAGAATTTTAAACCCACAATGCTTCTCTTGACCGATGTGTGAATTGGTAACTTTGAGTGGGGTGTATGTACATGATATTCTTGGGTATTGCATCTCAAAGTTAAGAGAGAAATAGTCTCAGAATCGTTTTAGTTCCCTACCGGTTTTCAACCACAGGGCACTATAGGTTTGCCTTCTGTCAGTCAGTCTGTCCTTCGATAAAATCTGGATCCTGTCATAGCTCAAACAGTTTTCAAGCTAGGTTTATGAAACTTGGTATGTGGATAGAGACCCCGAAATGAGATTATGCACATCTAAATTGTTCTTAATTCAGACAAAAATTGTGGTTGCCATGGCAACAGAAACATTGAAACCAGGTAGGGGACTTTTGTATTGTTTTCAATTCCTAATCACTTGTTTTATACCTGTAACCTAATTTACAATGTATTATGAAAATGTCTAGAACCAAATATGTCATCCGTAATAAATAAGGTTTTATTATTATTATTATTAGTTTTATTGTTATTATTATTGTTATTGTTGTTATTGTTGTTATTATTATTAATATTGGTATTGTTGTTGTTATTATTATTGTTATTGTTATTATTAGTATTATTATCATTATTATTATTATTATAGGCTCAAGCACAGGAGTGCATATTAGAGAAGTCTATGACGGACAGTAGAAAGAGTACAATAACATCGAAGGTATCCGCACAGATTGTAGAGTTCTATACGACAGCATTAAAACATCTAGATGTTTGTAACACGCATGAACTCATCAGCTCTAAACGATATAAGGTAAATATTGTATTGTTATGCCTCGGATGCCTCTTCTGATGCATTAGGCATATCGCTGGCTTAGAATGAAAAGGTCGTAAGACTAATGCATATTTGAGAGCTACATCACAAGGTACTTCTTATCGGACAATTTTCATTAAAATCGGAATTTGTCATGTTGACCAAACTGAAATTGAAAAAACTTGTTTTACCTTAAGTAAAGAGTAATTGTCAGACAGTTTTTCTTGTTTTCTCAAAATATTGATTTTGTAGATACGACCTTCTCATTCTAAGCCAGCGATATACTGATTGTCCTGTCCATCTATTCGCCTGAATGTTGGTTCAAAACTGATCAGTGCAAATTGTTGAAACAAAAACATATTTGATTTCCATCAAGGCAATTGCCATACTTGTTTATTGTCATAAATGCCTTATATTATCAAAGTCATGTAACACTTTAACAAAAGTGTAACAAAGTAATGTAACATTTTAACAAAAGTATGGCCCCTGAATGATTTTACTAGTTTTATTAGACAAAGGGTTCCACCTGGGCATAAAGGTTAATTGAAATCAGTTCTGCTTGAAAATAAGAATTGTGTAAAATTTTCATAAGTTAAGTTCAAAGAGATGCATTATTAATTTATACATTTTCTTAATCCTTGAAAAAAAGCATGATTTATATCACTTGACCTACTGGCTTCTCTCTAGCAAGTGGTTTTGAAGATAGAAACACAACTGAACTTGGTTGATTGTAGAAGCATTATAATTAATTAGTCATAATACTAGGTGGTCACAGACTCTGGAATACAGGGGAAACAGTAGGACTGAGTTTCAATAAAAATGGTCGATACAATAACTGTATTGATACAGAATTATCAATATCCGACATATTATTTGATATATGACAAGTAAGAAATAAAAACAGAAACTCATTATGTCATTAATCTAACCTTTGTTACATACTACATTTTCAGGATTGGAAGAAACGGATAGATATAAAGATGTTATTTTATACATGTATAACAAACTTCTATATGGGTTGTCAGTCAGAGGAACAACAAAAGAGAGGACAATGTCTCGCTTACTTTACACTGGCGTTAGATAAACTACTAGAGTGTCAGAAATTAGCAAAGGTATGTATAGACGACACTACACCGCCATACCGCCTCCTCGATAGCCTAGTGGTTTAGCATTGGCTTAGAGTGTGGGAGGTCCCAGGTTCAATCCCAGGCTGCATCATACCAAAGACGAAATAAAAATGGTGATAAAAATTCTCTTGCTAGACACTCGGCATATAAGGGAAACTGGCTTCTCTTCTCTCATACCCTCACGGTGATGGGTAACATCAGGAATTAGGTGTCAAGAGTGATTAATATAAGTTGGAAAACTTGGTTCACCATCGATCTGAAATAAATTAGTATAAAAACATATATTGAAGGCACTCCAGTGACTCTACAACTCATATCAAGTACAAAAATATTCCAAGTACTGACAACCCCATGTACAAACGCCATTTTTCACACAAACCTGTTTCACATGGAGGATTTGGTACATGCACACATGTTTTATTTCTGTAAATCGAAAGATAAGGGTGTGGTATTAAAACATTGATTGAATATATCACATGAAATTTTATAGCCAGTTAGAATTTCAATGAAGTGTTTATCCTTTAGACTGTGTGTGTTGACTTTAAGATATGATATACTCTGTGCGTATGACTCCTAATCGTTTGATACTAGTCACTGGGCAGGTATGGTTAATACTGTAACCACGGTGTATCATCTCACAATGGACCAGAATATTAACATTACCTTAATTTGTGTTTTACAGAGTGAAATAGTTGAGATTCAAGATTCATTGAGATTTACACATGATGTAGTAGGTGGCAAGTAAGTATGGTGTTTCCATATTGAAGAGCTTGTTTTGTCCTTTATGTGTACATACATGTATTTTGATAGGCTTATTTTGCTTGACTTTGGTGCATAATTATCTTGATACGCATTAAACAGGCTGTTAAGTCTAAGAAATGTTCATGCCTGTATTTAATATTCGCTTCATTAGCCTAGTGGTAGAATGTCAGATTCAGATAATAATAATAATAATAATAAAGACTTTATTTATATTTTTAATGCAAGAGGTCTCGGGTTCGATCCCAGACTATGACATAAAAAAGTGGTAAAAATGGTATAATCACTTGCTTTACACTCAAATTACAAATAACTGCTTGTTGGTGCAGTGTCAGTATAATGTGACTAGGCAGTCTCCATTTGACTGAAATACTGTTGACTAGTGGTTAGGGCTGTAACGGTACGCTCACCTCCCGATATGATACGTACCGTCAATTTTTCTAGCGGTTCGGTATATTTCGGTATGATACAATATTCTCTAACAGCAGCTTAAAAACTACAATTTTTAAGTGCCAATGAATTTTTTGATTCTATAACAGCAACTATAATGTTGCTATCAACTATTTTAAATGAATTTCGACAATATGAGGCATATAATAATACAATTAAAAGGAGTGAAGCATGGTCATTTTACATAATCAGAGGACTATCAGACATTTCTTTATCTCTGAATATTATTTTGCTCATGAAAAAGCTTTTACCGAACCGTACCGAAATTCACAACTCTTGTACCATGAACCATGTAGAACTGAAGTCCGCGGTCTTTCGTGTACCGCGGTATACCGTTACAGCCCTACTAGTGGTACTTCTAGCAATATTTGGTAAAAAGTTTATGCCCAGGGTTCTTATGTTGTATGTGCAAATGGATCAATTTTTAACTAACCTGATAAAGGGTTAAGGCGAGTAATAAGAGAGTCCACTTTATGAATTTCAGACATCAGTCGGCCAAGAAGGACAATGATTTTGTATATCATGATAAAATACCAGCAGCAGATACATTACCTGAGATCAAAGGTTAGTTAACATATTTAATCATTCCTTTGTGTTATTTATATTTTTTGTGATTCATATTTTCTCTTAGTCCTCATTGTGCATAAAGGTGAAGCATGTAGGGCAGGGACCCTCAAGTTTTAGACTAAAAGCCAAATTTCCTATGAGCGTTCTAAGTATTTTGGTAATTAAAGTGAGGATCCGCTTTAAAAGCAAGGGATCAAACATAATGTTTCAAGGAAGCGGATGTTACATCATAATGTACTTCCATTATTTATGTTATGTTATCTGAAGAAGACAAATAGAGTTGAAATTTAAAACAAGATGAGATTTGACCCTTAAAAAAACCCTGGGAATGTATTAATTTGTTGTATGATTTCACTTTTTAGGGGCTTCACTTGTGAAGGGGATTCCATTCAATCCGAGCGATCCAGAGATATCAGGCCCAGACATCTTCAACAAACTTGTACCGATGTCAGCGCACGAGGCTGCTTCATTATACAGGTATGTTAGACTACATTCTATGTTGAATGACGTAATAAGGTAGATTCAATTCAAGCATAAATTTGCCTAGTTTCAAGGGCTTTTCTAGTTCATTAAGGCGTGACTACTGGCTAACAATCTTTAACTTTGACTGATTGCAAATGCAACTTAATTCACAAATGATAGAAAAATGACTAAGTAGTTGCATCAATTCCACGTGTATTGAGCATCTGATGGGATATAGAGAGGGCAGATGTGGAGGCATACAGTGATGCACTTGTCCATCTGTTTGTTTGTAGGTTTGTCCGTCCATTACAAAACTTTCAAATTGATTGACTTAGCTAGTTATTATGGACAACGCTAACCAGACCTTTTTCTTGGTAGTGTCTGAGGCCTTTATTCTGCCTCAAAATTGGTTCCCAATTGCTTAAAAAATTCCCAATTGCTGAAAAAAATCCCAATTGAAAAAAAATCTCAAAATAATGAAACCAAAATCATGAAAGCCAAGTTAAGTGCTTCTTTAAGTTAAACCAATGAACTATTAACTAATACACAAATAAAATCGTTGGTGTCAATAAATTGGAACAGTAAAGTTCATTCTATTTTCAATACCCCTATTCAATCATGGACCAAATAAATCCTAATTTTTGTAATTTATTCGATTAAATTGCATCCCAATTTCGAAAATTTAGCGACACAAAATTCCCAAATTTGGCTGGGGCCTTTTTCCCAAAATGGGCAGAAAAAGGTCTGCTAACTATGGGGCATAAGAGGGGATCAAACACAGTCTTGTCTATACTTATATTTGTTGTATAATGCGTGTTTACAGTGAGGAGAAGGCAACATTATTGTCTATACTTATATTTGTTGTATAATGCGTTTTTACAGTGAGGAGAAGGCAACATTATTGTCTATACTTATATTTGTTGTATAATGCGTTTTTACAGTGAGGAGAAGGCAACATTATTGTCTATACTTATATTTGTTGTATAATGCGTGTTTACAGCGAGGAGAAGGCAACATTATTGTCTATACTTATATTTGTTGTATAATGCGTTTTTACAGCGAGGAGAAGGCAACATTATTGTCTATACTTATATTTGTTGTATAATGCGTTTTTACAGTGAGGAGAAGGCAACATTATTGTCTATACTTATATTTGTTGTATAATGCGTTTTTACAGTGAGGAGAAGGCAACATTATTGTCTATACTTATATTTGTTGTATAATGCGTTTTTACAGTGAGGAGAAGGCAACATTATTGTCTATACTTATATTTGTTGTATAATGCGTTTTTACAGTGAGGAGAAGGCAACATTATTGTCTATACTTATATTTGTTGTATAATGCGTTTTTACAGTGAGGAGAAGGCAACATTATTGTCTATACTTATATTTGTTGTATAATGCGTGTTTACAGCGAGGAGAAGGCAACATTATTGTCTATACTTATATTTGTTGTATAATGCGTGTTTACAGCGAGGAGAAGGCAACATTATTGTCTATACTTATATTTGTTGTATAATGCGTTTTTACAGCGAGGAGAAGGCAACATTATTGTCTATACTTATATTTGTTGTATAATGCGTGTTTACAGCGAGGAGAAGGCAACATTATTGTCTATACTTATATTTGTTGTATAATGCGTTTTTACAGCGAGGAGAAGGCAACATTATTGTCTATACTTATATTTGTTGTATAATGCGTTTTTACAGTGAGGAGAAGGCAACATTATTGTCTATACTTATATTTGTTGTATAATGCGTTTTTACAGTGAGGAGAAGGCAACATTATTGTCTATACTTATATTTGTTGTATAATGCGTTTTTACAGTGAGGAGAAGGCAACATTATTGTCTATACTTATATTTGTTGTATAATGCGTTTTTACAGTGAGGAGAAGGCAACATTATTGTCTATACTTATATTTGTTGTATAATGCGTTTTTACAGTGAGGAGAAGGCAACATTATTGTCTATACTTATATTTGTTGTATAATGCGTGTTTACAGCGAGGAGATGGCAACATTATTGTCTATACTTATATTTGTTGTATAATGCGTGTTTACAGCGAGGAGAAGGCAACATTATTGTCTATACTTATATTTGTTGTATAATGCGTGTTTACAGCGAGGAGATGGCAACATTATTGTCTATACTTATATTTGTTGTATAATGCGTTTTTACAGCGAGGAGAAGGCAACATTATTGTCTATACTTATATTTGTTGTATAATGCGTGTTTACAGCGAGGAGAAGGCAACATTATTGTCTATACTTATATTTGTTGTATAATGCGTGTTTACAGCGAGGAGAAGGCAACATTATTGTCTATACTTATATTTGTTGTATAATGCGTGTTTACAGCGAGGAGAAGGCAACATTATTGAGAAGAATTGGATCTGAAATACAAGAAAAAGATGAAGAACTCACGTAAGTTGTTCTACTGTAAAATCATTTAATTTCGTTGGGACGAAATTTCGTGGTTTTGGTAAAAAAGACAATTTCGTTGGCACTTGAATTCGTGGATTTTGCATTTCAGGTAACAAAACAAGGGTCAAAATCAATGTTCGTTGGGATTAAAATCCGTGGTTGAAGAGAACCACGAAATCCACGAAATTTAATCCCCCACGAAAATTAATGATTTTACAGTATATGTAGCGAAATTAAATATTGTATGTTAAATAAGTTTGTCTTTACTCATTCTCATATTTTCATATTTATTTATTGTGGTTGAACACTGTTTCTCAACAATTTTTCAGTTATACTGAGCCTGATTCACCTAAACAGTTGTTCTGGACTGTATCCTAACCAATGCTAACTTATTCTTACAGCATAAGCCAGCAAGTTATGCACATGTAGAGAAAAATCAACTGTGCATTATTATCATTGAATGGTATAATTTGCTGCAACCAGGAATCAAACCTTTAATATTATGTACGGCATACCAATGACTACTGGAGATCTGTGTGGGCAAATAGTTCCCAGGAATAACTTAGTTCTTTCTGTGGGGAGCGGTGGCCTAGAGGTAGGGCGCGCGCTTCGGGATCGAGAGGTCCCGGGTTCGATCCCCCTCTGGACCACTGGTTAATTTCTCTGATCAAGACCCACAGCTCCACTCCACCATGGTGTAAAATGGTACGTGTGAAGGCAGTGTCTATTCCTGGGCGCCGCAGATCAATGTTGGCTGCCACACCACAGGAGAGAAATAGTCTCCCCAGGGAGACACGAGTGTAGGTTTCCATATGTAGCCCAATGACCAGGGGAAGTTGAAATGTCAAAGGGTGCTTGAGCGGCCTAACAGCTGAAAAGAGCCCTAGAAAATTGGTAACTTAACTTTATTTTACTTAACTTAATTCGTTCTTCTTGTACGATTTTCAGGCAATACTTGGCTTCGTTACAACTAGACCAGACAGCACTTAACCCTGAACCAGAAAGATTACCACAGCAATTGTTAGAGAAATGTGCAGCATTAAGTGTTCGGCCTACAGCCATTAAAGATCTTGTAGACTCAATGACTGGTATAACTTATGATATGACTAGACTAAGTGTAGTTTGAGGAGTGAAATGATTTAGAATACATACTCTTATTACACAATACTGCAAAATAATTAATTTTTGTTGGGAATTAAATTTTGTGGTTCACCTTCTACCATGAAATTAAATCCAGTCAAACAATAATTGTGGCCCTTGAATCCATGAATTAATATTCCATCGAAATGGCCGGTTTTACCAAAACCATGGAAATAAAATGATTTTACAGTAACCACTGATACAAGGTAAAAAATTATTTTGGGTTGTTTTCCCTAGTTCAGAATATTTTCTGCAATAAATTTCTTTCATCGTTTGTTATATTGTAACAAAATGTTATACATTTCAGCTGTATCCAATGTATCGACAGATGTAGATCTTGGTATCAAAGAAATACAACAGACATTACAAGATGAAAGTACAGCTGAACTCGAATATCAGGTGAGAAATAGTGTTAATAGTATTGTATTTGAAAAAGAAGCAAAACCTAAAAAATGAGCATGAAAATTGTGTTCTTAATTGGAGTTAACTCCATTTCAATGATTCAAACTTGTTTTTGTAGACGTTTTAATCACTTAACCATGTTTAATAAATTTACATTACGATCAAAGGCGCTATTGGATTTTGTATACAGATGCATTAGGTAGGTCAAGCTATAAAAATTTGATTTTAAGAGAACTTTCTGGTAAATTTTGCAATTTACCAACTGGAGTTGAGTCCCTTTAATATCTGTGCTTGTTTGGAATTATCTGCCCTCAAAAATTGTGTTTTCCTTGAAAATTAGGAATATTTTCTCTTACATTTCAGGCAACGTTTGGAAAGCGAAACCCTAATGCGATACTATCGGAGATTGCCCAGGAATGTGCAAGACTCGAGGCAGGACATAAGAAGGGAAGTCAATCAAACACAGACCTTCATAAAGCTATGAACACACATATAAACAATCTTAAACTTCTCAGTAGTCCCCTAGATGACCTGCAGAAATTGTTACCCTCCGTGGATAAAGGCCGAGGTAAGATTTTTTTAGCTCAACTTTTCGAAGAAGACTATCAAAGGTATCCACTTGAAACTTAGCTTAGTTATTCACCATCACAAAAAAGTCCATACTGACTAGGCTGATAACCCTGTGACCTATATTTATTGAGTTATCTGCCCTTGTTACAATTAAAAAAGAGAAAAGTCCAGTGTCAAGTACTCTTGTTAGCTTTTCTTCTGTTACTGGGCAGTACTGAAGGAGTATTATTCATCATAATGTGCAGGGATTTCCCTAGAATTTTTTGTAAGCGCAATTTGGGTGGGATCGAGAGGAGTGTCCCGTCCCATATTTTGAAAAAAACATCAATGAAATGGTGCAAATTTGGGAGGTTTTAGGGGCCATATCGCAGATTCAACAAAATTAATCAGATACCAACTTTTCCTCATGAAATAAAAGCCAATTACCACATTCTTGAATGTGATGTATTGTTTGTAAGACATATTTAATTTATTGTGTATGACTTTTTAAGCGCAATTCAAATTGTAAGCGCACTGGCAAACTGGATTTGGGAATCCAAGCGCACTGGGCCCAGACATAAAAATGCACTGGGGAAATCTCTGATGTGGTAGAAGTTAGTTTAATTCATTAATAACCTGGATGATTGGGATTTTAAAGTATTGGCTTTAGAAAACAGATGGCTAGACAATATATCTACTGTAAAATTATGCTACTAGAAGGTCAAGGAACAGGTAAAAATATCCCTACTATAATTTGGGTTTGTAAAATGGTATTACAGATCCGGAGAGTGATGATGTGATCAAACAGTTGAATAGTTTACTATCTAAGATAGATGAAATGCGTACACAGAGACAGACATTAGAGGAGAGTTTACGTAAGGAGATACTGGAAGATGACATCACCGGAGTACTCGTACAACAAGAGGGCATCAATAGAGATGTATGTTAAATCTTTATTTATTATCAGGGCACTAGGGGTTGATTTTTAAGTCATTGTAAAAGCGTTTTGTCCAAAAACTGATTTTATTATTTTAGAAATAATTGCACTATCTAATTTATATGAAAAACATCTAATTCAGTATGTTGACAAGCAGTTTTTATTATTTTGAACTTTTACCCATGTAAGTGTCATTTTGATGATTTTGAAATAGATATGACCATTTGATAGCAAAAATATTAAAAGAAAACATGACCCTTTTGTAATAGTCCTGATGGGTCAAACTGAAGCTATTTATAATTCTGTGGGGTCAAAGGATCATTTCAGAAGAAAAAAAGTCATAATTTTTGCCACAGATAAGCTAATGTAATTTTTGCGCTGATAAGAGAGCTAGACAAGTTTTATGCTCAAGTTGAGATGAGCAGGAAAAAATGTTAATCACATGGTGGACGCATATAAACTAAATGATGCATTTGACTGAAAAATTGCTGAAAAACACAGCTTCAAATGTGATATAGCTTGGCCACATTGACATGAGCCTGACCTTTTGATTAGCATAATTGAACAGTCGATATATTGTCTGCGTTTACAATGCTGAGTGTATGTTTCCATAATCGGGGAGTATCACGAAGACGCTCGAGATTTTATACAAACACAAATCTGAAATATCGATTTTGCACGATTTGCTTGCGGAAATTGATATATTCAAAGCAAGAACCTTGTAATATATTCTTGCATAAAGGTCAGGCTCAGGTCAAAATAGCCAAGCTATTAAAACAAACAAAGACTTAAACCAATCACAGTTTTCTTAGATTTTCTATGTATAATTCTCCTATTTCCTGTCTTGCAGGTTCTGTTCAAAGAGCAGCTGAAGAAGCATGACAAGACGATGACGTTTATCAGACAGAATTTATCAGCACAAGGCAACATACTGAGAGCACTCACTGATGCTAATGCTAAATATGCCACTGTTCGTAGAGCAACAAGTGAAGCTCTTGTCAAGTAATTTGAATTTTATGATAGTTATTCTTCTCGGCCAATCAGAAATTTCCTTAAATGAAGATTTGACCAATGAATGACTTTGTATGATTAAGAATATTCAATTTTTAGAAAATGCTTCTTCTCAACCAATCAGAAATGTTCTTACATTAGTATAAAGTATTTTTTCACCAATCAGCTCTGTCGATTTTATTTCCCACATTAAATAGTTATTACAGAGCTGTACATGTTCCTGATTTTTCCGGAACTCAGAAAACCTGAAAGAGCTATGTTTCTGACCAAAAAAGTAATTTAATGAAAATATCTTCAGAAATAGCCAAGTAATTGTCAATTAAATCTGCTCTGAAGGATGTTATTCATTTCAAACTGAGTTAAATAAGGAATTTTTGTGGTTTGGCAAAACTGGTCGGCAGCACATGATTATTAGGATTTTTAGTTTGACCCTGTAACTATGACAACATAATCTGTTTCAGGCGTGAGCAGACAATAAGAGATCTGATCAATTCATACGAAGTTTACGAGGACTTGAAAGCCAAATCATTGAAAGGTTTAGACTTCTACAAGAAGTTAGAGACAAATGTTGGTCGTCTGCTCACCCGATGTCGTAACGTCTGTAAGGTTCAACATGATGAGAGACAGAAAATATACAATAAATACAGACCAAAGGGTAAGCATAGTGATCATTGACAGATACTGTAAATTCATTTAATTTTGATGGGACGAAATTTCATGGTTTTGGTAAAAAAGACCATTTCGATGGGACATTTAATTCTTGGATTTTGCGTTTCGGGTAATAAATACAAGGGTGAAAATTATTGTTCAATGGGATTTAATTTCGTGGTTAAAGGCTTACCACGAAATCCACGAAATTTAATCCCACACGAAAATTAATGATTTTACAGTATTTGAAGTATCAAAGTGCAGAGGTGTGTCTAGTGCTTGGTGAACTGGATTTGTAACTGGTGTTCAGAGTTGATACCTATTTACAGGGGGAAAAGTACCCAGTTAAAGTCTTTCTTTCTGAGTTTCCATTCAACTATTCAACTGACCGCCTAGTTATTCACTGTGTTTGGAGTCCACTGTTAATTGTTAATACATCATATTGTCTTTTCACTCTCAGTCTCTCCACGGTAAAAAAGGTACTCATTGGCATTTTGATCCTTAAGTGTGTGCAATATGCCACTGCTCTCTAAATTAGGTCATACCCCTCAATCAAAATTTAACAACATTGTTTCTTCCCACAAATACATGCTGTTTGTGGTAGAAAAGTTACAGAATTGGCTTTTGATACATGTAAATGTGATATATAAATTTCCATCCAGGATTAAGTATGACAATGACAATGATTTATTTGACTTAGTGGCCACCGGCCCAAGATCAACATGAAGTATCATGACAAATCTATACATGCATGAATTTATAAATAAGGAACAAACATTATTACAACATTATTTGCATGCATACATAATTTCATATAAATTGCATCAATGTAATACAAAACATTTCAATACCATTCAATTTGCTGACGATAATATACGTTTGCGTTCAATAAATCCATAATAAACATACATAGCAAGGTTTTTTATAATATTTTCATTTCTATTGCTCAATAATATGATAAAAGATTGTGTACATACTCTGTTGTAATATTTTGGTGGGATATAAGTTGATAAACATAACCTGCAACCATCCTGCTGAGTGCTGTTGGAAGATTGTTTTACTGCTTCATTATAGCCTTGTTCATAGATTTCAAAATGGAATTGAATTATTTTTCAGTTCCAGCTCAACCAAAGGTATCGCGAGGAAACACAGAGATTCCAGATGCTGATACTACTGGTAAGTATTTCTAACATGTCTTATAATAAATATGTACAATGGTATTGAGAAGTTTTCTTGACCTGTCCGAAGTTTTCTTGACCTGTCCAAGTTTTCTTGACCTGTCCGAAGTTTTCTTGACCTGTGCGAAGTTTTCTTGACCTGTCCGAAGTTTTCTTGACCTGTCCGAAGTTTTCTTATACAATACATAAATCATGATAAGATATCAACATTTTGTTAACATGTATAGTGGAAAACTGACGTTTGTCATGGGAATGATATGAAGAAGTCATGGATTTTTGTTTGATAAATAGAGTATGAAATATGTTATAGATGTAAAAGTATTACCTTAAGTGCAATCAGCACTTGTTCGGTTGTTCAGGAACAAGAAATTGTAGATTTGGGCAAGTAATTTCTGCATTAATAAGTAAAAAGTATATCGGAAAATTTCAGTTTTGCTGATTTGGGCAAGTACTGTAAAATCATTTAATTTCGTTGGAATGAAATTTCGTGGTTTTGGCAAAAAGACCATTTCGTTGGGACGTAAATTCGTGGATTTTGCATTTCAGAACAAAATATTGTTAGAGTCAAATTTCGCGCAATTCATAGAAAAAACAGCGAAAATAATCTGTCATCAAATTCGCTTATAATGATGCAATATAGATATACAGGATGTCATTCCAGTTGATAACAGCTAATTTACATTTTATTGCCCAATTTACATGCACAAGTGTCAACAAAACATGATTGTATTATCGGACTCGTCTAAGCGCTTTATTATTTAATTCCAAGCGTCTACTACGTGTCACGTGATACGGATTAAAAAGACAAGGTTAAAGTTCGCACAAATACGGGTACAGTATTATTTAAATGCCGATGCGCCATAAATCGCTTGTTTGCACGTATTGTTTGGACAGAAAAGATAGGACAAAGGGTCATATAATTATTTGTTTGTGATAGCGGATGTTATCGTATTCATATTCCATATACTTATGGAAACAATAAAACACATGTTCAATTAACAGTTTAGAAATAAAATTACAATAATTTGTCAGATCGCATATGTCTTAATTATTTTAGAAATGACCAAACAAAAAACAAAATGGCGGCCGAGCGAAACATTGACTTACCTGTTGAATGGTATATTTGTTTGTTGGGATTTGATTTCAGGCCAACCACGAAATCCACGAAATTAAATCCCCACGAAAATTAATGATTTTACAGTACTTTAAAATCCTAAAGTCATAGACTAATGTGAACTACGTTTTTCTTTGTAGGTAAGCCACAGTTGGCACCTCGAGTGAGTACAGTGGAAGGTGTAGATAGTATACCTGACGGGGCTGGTCCCGTACGGCCTGGGACTCATACAACCATGGCGGGCATGTTTGATGGGCCCAAACTGAAGGATTATCTTCCTTTTATGAAGGTAGGTTTCTGAAATTACCTCCCTTTGTAAAAAAAGTTTAATATTTATTTTCTTTAATTAAAAATATTGAAAAAGTGATTTGATGAGCAATTTTGATTTAAATAAAAAATATTTAAAAAAAAAGAAGTTTTTTTTAAAGAAAAACAACAGCAAAATGATAACAACTGGCAAAGTCATTGAATTAAGGTACATTAAGACCTAGTTGTGAACAAATAATTCAATAACCAATAACTAAACCTGTCTGCAAATACCACCAATTTTTCTCCTGTCTGACTATCTTAAACCTTTTTAGAGACAACCTATCAATTAAGATTTTGTGTGTTCTTAATGGTGTTTTAAAACAGGTTTTATACTATTTATTTTGTCAATTCTAATTTAAAAAGTGTCACAAAAAACCCAAGATTTTTTATACAACTAAATACTTTTTATAATAATTATATTTTGTACAATATTATTACCATGTAAAAAATTGTTTATAAACAGGTTACCCAAATGGGTCCTAAAACATGAAAAACTGGTTTAGAACCTAAACTGAAGTTTTAACCATATGCATAGTATCCTTTGGTACATCAAGCTAAAATTTAATTTATATTTTTCTTGTAGCCAAAGACATTTGGAAAGAAGGATGGATCCCCTCCAATATCCTCAGCACATCCAAATGTGCAAGACTTCCTGAACCAAGGGGGTTCCTTACCGAACAGTGGCACAGCCTCGCCTGTACATCTACCCCATATGTCTGATAGTGTCCCTGCAAGCCCAGATCATATCAGGTAATATATACTTGGTACCGTACCTAACAGTGGCACAGCCTCGCCCGTACTTCTACCCCATATGTCTGATAGTGTCCCTGCAAGCCCCGATCATATCAGGTTAGTTTCATTGTTACTGAGGTCATGTTTGGACACCTGCATCGTATAATATTAGACTTGTTATGTTGTGCTCACAATGCCCATACTACTATGCATATCAATATGTTCACAATCGCTGGTAATTGGAAAATATTGGTGACAAGGGCCAGTATTTATAAAGCATCTTAAGTGAAAACTTAAATATTGAACTGCACTTATTTCACAAGAAATGAAAAATAAGTAATGTTTTCTATATGATTACTGTAGTTCTTTAAATAATGCTTCTAAACAATGTACTAAATAATTGTTAATATTAGTTGTCCTGATTAGCTGAAACACTTAAGGAAAGTTAAATTTTCTCTTCAGATGCCTTATAAATACCGGCCCAGTGCTTTGGTGTGTGAAAAGGCATAGCCATGTTGCACATATCTCGTAAGGAGAGTGGATTTAACTCTTGCTTATTATGTGAGCAATCCTGAATTAGTACTGAGTCAGGCCGTGTCAAACAGGTCATGTCCTTTCCTTGACATTGGCAATGGTCACATCCTCAACCTTTTGAGAAGTAATCAGTTTTTTGCAGTGAATTATATCATTTACTGGTATAATGTATCACTGAAAAAATATTGGAAAAAGGTGCTTAACACAATAAATTGATAAATTTACTTATAAATTAATTGTATTTGCTGTGTATTAATTTCAGACACAGAATGGATGGAAGACTAGGTCCCACCAATCCTGTAGCATCTCGTGCCATGCCACATCCACCTGGTCCTGACCTTACTCAAGGTCATCTATACCAGCCCGTCATGTCAATGGGTCAAGGTCATATACCTCAAGGTCAAATTCCTGAAGGTTACATGTCTACCAGTCAGATGTATGCGCCAGGATCTCCGTACCAACAGCAAATAGGTCAAGGTCAATCATCTTCTCAAGGTCAACCAACAACTCAAGCAGAATATGTTCCACTAGATCAAGCTTGGAAGAAAGATAAACCAGATGGCCAAATGTCCAAATACACATCACCAGGTCAGAGACCAACAGTGTCAAGGTCATTGAAACCTCGCCAAGACCCTGTTGCCATGCCACCAGGGGCTATTCCTTCAGGTTCTATACCACCGGGCACTATGCCCCCTGGCGCTATGCCTCCCGGCTCTATGCCATCAGGTGCTATGCAACCTGGTAATATGCAGGCCAATTTACAAAATCCACAGAATTTCTATGATCCAAATATAGGAATGTCAAATGCTGCCATGAATTACATTCCACATGGACAGAATGTTCCCTCTATGCCATCATCTATGCCTGGTTCCCAGGATCAAGCTTACTTAAATCAGAATACCCAGCCACATGGTCAAAACCAGGTTCCAGTTCAACATCTGCAACAACAACCTATGGGAGTTCACTCTGGAGGTCATGTGACTTCATTACCGCAACAAGTTATGCCACCTCACTCTGTACCAATACAAGGTCAGAAAGATGTAACAAATACTGTTTCTTCATTTGGTGGCCCTGTTCTCTCACCTGGCAGTCAACATGAACAAGGTCATGGACAGGGTCAAGGTCATACACACCAACAAGGTCACATGGTTAACCAGCAATATCCCACACAGATGTCTCAACCAACAAGTCAAGTAGGTTATGTCCCACAAAATAGTCAACAACCTAACATTGTATCTAATACTTCACAGTTTATACAAAATCAGCCACCAGCTAGTGCGGCATTCATTCCAACAGGGTCGTCTGTCCCTCAAGATAAAGGTCACATTATGGCTTCTCAAAGTCAAGGTCACATGGCCTCCCAAGGTCACATTTATGCTTCTCAAGGTCACATTTATGCTCCTCAAAGTCAAGGTCACATTTCAACTTCTCAAGGTCAAGATCATGTGCCCGTTTCCCAATATCAGGCTCCTGCGTCTCAAAGCATAACAAGCCAGTATCAGCCACCACAACAGCATCAACAACAGTTACCACCTACAGGACAGCAACCCCCAGTTCAGCAGAACCAACCATCTGCTTATCAATCAGGTGCCCTAGGAAATCAGACACAGGTCAATCCAACTTCTGGTCAGTTTGGTCAAAATATACCATCTAGTGGACAGTTAAACCAGGGTTACCCAGGTGGTCAGTACAGTGAGGCTGGACCTAGACAACCTGTACACCATCCACAAAATACTCAACAACCTGGTACAAGTCAAGGTCAACAGCATTCTTACACTAACCAGGCACCAAAACAAGGCATTGTGCAACAACCAGGTCAAGGCAATGTGCAACCAGTCCAAGGTAATGCTACGTTTTATCAGCAAGGTCAACCTCAAGGTCAACAGACAGCTCAACAGCAACCACCACAGGCTTACCAAAATGTTGCCAACCAAAGAATTTCTTCTCCTGGATTACCAAGTGGTCAAATACCACCTGGCTCTGTGGCTGGACAACAGTTTAGGCCACCAGCCCCAACCATTCAAGGTCAACCTATTGGAGGTCAGCTTGGTGCATCTCCTCAACAGATCCAGCAACCTCCATCACAAAATTTTCAACAAAGTCAGTATAATGCTAGTTCTATGAACCCAAACATGGGACAACAAGCAGGTCCAAGATTTACTGCTCCCACTTCATCAATTGCCCAAGGTCAACAATATCTGCCAAATGCTTCAGTGCCGTCATCACAAGGTCCAGTTCAAGGTCAAATACAACAGCCACAGCAACCACAACTTATTCAAGGGAACCAATTTCAACAGCCAATGTATGATCAACAACAACCTACACCATATTCTCGAAGTCCACAACAAAATTTGAATACATTGCCCAGTTCTCAAGGCCAAGTCCAACAGCAACTTGGTCCTCGAGGTCACCCTCAACAACAACCTGGTTTTCAAGGTCACCAACAACAGCAGCCTGGTTCTCAAGTTCAATCACAACAGCAACCTGGTCCTCAAAGTCAAGGTCACCCTCTACAGCAACCTGGTCCTCAAGGCCAAGGTCACCCACAATCTGGTTTTCAAGGTCAACAGCAACCATGGCAACAGCCGCAAAACGTATCCTCACGTCCTCAACCACATTCCTCCCCTGCAAATTCAGCTTATGCAGGTGGACCTGTCCAATCTGGGGCTGGATACTCAGCTCCTGCTCCGACTGTGCCACCTGCGTCAATTTATAACAGTCAACAACAGCCTCAACAAGGAGCAACAAACACAGGGCCGGTTGGATATGGATCTTTGAACCAGCAAGTTCAGAAACCCCCAGTGCCAAATTATACAGAAACTCAAGTAAATCGGCAATTTACCCAAGGTGTGATGCCACAAAATCAGTTTGCACCCAGTGTTCAAGGTCAAGGTCTGGCTAATGTATCTCAAGGTCAAACCTTTCCAGTAGGCCACACACCATCAAATCAGAGACCAGGTGTACCAAACCAAGCCATTGGGCCTCAGTTTGGACAGATGCCAAGTCAGTTTACCCAGCCTGCTCCCAGTGGTCAGTACATGGATCAAGGTCAAGGTCAGGTCAACCAGCCAATCTTACAGCCACAAGTTGTGAAACCAGCCACCCCGGTCAGTAATAGTACTAGTAAGCCACAGACTGGTGCCTTCACTCAGCATGGGGGCCAGACAGGTGATACACCAGGTCAAGGTCAAACTGTACAGCCACCCACCCAGCAGTTCCCGAACCAGTCAGACACCACAAGGTACCAGACCATGAGCCCCACACTTGGAAACTACACTGGACAACCAACTGTTAGTGGTCAAGTCACCCCTGGACAGTCCATTAAACCCAAAGGTGAGGTTAAAACTTGTATTTCAATAATTGGTATCCAAAGGAGCATAACATTCTTGTTGTAGGCCTATTGTTTAACACTGGAATCACTTGTGTACTGCTGAGTTTCCCAGTGAATATTTGAATTTTTCTGAAACCACATTGCCTGGAGTTTACATTGTCTAGTTGACATATTCCTAGTTTTTTCAAGCTTGATATAAAATTTAGATATCTCCAGGTCATTACCTACGCCTTAAATGACACAGATAAAAAATATTTCCAATTCATTATGATGGTAAAGAATATAGATTGACTGCATACAGTGGTAAGAAAGATGGTTTATCATGAGTTGAAGATGAACTGGTAAAGTTTCAAGGTCACAAGGACCTGATTGACTACAGTTAGGGGGAATGTGGCATGATACCATACTTAACCAGTATCTCTTGTTTCTTTAGATCCAGAGGTTCAACCATCGACTCCAGTAGAGATTGGCACACCAGTACGACAAATATCCCAGACATCAGACCATCATGTAGTACCTGTAGATCGTCAGCTGTCCACGGCTTCATCGCTAGACGAGATCCTATCATCCAGTCCTAATGCTAAACATGAGGCTGCTGATGGTTTCCTTGCTCCTAAGGTAACTTAATGTTTTACATTTATCATTTTTGGACTTGTTTGCTTTATATCCATAGTTTTGAAAAAAAATTCTTTTGAGGTTTGTGAGATGGTTTATTATCCTCGTCAATAGGTGTGGCTTGGTCGAGGTCATCCCTGTACACATGCTACAAGTCATGAGTTAGTAATAATTTGGATTATTAAACACAATTTCGGCCATTTTTCTAAAATAAAAAAAATTATAATTCATGGTCAGGGATGTTTTATTTGATAAAAACTTTTGAAATAAACAAGCACTCGCCTCAGTTTAAGGAAAAATACAAAAATAAACAAAAAAGATGTGTTAATCTTTTAGCAGCATTCTGGTTCTTGTATGAGGTTTTTGAAAGATTTTGACAGTCGGGGAGACATATTGAAGTTATGCTGTATGGATGGATGAAGTTTGTCAGGAGTTCTCCATGGATTTCTATGAAATTTTACATTAACACTTGGTATTATGCCTTGTTGAATATATCGCAAGAATTTTTATGTCACTTGAATTTTGCCAGAGTAATTGCCGTTGGTTGCGTCAGAAACCCTTCTAATTTATGTCTTGTTACATGTTCTAGGTGTTGACAGCCCAGGAAATACAGCAACAGAAGGAAGACCAATTGAAGAACTCGAGTCAACATGTAACACAACCAAAACATCCGTACAATGATAAATCTAAACTCGACCGTTTTGTTGCCGAGGTTGAAAAATTGGCAAAGTTTGTGGAAGGGTTTGAGAAACCCCTATGTAGTGGACCAACTCCCTTGGATGTAATCTGGAAGGTAACGTTTGTCTGTGGTTATGAACTTATTACTTTAGTTCTTGTTTGAGGAACCTATTGATCTCTAAAAAAAATCTAAACAAGCTTAATATTGGACAAAAGCTACTGACAAGTATTGCTTGGGGCCCAAATCATACCTGCCAGGCTAGTTAAATCTAAAATAGAAGTTATAAGGCAAAGCATGTCACAATATGCACTTAAATGTGATTTTAAAGGGATTTTGAAGCATAAACAAGGAATGTATTAGTTCTAGTGGTTATAAATTTGGGACAGAAGAGCATAGAATGAACCAAATGTGCCTTTGTTCAAACCTGAATAACCAGAAATTAACAACGAAAAGAGGAGTAACTCCACTTTAATAGGAGAACTTGGCAGGTATGGCCCAAATGCGCATTTAAAATACTGTTAATAGGGTTAATATGTAGTCATACAAAATGAATAGATATTTAAGTGTTGATGAAGAATATTTTGTGATCGTTTGGTTTCAATGCTTTTGGGAATATTACATTTATCTAACTTTGTGAACAAATATTTTAAATATCATGTATTTCTGTAATCTATTTGATGTTGTAGGAATTAATGGATGAACAGGACAAAGCAGGAAGGAGTCAACGTCTAGCTATAGCACGATGTTATCCTATGAAAAATAGGGACCAAGATATAATGCCTTGTAAGTCAATCACCATTCTTTCTTTTTATGCTTCGGTATCTTCTGATGCAGGAGGCAGTTATAGATTTTCTTGTTTGAAGTTATTTGATCATTCCACCATTGAAAATCCTAACCAAAACTTTTCAGTTTCAGTGCCTTTTAATCAACATTTCAACAGCGTTATGGACCCTCAGTGACTTAGTCAGTTACTATGGACAAGGTTCCGGCAGAGGAATAAGCGTTTATTAAATGCAGTCTTGTTTAGATCACCTTATTGTCACTATTATTAAAATTGTTAGAGCCATAGCCCAGCATTTACCTGTTGAAACCCTATGATCTGGGTTTATATTCAGTTTCATAAAAAATTTGACAGCGATGTTGATTTCCCCTCACAATGTGAGGAATTTACTAGTTTTTGCAGAAGGATTAATTATTACTGGTTGGGTTATAGTCCAGGGGTAGTATTCACAAAGCATCTTAAGTAAAAACTTAAATATTTTGACTTAAGTTAAAATATTGAGCTGAACATATTTCCCAAGAAACGAAGAATAATCCATGTTAACATACATAATTTCTATATGATAACTGTAGCTCTTCAAATAATGCTTCTAAACAATGTAAGCAATAATTAATCTTGATTTTCCTGTTTAGCTGGTACACTTAAGGAAAATTTAAGCTTTTTAGAAAATTCTTAGTTTTCACTTAAGATTCTTTGTGAATACCACCCCAGAAAGACTTGTTAGGTGAATCAGCACATTCAGCTGCCATATATATAACAAATATTATTGAGGAACACCTTTGTTTAGAGGTTGTTACATTACTTAGGCTAATAATATTAACTGTTTTGTAGATGATGATTCCAGGGTACTGTTAACAACACTGAAAGATGACTACATCAATGCTAGCTGGATAAATGTAAGAAGTGTGCAATGAGTGGGTTGACTGAATTCAGCATATCCGCTTCTTTATCTTGCTTGTCCACCTATAAGTCAATAGATGGGGACTCAAGTTAGACAGTTTTTGTCCAAATTCCTTAAAACTTTCGCAGATAACCAGCTTTGACATGTATAATGTGCCATAATGTTAGCAATTTAAAAAGGAAAGAATTTGTGCAATTTGATGATTTTTGTCAGAATTATGGCCGTTTGCAGACCAGGTATTTCATCTTTTATATATAATTATTATAAGATTTGTCACCATTGTGTCCCAAATTTATAGTGACCCAGGAACCTCTTCATTGTACTTTGATAGACTTATATGTAGTAATATTTACAATTATTGCAGGACTTATCACCATCATGTCCCAAGTTTATAGCGACGCAGGCACCATTACCATGTACGTTGATAGATTACTGGTTGATGGTATATGAACAAGGTGTAGAAGTCCTCGTTGCTCTGTCCAGTGACATCGAGAGTGGAAAGGTTTGCATGCAGTGAAGCTGTATTCTCAAAACTCTCTAAGACATTTTTGTCATGAAAAACAAATGGTCCAAATTTGATGAATGATATTCTAACTCAAATTTTCGACCTAGTGGTCTTTTTAAGAGTTATGATTCACTAACAATTTTTCTACATTATTTGGTACCAGTAGGTTTAAAATTTGAGGCCAGAGTGGTTTTGCTACAAACGATATTGTGATCCCCTGTTAGGGATATAATTATAATAGATATTCTAAGACTTTAGCAAATACATCTGCTTTTTTTCGAAGAGAAAAAGTGAAGCTTTTGTCGTGACGTGTGAGTGAGCATGTAGGCCTGCATTGGTTGAGTTTATTGTCAGGCTTATTTTCTCAAATAATATCTGAAGTATCCACTTGAAACTCTACATAGTTAATCACCATCACTAGAGGATTCCATATAGACATGGCTGATAATCCTGTGACCTATATTTATTGAGTTATTTGTCATTGTTACTATCAAAAAACCAGAAATTTAAGAGTCCAGCACTCATAGGCGGTGCTCTTGTTATCTCTTGATCTGAGATGGAAATTTCATTATTTTTAGCTCACCTGTCACAAAGTGACAGAGTGAGCTTTTGTGATCACTCTTCGTCCGTCGTCCGTCCGTCCGTCCGTCCGTCCGTCCGTCAACAATTGGGTTGTGTCCTCTCTAGCAGTCACAATTTTGGTCTAATCTTTATGAAACTTGGTCACAATGATCATCTTAACAAAATCTAGGTCAAGTTCGATATTGGGTCATCTAGGGTCAAAAACTAGGTCACTAGGTCAAATCAAAGGAAAACCTTGTGAACACATTAGAGGTCACAATTTGAGCCTAATCTTTATGAAACTTGATCACAATGATCATCTCCATAAAATCTAGGTCAAGATCGATATTGGGTCATCTGGGGTCAAAAACTAGGTCACTAGGTCAAATCAAAGGAAAACCTTGTGAACACATTAGAGGTCACAATTTGAGCCTAATCTTTATGAAACTTGACCACAATGATCATCTCCATAAAATCTAGGTCAAGCTCGATATTGGGTCATCTGGGGTCAAAAACTAGGTCACTAGGTCAAATCAAAGGAAAACCTTGTGAACACATTAGAGGTCACAATTTGAGCCTAATCTTTATGAAACTTGATCACAATGATCATCTCCATAAAATCTAGGTCAAGTTCGATATTGGGTCATCTGGGGTCAAAAACTAGGTCACTAGGTCAAATCAAAGGAAAACCTTGTGAACACATTAGAGGTCACAATTTGAGCCTAATCTTTATGAAACTTGACCACAATGATCATCTCCATAAAATCTAGGTCAAGCTCGATATTGGGTCATCTGGGGTCAAAAACTAGGTCACTAGGTCAAATCAAAGGAAAACCTTGTGAACACATTAGAGGTCACAATTTGAGCCTAATCTTTATGAAACTTGATCACAATGATCATCTCCATAAAATCTAGGTCAAGTTCGATATTGGGTCATCTGGGGTCAAAAACTAGGTCACTAGGTCAAATCAAAGAAAACCTTGTGAACACATTAGAGATCACAATTTGAGCCTAATCTTTATGAAACTTGATCACAATGATCATCTCTGTAAAATCTAGGCCAAGTTCGATATTGGGTCATCTGGGGTCAAAAACTAGGTCACTAGGCCAAATCATTGAAAAACTTTGTGAACACATTAGAGGTCACAATTTGTGACTAATCTTTATGAAAATTGATCACAATGATCATCTCTATAAAATCTAGGTCAAGTTATATATTGGGTCATCTGGGGTCAAAAACTAGGCACAAGCCTTTGAAGGCCAAATCATTGAAAAAGCTTGTGAACACACTAGAGGTCACAATTTGAGCCTAATCTTTATGAAACTTGATCACACTGATCATCACTATAAAATTTTGGTCAAGTTTGATATTGGGTCATCCGGAGTCAAAAACTAGGTCACGAGGCCAAATCATTGAAAAAGCTTGTGAACACACTAGAGGTCACAATTTTGACCTTATCTTTATGAAACTTGATCACAATGATCATCATTATAAAATTTAGGTCAAGTTCGATATTGGGTCATCTGGGGTCAAAAACTAGGTCACGAGGCCAAATCATTGAAAAATCTTGTGAACACACTAGAGGTCACAATTTTGACTCTATCTTTATGAAACTTGGTCACAATGTTTATCTCTATAAAATCTAGGTCAAGTTAGATACTGTGTCATTTGGGCCAAAATCTAGGTCACTAGGCCAAACAGGTGAGCGATCCAGGGCCCTTTGGACCCTCTTGTTTCTCTATAAAAATTATATATTCAAAATGGATATTATGAAAAGAAATAATGTTGATATAAAAAATTCTGCCAGTCAGTTGATATAGCATATGTTTTACAAATTATATTTTTTGCATTTTAGAAATTTCCAGCCTACCTACCGAAGGTTAAAGGTGAGACTATGGATCATGGTACCGTACAACTTACACTACAGAGTGTTAAACAGAAACAATTCTGGACGGAGAGAATTCTATATCTACGACACGCTGAGGTTTGTAATTATGTTTGACTGTGGTCCTATGGTTAGTGCCCTGGATTTCTAGCATTGAGGTTTGATTGTCAATCGGGACAGGTCATACCTTTTCATGAGATCTATACTTAGACAATGATGTTGATTTTGCTCCATTGGTTCCTTTTGAAAGGGTTAGTCAGTATAAGTTAGGATACAATCCAGGAAAACTGGTTATGGGTGAATTGACTGTTGTATATGAATTTTAAATCTTTGAGAAGCAGCATTCAGAGGTTCTATTGAGGCATAGCAGCCAATTCTGTAAATAAGTCACAAGTCGGATTTAGGTGTCATTATACCAAAACCCTACACCGATACATTTTGGGTGTCATTATACCAAAACCCTACACCGATACATTTTGGGTGTCGTTATACCAAATCCCTACACCGATACTTTTTGGGTGTCGTTATACCAATGCCCTACACCGATACATTTTGGGTGTCGTTATACCAATGCCCTACACCGATACTTTTTGGGTGTCGTTATACCAATGCCCTACACCGATACATTTTGGGTGTCGTTATACCAATGCCCTACACCGATACATTTTGGGTGTCGTTATACAAATGCCCTACACTGATACATTTTGGGTGTCGTTATACCAAAACCCTACACCGATACTTTTTGGGTGTCATTATACCAAAACCCTACACCGATACATTTTGGGTGTCATTATACCAAAACCCTACACCGATACTTTTTGGGTGTCATTATACCAAAACCCTGCACTGATACATTTTGGGTGTCGTTATACCAAAACCCTACACCGATACATTTTGGGTGTCGTTATACCAAAACCCTACACCGATACATTTTGGGTGTCATTATACCAATGCCCTACACCGATACATTTTGGGTGTCGTTATACCAATGCCCTACACCGATACATTTTGGGTGTCATTATACCAATGCACTACACCGATACATTTTGGGTGTCATTATACCGATACCCTACACCGATACATTTTGGGTGTCGTTATACCAAAACCCTACACTGATACATTTTGGGTGTCATTATACCAAATCCCTACACCGATACTTTTTGGGTGTCGTTATACCAATGCCCTACACTGATACATTTTGGGTGTCGTTATACCAATGCCCTACACCGATACATTTTGGGTGTCGTTATACCAATGCCCTACACTGATACATTTTGGGTGTCGTTTTACCAAAACCCTACACCGATACTTTTTGGGTGTCATTATACCAAAACCCTACACCGATACATTTTGGGTGTCATTATACCAAAACCCTACACCGATACTTTTTGGGTGTCATTATACCAAAACCCTGCACTGATACATTTTGGGTGTCGTTATACCAAAACCCTACACCGATACATTTTGGGTGTCATTATACCAATGCCCTACACCGATACATTTTGGGTGTCGTTATACCAATGCCCTACACCGATACATTTTGGGTGTCATTATACCAATGCACTACACCGATACATTTTGGGTGTCATTATACCGATACCCTACACCGATACATTTTGGGTGTCGTTATACCAAAACCCTACACTGATACATTTTGGGTGTCATTATACCAATGCCCTACACCGATACATTTTGGGTGTCGTTATACCAATGCCCTACACCGATACATTTTGGGTGTCGTTATACCAATGCCCTTCACCGATACATTTTGGGTGTCATTATACCAATACCCTACACCGATACATTTTGGGTGTCATTATACCAAAACCCTACACCGATACATTTTGGGTGTCGTTATACCAATGCCCTACACCGATACATTTTGGGTGTCATTATACCAAAACCCTACACGGATACATTTTGGGTGTCATTATACCAAAACCCTACACCGATACATTTTGGGTGTCATTATACCAATACCCTACACCGATACATTTTGGGTGTCATTATACCAAAACCCTACACCGATACTTTTTGGGTGTCGTTATACCAAAACCCTACACCGATACTTTTTGGGTGTCATTATACCAATGCCCTACACCGATACATTTTGGGTGTCATTATACCAAAACCCTACACCGATACATTTTGGGTGTCATTATACCAAAACCCTACACCGATACTTTTTGGGTGTCATTATACCAAATCCCTACACCGATACATTTTGGGTGTCGTTATACCAATGCCCTACACCGATACATTTTGGGTGTCGTTATACCAATGCCCTACACCGATACATTTTGGGTGTCGTTATACCAAAACCCTACACATACATTTTGGGTGTCATTATACCAAAACCCTACACCGATACATTTTGGGTGTCGTTATACCAAAACCCTACACCGATACTTTTTGGGTGTCATTATACCAAATCCCAACACCGATACATTTTGGGTGTCGTTATACCAATGCCCTACACCGATACATTTTGGGTGTCGTTATACCAATGCCCTACACCGATACATTTTGGGTGTCATTATACCAATACCCTACACTGATACATTTTGGGTGTCATTATACCAAAACCCTACACTGATACATTTTGTGTGTCGTTACACCAAAACCCTACACCGATACATTTTGGGTGTCGTTACACCAAAACCCTACACCGATACATTTTGGGTGTCGTTACACCAAAACCCTACACCGATACATTTTGGGTGTCGTTATACCAATGCCCTACACTGATACATTTTGGGTGTCGTTATACCAATGCCCTACACTGATTCATTTTGGGTGTCGTTATACCAAAACCCTACACCGATACATTTTGATTGTCGTTATACCAATGCCCTACACCGATACATTTTGGGTGTCGTTATACCAAAACCCTACACCGATACATTTTGGGTGTCGTTATACCAAAACCCTACACCGATACATTTTGGGTGTCATTATACCGATACCCTACACTGATACATTTTGGGTGTCGTTATACCAATGCCCTACACCGATACAGTTTGGGTGTCATTATACCAATGCCCTACACCAATTATCAGTTCAAACATGTTCCTATTGTTAAAATTCAAATTTTAAAATGTTGGATTCTTATTTCAGACAAAGACAGGAAGAACATTGGTCCATCTTGAATACAGTGCTTGGCCAATAAGGTAAAGTAAAAGTTAAAACTTAATGTTGCTTCATTTTGATATGTGGGGGAAAATGGGTGACTTAAATATTTTGAAAGTCGTATAAATCCAAATCTGGTGGATGGGATTCCAACCCAAATGAGGAAGGCGCTTAGCGCTGAAGTGACTGCGACCATACCAATTGCACCACCAAAACAACTCAGAATGAATCTGCCACCGTTTATAACTGAAAAATTGTTGATGAATGGCATTACATACAAACATTACTTATTTTTCTGTGCTCAGCTATTTAAGTTGATCTCCCTGGCTGATTTTCTATTATCTTTTTAAATGTATTTATCTATTCTTTCAGTGGATTTCCAGAGAAAGTTTCACATTTACTACAGTTTATAACAGAAGTACACAGTTTCTATAGACAACAGAGGAGTCTACTTAAACCTATAGTAGTGCATTGTGGGTAAGTAAGATCCTTTCAACCGTTACTTAAACCTATAGTAGTGCATTGTGGGTAAGTGAGATCCTTTCGATTTGATTTATTACTTTTCTTTATCCTCGCCACCGGATAATCCATATGGGTGAGGCCCCCAGAAGAGTTTTAATACTTTTAGTTTTTTGGGGGATAGTGCATGATACAGATGATGCTCCAATTCCAGAAATATCCCTGGTTCTTTTGCATGCCAGGTCTTGTGCACCCGTACGTGGATCATCCGTTTAAAGTCTCGTCCGAAAGACTATTAGTAATTTTGTTTGGCCAGCCCGGGGTTTTCTAACCCACAACCACAATGATCATAAGTGACTACAAGTCTTACTTACCGATAGTGCGGTCTTTGTCAGGTTTTTCTTGGACTTGAATACTGACTTTAAAAAATATAAAGCATAATTATGTTGTGTTCACAATATTTCAGTAATGGTGTTGGTCGTACGGGGATGTTTGTGTTGATATATGTGGGTATGCAGGAAATTAATCATGGAGATGGACTGATAAACATACAGGAAGTGGGCGGTAAAATGCTATGGCAACGACGCAATGTTTTATTGAAACAGGATCAAGTGAAGTTTTGCTATGAGGCAACTCTGTATTATGCACAAGATGTGCTTGCCAAAGGTGACTATGATTAAATTATTGTTCATATTGTTGAATACTTTGCTGGTAATTTGAAAAAAATACTTTGTGATATAAAGAGGAGGTTGTCAATTTCCAGGGAAATTTGCATAAATATACAGGCTATTAAGATAACGGAGCAATTAAGGAATTAACATCTTTATAAACTATAAACTGAAAGCTCCTTGGGTTTAAATACATGTATTTTGAATCTATTTAAAGGTCGATCAAAAAGCATACTAATCTTTATGACTTGTGTTAACTAAAGTGTTTCTTTATTTCAGAGGGCATTTTAGTTCATAAAGCCTCATTTGGTGATCAGTTACCGAAGCCGGGTGCCAAATCTGTGGGTTGGGAACCAGGACAGGATATCCTGTTTGGTTCCATGAGTTTTACAAACTTGCAGAGTAACATTGCGAAGCTGGGAACCAAAACGGATACAAGTAGTTCAAATATTGATCAAAAGTTGGAGATGTTGAAAAAAGGGGAAAAGTTAGAGGGAACCAGCTTGATCGAGGACAGACCAGGAAGTGGCGAGAATTGTGGGATGTTGAATCAAAGTGGTTGTATTTTACCCGACGTTGTGCAGAACCCCGGCATTACGCTGGAAAGAATTTCAGCCGAATCGGTAGTGAGCGATGTAAGTGGTGAGCAAATCGTCTCCGATACTGTGTCAAATGTTTCCAAAGATATTTTTGAGGGTGTTAGCCAAATGAGTATGACTCATAAAGATTCAAATTCTTCGTTAAGAAGTCTGGATTCAATTGGATCACAAGGAGTCAAACAATCTTCAGTTAGCTCCTCCCCTGTGCATCGAAGTCAGGAAGTGTCTAGTAGTCCTCAACCGGAGGCGGTTTCGTCATCGCTTACCGAGTTACAAGATCCGACAAAATTTACAATCGGTACAAGCGAGGGTTGTAAGAGAAAGGTCACAAAAGCGGATTTCACTGGCGAGAAGACGACAAACGTTGAACAGGACCCAAATGATCCCTTAAGCTCTTTAGACCCGTTTTGGACGGTTAAATAGTGAATTGTGTGATACTATTTCTCAGTGTTGTGGACATCAGTGTGATTGATTTGTGTGTGTCGTGGACTCGTCATTTCAAATGTATACTGTAAAATCATTTAAATTCATTGGGACAAAATTTCATGGTTTTGGTAAAAAAACCATTTTGATGGGATGTTATTTCGTGGATTTGTATTTCAAGTAATTAATATAAGGGTAACAATTATTGTTCAATTGGATTTGATTTCGTGGTTGAAGGTGAGCATCGAAATCCACAAAATTTAATCCCCACAAAAATTAATTATTTTATAGTATTTGAGTATGTGAAGAAAATGTGTCAAAGAATTATATTATATACTGTGAAGTCTGGAACTTCTACCAAATGTTTTATTTATATAATTACCTGTATATAAATATGTACTGTCTAAACTGATACTTTAATTTGTATTAAAGTACTTTAATTTGTATTAAAGTCATTTTGCAGATCTGTGATTTTAGAAGTTTTCTGCAAATTCTTGAAAAAACTCCTTGGTATTATAGCTTGGCCAATTAGACATGAGCCTGACCTATTGATTAGCATAATTTAACAGTCGATATATTTTCTACATATACAACACCGATAGTATGTTTTCATAATCGGGGAGTATCACGAAGACGCTCAAGATGTAATATAAACACAAATCTATAATACCGATATTGCACGATTTGCTTGCGGAAATTGATATATTCAAAGCAAGAACCTTGTAATATATTCTTGCATGAAGGTCAGGCTTAGGTCAAAATAATCAAGCTATACTATTTGATTAATGTTGGAATATTTCCCAAACTCTGCTATGAATAAGATGCAGTGAAGATTGTGTTTTTGTGCAATATTTATTTTGTAAAATGATTTTTTTATTTCGAGGCAAAAGTTTTCATTAAATGTAATTTTGAAGTACTTTTAGAGGTTTTAATGTGTAATAGAATAAACTTTTAGAGGTTTAAACACTTTCAGCATTTTTGTGTGGTTGTTTTTTATGCCCCCATATTGATAGATCAAGAGGCATATAGTGATTCACCTGTCCGTCTGTTCGAGGCCTGGTTAACCCAAATTGACAGTTTCTTCTAGCATTAATATGGCTTGCTACAAAGCTTTCAAACTTGCATGGATGTTGTATATGACATCTCTCCACACGCCTGTATCACCTGACACCATTTTGACCTTCACCTTGACCTAATTTTGGACTTAGACTTATTGGCTTCCACGGGGGCATAAGACTTTATTGAACGCAGTCTTGTATGTTTTACAGACACAATGTTTTGCAAAGGTACAAATTTGTCAAAAATGAAACCCTGAGTTTCTTCTTTAAATCGATGCAATGAATGCAACCTCAGTATACCTAATACCAAACAATTAAAATTACAAATACATTTGTGAAAATCATGTAAATTTGTACTATTCTTATTTAGTAAATTTGTGTATGTATAAAATATTGCTTTTATTTGTAAAGTCATCTATTTGTACATACTTGAGCAGATATTGGTTAAATTATAAACATTATTTGGCATTAAATGTTTTGTATAAATGTTTTTAGTGTTGTGGACAATTATTTAATATCTGGTCACATTTTGGTGCGAGTGTAGTCTAACAGATATACTGGCCCTGATCTCCCGAAGCATCTCAAGTAGAAATCTCTCCTCGAAAAATGAGCCTTTACTCAAATCTGATTTGAAGATAAATATTTGAGAGTTGAGCTCTTGAAATTTTGCCACAAATATAATGATCTTAGACTAATGTACTGAAAAATCATTTAATTTCGATGGGATGAAAATCTGTGGTCTTGGTAAAAAAGACAATTTCGATGGGATGAAAATTTGTGGTCTTGGTAAAAAAGACAATTTCGATGGGACGAAAATTTGTGGTCTTGGTGAAAAAGACAATTTCGATGGGATGAAAATTTGTTGGCTTGGTAAAAAAGACAATTTCGATGGGACGAAAATTTGTGGTCTTGGTAAAAAAGACAATTTCGATGGGATGTAAATTCGTGGATTTTGCATTTCAGGTGATAAATACAAGGGTCAAAATTATTGTTCAATGGAATTTGATTTTGTGGTCAAAGGCAAACCACGAAATCAACAAAATTTAATCCCCCACGAACATTAATGATTTTACAGTATCTGTTTTTATGCCAATTTTGAGGCGTGTCTTACATGGAAATTAACATAATTTATAAAGACACATGACAATATTTGAGTCTATGAGATGAGATTTAGCTCTCAAATTGAAATGCTTTGAAAGATTGGGAGGAAGCATAATTGAATATGAAAACTATACACTAATTAGTAATTAGTATGTATTACACATTGTAATATTGCATATTGTATGTCAGCACTTATGTTTATTTATGTTATTGTTATTAAATATTACATCATTTATCCCACTTGTTGTTTTGCATTGGTTTTATTGGGGTTTGGGGTATACTGGATGTAGATTTCTGTCTGTAGACGCATTCTTGTGGACACAACTCCTCCTGTAGTCTGGCCACCCGCCTAAATAATATATTTTATCAATCAAATAGCATAACTTTTTAGCTCACCTGAGCACAAAGTGCTCAAGGTGAGTTATTGTGATCACTCACCGTCCGTCGTCCGTCCGTCCGTCTGTACGTCCGTCCGTCCGTCCGTCCACACTTTCAAACAACATCTCCTCTGAAACCATTTGGCCAATTTTGATGAAATTTTGTCAGGATGTTTGTGGCATTGGGGGATTCAGTAATTGTTCAAATTATGGCCCTGGGGTCAAAATTGGCCCCGCCCCGGGGTCACCAGTTTTACATAGACTTATATAGGGGAAACTTATAAAAATCTTCTTCTCTAAAACTACAATGCCTAGAGCTTTGATATTTGGTATGTAGCATCATCTAGTGGTCCTCTACCAAGATTGTTCAAATTATGGCCTTGGGGTCAAAATTGGCCCCGCCCCGGGGGTCACCAGTTTTACATAGACTTATATAGGGGAAACTTATAAAAATCTTCTTATCAAAAACTACAATGCCTAGAGCTTTGATATTTGGTATGTAGCATCATCTAGTGGTCCTCTACCAAGATTGTTCAAATTATGGCCCTGGGGTCAAAATTGGCCCCACCCCGGGGGTCACCAGTTTAACATAGACTTATATGGGGGAAACATATAAAAATCTTCTTCTCTAAAACTACAATGCCTAGAGCTTTGATATTTGGTATGTAGCATCATCTAGTGGTCCTCTACCAAGATTGTTCAAATAATGGCCCTGGGGTCAAAATTGGCCCGCCCCGGGGGTCACCAGTTTTACATAGACTAAATATATAGGGAAATATATAAAAATCTTTTTGTATTAAACTACATTACCTAGAGCTTTGTTATTTGGTATGTAGCATCATCTAGTGGTCCTCTACCAAGATTGTTCAAACTATGCCCCTGGGGTCAAAATTGGCCCTGTCCTGGGGGTCAGGTTTTTACATAGACTTATATAGGGAAAACATACAAAAACATACAAAAATCATTTTACTAAAATCTTATTGTCTAAAACTACAATGCCTAGAGCTTTGATAATTGGTATGTAGCGTCATTTAGTGGTCTTCTACCAAGATTGTTCAAATTATGCCCCTGGGTAAAAACTGTGCAGGGCTTTATTTATAGTCGGGTGAGCGATATAGGGCCATCATGGCCCTCTTGTTTAAAATTTTGCTAGATTTTATTCTGGGCTTGATTATCTATGTTTGAGGGTGCAAAGGGAAATAATTTCATGAGAAAAGAGTAGATTGAGGAGTTGTCTTTCTAAACATAGGGTATGTTAGACAGACTACTCATCCTGTGACACACAAAAGACGAAGAAGCATCAACTTAAAAGGTAAGTTAAAAATTCAATGAAGTTTCCAAGAAATATATTCTCCAGAACAGCACTTCAGTTATATCATAGAACAAAACAACAATATGTAACAATTTAAAAATATGTTTATTATTTTGATCATACCAATTTTACAACATAGCAACAATTTTGGCAACAATTTCTCGTAGAATATGCAGTAAATAAATGGTCAATAATAAAAAATTCTAACCATTAAAATATATCTAGAAAACAAAACCATACTATCAAAACAACACAAAAACTACAAATGTTCAGTAGTCACAAACAACCATATGCTTGAATATAAGTAAAAACAAAGAATATGAAATCAAATCTAACTATAAATGAAAATATCTGATTATCATATAGATTTGAATATAATAAACAAGAATTGTCATACAGTGACAAATGTGCGACGAATTACCTGGCCCCCAGTATACCGCCTAGTCACAGAAACAAGGTTTTCTTGATTGCCAAACAATAAACGTCGACCGGACACAAGTGAATTGAAACATCAAATTTCATCACAATATCTCTCCCAAAACTAAATAAAGTTGTTTTTTTGGAACAAACTGACAGACAGGCTCACTTTTTATTATCTTTTCTTTAATTGCTAAAACAAAATACACTATTCCAAAAATTTCAAGGTGTACACTGTACAGTACACTAGAAGGCGCTACAATCTTTCTAAGCAAATGTATAAAAAACCAATAAACATATGATATATCATGCTTTGAAAAGCAACAAACAATAGTTTCAAAATTTAATGGGATATCAAATAGACTAGGGCCGGTATTTATAAAACATCTTAAGTGAAAACTTAAATATTTTGACTTAAGTTAAAATATTGAGCTGCCCATATTTCACAAGACATGAAAAATCGCCCATGTTTTCTATATGATTACGGTAGCTCTTTATATAATGCTTCTAAACAATGTTAATAATTGTTAATATTAGTTTTCCTGTTTAGCTGATGCACTTAAGGAAAATTTGAGATTTTAAGAAAATTCTAAGTTTTCACTTAAGATGCTTTATAAATACTGTAACCCAAGGAAAATAAAATTATCTTCCCTAAAAACTCAATAAATAAACACTAATTTTAATATCTTGACTCGAATATTTTACTGTTATATAAGTAGAGTCTTGGATTGTGATAGACGACTTGAAAAGTGGACAAAACATGCGAAAGTTATAACAAGAGATATTTAATTTAGTAAATCATGTATAAACATTGATTATGCTAAGACAACCGAACGATATATTCTTATTTATCTTTATTTTTATGTCGAAAAAATGCACAAAAAAAGTTTTAAAAAAGCATCAAAGGAAGTTCAAATCACTAGATATGGCACATACAACATAGACATACAGAAACGCGATCTATGACCAAATATGGATGAAGAAGAATTTCAATGCAACAGAGTCTATATATTTATGGAATGGAATAAAGGACTCTTAGTGTTCGCACAGTCCTTGAAAAGTCCTTGAATTTGGTTTTGCTTTCGAAAAGAACTTTAGTACTGCCTTGAAAAATGGTCATTGAATTTAATTGAAAATCCTTGAATTTAAACAAAAAGCCTTGAATATCCACGTAACCACATCAAATGGCACAGATACAAACAGTTTGACCACTTGGTACCATTGAGACATAATATGCACCGGACACATGCAAATATACGAGTATGCAAATGATACATGTAAGTATAAACTAGCAAAGAAACCTGAAACTAACAGGGTTTTTGAAAAAAACATGTGCCTACCACAAAGTGCCATAAATCAGGCAATATTTCGCTGGCTTAGAATGAGAAGGTCGTAAGTGCCACTTGCAACCTTATATATGACAAATGCATATTTTAAATCTACGTCATAATGTGCTTCTTATGAGTTTATTTTCATGAAAATTGGAACTTGTCACGTTGACAAAACTGAAGTTGAAAAAGCTTGTTTTTACCATAAGTAAAGAGTGATTGTCAGAAAGTTTTTTTTTCAAAATATTGATTATTGGTTACGCCCTTCTCATTCTAAGACAGCAATTTATCTGACCTTCACAATATCCACAGCTATTCTAGTTACCAACTGTTCATGTTAAGTTTCATAGAAATTCGACCAGTTGTATATGAGGCGGGATTATATAGCAAAAGTTAGAAAAGGCAGTAACTCCGGTAACAATTGTCCGAGCTAAGAATCCATCCTTATAGTCAACTACAGCAAACATTAACGATATTTTAATATGTCAAAGTTCGAAGAAATTCCGCTCAACGGTTTGTGAGGAGTCCAACAAACAAGTTGTGTTATGGGCAGATGTACACACTCGGTACATACAGACAGATTGACCGATAGCACCAATGCTATATGGCCCAAACTTATAAATACGATTGTGTATGTATTTTTAATAAATTGACTTGTTTGTAGTGATGATTAAATGATGTTGCAACGAATGTAAATGTGTAAATGTTTAAATTATCAACATACTTCACAAAGAGGGAAACTGAGAGTCTCCCTTCGTTAGATTCATGATGTATTAGGGTTGTTTAAATAATAATATTATTAATAATTATAATAATAATAACGTTTTTATTTAAAGAGGCCATACTGTTGACCAAGCCCAGTCTTCCCCGTGAGCCTCTATAAACCTACGAGCATATAAAAAAATTATACAATTTTCTTACTTAAAAAGGTACTTACTTATTATAGTTTATCCTTATGCATAACGCCTCCACATCTTAAGATTCATGAAACCATGTTATATTCATGTTATATTCATGTTATATTCATGAAAAATGTTTGCTTTTCAGTAATAGCGCCTACAATGAACAGAAAGAGATTCACAAGGTGGTCGAAGTACCAACTAAGTTCATCATTGGCTGCACTTGATGGTCGCATGTTCCATATAATTATGACCAGGAATTAATATGGTTTGTATAGCTTTAACATAATCATGAGGTGTGAGTTCCCAATAGGACCAGGACTGCTTACATGAGGTGTGAGTACCCAATAGGACCGGGACTGCTTACATGAGGTGTGAGTACCCAATAGGACCGGGACTGCTTACATGAGGTGTGAGTACCCAATAGGGCTGGGACTGCTTACATGAGGTATGAGTATCCCATCGGACCGGGAATGCTTACATGAGGTGTGAGTACCCAATATGGCCGGGAATGCTTACATGAGGTGTGAGTACCCAATAGGACCGAGACTGCTTTCATGAGGTATGAGTACCCCATCGGACCGGGAATGCTTACATGAGGTGTGAGTACCCAATATGACCGGGAATGCTTACATGAGGTGTGAGTACCCAATATGACCGGGACTGCTTACATGAGGTGTGAGTACCCAATAGGACTGGGACTGCTTACATGAGGTATGAGTACCCAATAGGACCGGGACTGCTTACATGAGGTATGAGTATCCAATAGGACTGGGAATGATTGTGTTTGATAATAATTTGCAACTGGTATCGGAAACGGCTTTACATTGTGCTTAATGTGTGTGAGTTTCTTACGATATGTATACAAAACCAAAATTATACGGATACTTGACATTACCCAATACGATCGTAAATGGCTGTGCGGTATCTTGTGGCAAATGTGTGTCTTGTGATTGAGTACACTTTAGAGCTAGACTAGTAATGAATATAATTAACTTTCTGTAATAAGTAGCCAATGACATCGAGTGCCTGTACCCGATAGATGCCTTATTAAGACCAGGAATTGCTTTGTTTATTGACAATATAGGTTCCAAAGGGAACAGAAATAGCTGTGCCTAATTTTCATGAGTATTTATTGATTGACACTGACCTGACCTAGTGGTATTGATTGCCAACGTTGAATAGCAATAGCTGTGAGTAGCACATATATAATAAGAATGACTGCACAAATTTATGTATTTTGTGGTTGTGAGTACCCCAGTAAGTCAGGTATATGTGCACCTGATGGTTCAAAGTACCTAACAGGACACGCAAATGCCTATGTCTGGTTATTTAAGTTATACAATAGCACCCGTCCCAATATTAGGGGTCAGATATTATTTAACACTACCACAGTATATCTCAGTATGGACTGTGGAACTGCTGTATTTTGACGGCTGACGGTTTAAAGCCCGATCAAGAGAAGATTCGAGCAATACTTGAAATGAAAGCCCCAAAAACAGGTCCGAATTAGAAACCTTATTAGGTATGAATACATATCTCTCGAAATTTGACTCAAAGTTGGCAGATATTGTTTGTCCAATGCGAGACCTACTGAGAAAAGATATTGAATTTGTATGGGATGCCATACAGGACAAAGCATTATCACAAGTGAAGCACGCTATGACGCAAGCACCCGTATTAAGCATACTAAACCTAATCCCTAAAAAGCCGATCACATTAGAAGTTGACGCGAGTTTACGGGTATTGGGAGGCACATGCTTGCAGGACAACAAGATGTTGGATTCTCAAGCAAGACATTGACAGCGACGGAAGTTGGCTGGTCAAACTTAGAAATAGAAACATATGCTTGTTTGTTTGTTTTTACATAAAGCGTCTCAATCAATTTTGTTACTTATCTGATTAATCTGATTCGTATTTGACACTGTTAGAACAGTTAAAAGTTCCTACAACTAGTTATGGTTATTTCAGTGCTCAAAATTAGATTTAGTGGAGGGTTAAAGTCAATTTTGCCGACAACTAATGAGAAACTCCAACCTACCATTATCAATCATAAATCGGTTAGACAAACTATGTTAGATAAACAGGTCAAGCGTAAGAGCTATTACGATAAAAGTTCGAAGTTACTATCTCCACTTAGTGCGGGTGAGTCATGTAGAGTTCAATTTTGGAAACTTCGGTAACCAGCTGTTGCTCTCCAGAAATGTGGAGACCGCTCTTACACAGTTGAACCTTGGGAAGGTGCTGCTTATGACAGCCACCGTCGTTACATAAATAAAAAACCGGGAACTTTTCCATTCAGTCATAATAGTGATAATGCATCTACTCTCCAGCAAGGTCAAACTACCCCAGATACTCCAAAGATACTTAACCCAAATTCCCTGAAAAATTCAAACCCCATTATGCCAGCATCAAGGCCAGATTTAGGTTATAAGACACGCAGTGGGCGAGATGTAAAACCTTGTAAATTGAACAGTAAAGACGAATGGAACAAGTAATTATTATCGGAATGTGTATCAAAGCAAACTAACATTACACAGCAAATTGTGTCGCAGTTAGTAATAGATACAGTACTAGTTTTTGATCAAAAGTGTCCTCTTACAACCGTTATAGGATAGGATAGTTTTGTAAGGACTAACAAGAAATTGTCCGAGGCGAAGGGTATTTTATTGTTCGACCTTACAAAACTATCCTATAACGATTGTAAGAGGACACTTTTGATCAAAACATTGTACTTTATCTTACTTATACTCCGGCAAAAAGTAAATGATCTCCAGAGAGACAATGATTGGCACAATCAATTCTGGCACAATTCATGAGCAGAACACATATTGAATTTTAGAAAATATGACTCTATGTAACATAATAACCTCGGCCTAACACATCTGAGGGATTAACTGTCATGAAGATTGAGTAACAATCAAGAAACTACTAATACCACATATAAAAGCTAAGATTGCACAAGCAATTATTTTCCACATTCATGGATTAAGGCTAGATGCACAAAGGTATGTAGCATATTATTTGTCTTCATTTGTTTTTTTAAAAAAAATAGATGATTGTCATGGAATTATTTATAAAATTAATGTTTATTTTCAAACAGGATCATGTTAGCCGATTCTTATATATATATCTAAAACTGATCATTTGATGTTAAGACAGTTTGTTTTATTTTATAGATATTAAAAAATGTTTGTATTATAAGAGCGCCGTAATGAATTGACACATTCATTTTCATAGGGCTACATAATTTGATGATTACTTACTACAATATAATGTTGTATTCGAGTGATTCTAAGTGGCATCAAATGTGTTCATGAAGAAAAGTAGAAAGTTATAACTGCTGTCGATCATTGTATAATAATAATTCAGGATTCTTGTCGGTTGCACAATGTAAATTTTTTTTTTATACATTGTTTATAGGTTTGCTGTATTCCTCCTGATTACCTAATAAAGTAAAATCATTCAATGTTGATGGATTTTGCTCTCAACTTTGTGGACAGCAATATTGAAGGATTAGCCATTGTCCTATAATTTTGGGGTGTAGATAAATTGTGATTATTTTGTTTTAGTATTTAGTTCAACCAAGACTAAAAATATAATATAAAAAAATAACGCTACATTTCTTTGTTTTATTATTAAGTTTCACAAAAGACACTAATTAAAATGTAATGCTGCCAATTTGATTAGTTTACAGTAGCACAGTTATGTTAATCCCTCGTTGTGTGTTTTTACAATTTTTAGTCCTCAGGCAATCAGTATAGATCTACAACGACCTTCGAAATATGACCCCTGGTCGAGTCCATATTCCAAGGTTGAAACGATATTTACCGTTATTTTATGAAAAAATATGAACACTTTTGAGAAAAACACAGTTTACTTCAAGCTGGCAACGTGGCTTAGTGGATAAACTCCTTTCTTGGCAGAAACATACTTTATATATGGGCTGTGGGTTCGAGTCCGCTGCCATACTGTTTTTCAATAATTAAATTTCTATTTCAATAGTTTCTATCGTATAAGGTGTATATTTTTATTCTTAATATTTTATAAATTCACGTTTGATAACTAATAAAACATATTTTGTTTCCATTACATTGATTTAGTCTTGATATTGTATTTATTGCTCAATTTTCATCTTCATGCTCTGGTGATAATTGGATATAATTACTAATAACTGGAGTCATAAGCTTCGCTGCAATCACCATTTTAAGAATTTGCAGTAGAAACGTCAGAATTAGCTAATGATGTATGTTGTGTGTCTGTGTGGTGCAGTGGTAATGTAGTAAATCGCTTACAATCGCTTATTTTATTCTTTCTAGTGTGAGTTCGGACCCACTAACGGACAGTTTTTTTTATATTTAATAAACTAATACTTACATGTAATGCTACAGTATATGCATTCATTGTATTACCCGATTATGATCACATGTCATTCTATTTTTTTCTATTCATATTTTGCGTTATTCTTTGTTCCTATAGTAATTATATCAATTATACAATGTGTCATAATCAGTGTAAGTATCAATTGAGTAACAAGTTTCAACGCTGAGACAACCTTATATGCAGTGTATATGCTAGCTCTTGTCAGTACGACAACCCTCTCTCACACACTGACAATTACGTCCTATTTCCTTCTCCTCCATACAAAACATATGTACGTTCTCGATGAGATCGTTCGCACCGTCGCTATATCTGTGTACCAGCTATGACATATGTGCTTCCTACTCACTGAAACTTTTATAGTGTAATTAGACAAGCACGAAACATGTTTGCTGAGCAAAATTTAAAAAATATATAGCTGACTGCGATTCGAACTCATTCGTTCAGTTTTGAAGTACTCGTATTCATAGTAGCTTAGCCGACTGCGCTATGCGCATTACTTGATAAGTTCTTTCTTAATGCATGCTTTATCGGTAAATGCACCCCTATAACCTGGATTACTCAAATGTTAAAAGTACAGTTACGCCCGAGTGCTTGTTGTAGATCTATAGTGACATTTATTTAACTGTGTATGTGGTTATGCAAATCTGAAATAGTTTGAAGCTTAAATTGACCAATCATTTTCTGCGAAAATGTCTCACAAAAGTGTACATTTACAGAAATAATGTACACTTCATGAATGGAGTCAGTGGGCATGACGGAGTATAACTATTATTATTGATGAGTGTCTGTCTAACCTTTATAAATGTATAACAGTTTCACATAATATTTGATGATTTATACAATGCCATGTATTTGTGTATTATATTTTTCTCTCTATATGATAATATTAATAATTACTAGTATGTTGTTAATCATTGTTTGCTATGTTACTTTTTTCTTTTCTTTATATTCTTTTAAATCTTAAGTACTGAAGGCCTTGTTGAAAATAAGATATGCATTTATTCGTCTTTATATATGTCTTAACTTGTCACCTTCACAAAATAAAGATTTTATTATTATTACTATTATTATTATTATTATTATTATTATTATACTCGATTATACAGCATTGTGCCACAATGATGGATATCAATTGACATTCATTTACTGATCATTGGTACATGTATGCATGTTTGAAACATTGCTTAAATTTGTGAAAAAATAATGTTTGGTACAGACAGAGTGATACTGTATTTGTTTTCATTTAAGTTCAATTTCAGTTAAACCAGTTTTGTGATATTATATTGAAACCTGTCACTGTTGAAATACACGCCTAAATGTTTACATGACATTGACATTTCGTTATACCGCCTAGAATCAATACGTGCTGAACTTTGAAAGATTTGGACTTGTGAACTTTGAAAAGTTATTGTAAGGACAAACTGTCTGGACTGTTATATAAGATATCACGACTGGAAAACCTCGCAGAACATAACAAACTTTATTGATTTAGTAAATCGACGGTGCCGAATCAAAACCCCGTAACTCAATTTTGGCGCGAAAACTTTTTTTGCAGCATCTGCATCTGCTAAACGTCCCGCGCATTTCTGTCTTGTCGGCATCTAAGTACAACAACAATTGGCTATTTAAATGGTGACAAGACAGATATGCGCTGGACGTCTAGCAGATGCGGATGCTGCAAAAAAGTTTTCGCGCCAAACTTGAGTTACGGGGTTTTGGTTCGGCACCGTCGGAATGTAGTAAATGTGATTTAATTTACTTTAAAACAAGGGGGATGTTGTGATAGCGAGTTTAAAGAAAATTAACCTTTTATCTTTATCATTGCGAATGCTCATTGCTGATACACTCAGGTATGTATTACTTAGATTAAGTAAGTACCTTGTGCAGTAAACACTTGTTGTGTTCTATATTTCTCAATTGTAATCACGCACTTGCTTATATTTACATCTTATTATATATTAATGCAACAAAACAAATAACAATTAGTACATTTAGTTGATCAGCCTTGGGATCTGAAACCACAACACTGAGATCTACGGTGTTCCGTTTGGACAAACGTATTTTTTTGTGTCTCCCTGAACCGCGATGCACGATGGTACGATGGTAAAAATACGATGTTAAGATGGTGAAAACACGATGATACGATGATGAAAACGCGATAATAACATCGCGTTTTCGTCATCGTATCATCGTGTTTTCACCATCGTACCATCGTACTTTCATCAGCGTACCGTCGTATTTTCACCATCGTACCATCGTATTTTCACCATCGTATCATCGTGTTTTCACCATCGTACCATCGTGTTTTCACCATCGTACCATCGTGCATCGCGGTTCAGGGAGACACAAAAAATACGTTTGTCCAAACGAAACACCGTACCGTAGAGATCAGAAATCTCGTGCTCTAATGACTGAGCTAAGTGGGCTGACTTAATAATTATGTTACGCGAGTATCAGGTTTGATAAGGACCCCCTTTCGGGGTGGGGTGGTTGGTTTTTAGCTCACCTGAACACAAAGTGCTCAAGGTGAGTTCTTGTGATCACTCACTGACCGTCGTCCGTCAGTCAGTCCGTCTGTCTAGCCGTCTGTCGTACGTCTACACTTTCAAACAACATCTCCTCTCAAAACTATTGGGCAATTTTGATGAAATTTTGCCAGATTGTACGTGACCTTGGGGTATTGAGTAATTGCTCAATTGCTTAACATAGATTAATATAGGGAAAACATATAAAACATCTTCTTGTCTAAACTAATAATATTTGGTATGTAGCATCATCTAGGTGTCCCCTACCAAGATTGCTCAAATTATGCCCCTGGGGTCAAAATTGGCCCTGCCCCGGGGGTCACCGTTTTACATAGACTTATATAGGGAAACATATCAAAACCTTCTTGTCTAAAATTTCAATGCCTATAGCTTTGATATTTGGTACGTAGCAACATCTAGTGGTCCCCTACCAAGATTGCTCAAATTATGCCCCTGGGTCAAACTTGGTCCTGCCCTGGGGTCACCGTTTTACATAGACTTATATAGGGAAAATATATAAAGAATCTTCTTGTTCATAACTACAATGCCTAGAGCTACTTTATTTTGTATGAAGCATCATCTAATGGTCCCCTACCAATATTACCCAAATTATGCACCTGGGTCACAATTGTCCCTACCCTGGGGGTCAACAGTTTTACATAGACTTATATAGGGAAACATACTAAATCTTCTTGTTTAAAACTACAATGCTTTGATAATTGATATGCAGCATCATCTAGTGGTTTCTACCAAGATATTTTTAATTATTCCCTTGGGTGAAAACAGTGCAGGGCCGGTATTTATAAAGCATCTTAAGTAAAAACTTAAATATTTTCACTGAAGTTAAAAATTGGAGCTGCTCATACTTCACAAGAAACGAAAAATACTCAAGTTTTCTATATGACTACTGTAGCTCTTTACACATAATGCTTCAAAACAATGTTAATCATTGTTAGTATTAGTTTTCCTAATTAGCTGATACACTTAAGGACAATTTGAGATTTAAAAAAAAATTAAGTTTTCACTTAAGATGCTTTATAAATAACAGTCCTGGGCTTCATTTATAATCAGGTGAGCGATATAGGGTCATCATGGCCCTCTTCTTGTGAAAATCTGCTAGGTTTTTGCGTGGTGTATGGTTTAAGCATTTTCGTTATAACGTCGTGTTCTGTGCTAGTTTATATGTTGGCCCTTGTCTGTGCTGGTACGCTTGATATAGTATGTGTGAATTCTTGATTTCATGCTCGTCTTTCATGTCCTGCTTTATTTGTTGGTTGTTGCTTCTGTCCTTTGTTTCGTGTTGTTTGTTAAAAGTTATATTTGTGATAATGATGATTATTTTCTAGCTCTAATGCCGTTTATAAACAGTGGAGCTTTTCAATATTTAATATTCAACTAAACGTAATAATATATCAGAATTCTTTTTTTTTTCTAAGGAATAAATTAGAGCCAGGGTTTTATGCACCTGTCAGTTGCAACCACGCACCCACTCCGGGGATGGCTGATGGATAGCCAGGAAAACGGCCGTGTTTTTATCTTCCTGGGAAATTTTAAGGATTTTTTCAACGAATCAATACCCCGGGGACAATACTTAGTTGTTATGGGCCAGGGAAAAACCTGAGATTTTACCATCAGCTATCCTCCGCCGGGTGGGGGAAATGGAGGGAGTTATCAACCAAAAAAATTAAATCCTCGCCCATCCCCAGGATAGGGTGGATGTAATCTGACTGGTGCAGTACTCATCGCATTTACTACGTGTCACCTATCGCAATCGTCCGCGGCGCTATTCTCACTCTATCGGAGTCGTCCGCGCTATTCTCACCCTATCGGATTCGTCCGCGCTATTCGTTCCCAATCGGATTCGTCCGCGCTATTAGTACCCTATCGGATTCGTCTGCGCTATTCGTACCCTATCGGAATCGTCCGCGTTATTCATACCCTATCGGAATCGTACGTCCGCGCTATTCGTTCCCTATCGGAATCGTTCATTAGTTTATATACAAGGGTAGAACCTGGTCATTCTGCTTTTTGATAGGTAGGATGAGTGTGTTTCATTTTCTCGTTCGGTAGATATGTGCAGACAATATGTGGTGTATTTCTGTCATGTGATGTTTTCTGTGTTCCACTTGTTGAGTACTGCCTCCGATTTGTTTTCGTTTTTCTTACAATCCATTTGTATGCTAAATGTTAAAGACATTTTTGGGTAAAAATGTTACCCAAAATATTGGCATGAATAGCATTTATTCTTGGCTTGAGCGTCAAAGCATATTTTTAGTACTTAGCCAAAATGTACTTTTGTTCTGCACTGATGTAATGTACATGTTGTGTTGAAAAGTTTATAAAATCAGTTCGAAGTTTGCCATCGAGTGGTTTTGATGAAGGAATGTGCAATGAACATGTATTTACAATCGTCAATGAATACGAAATCTACCCCCTGTTCAGCCTAATCAAATCCCTCGATTTTGGTCTAATTAAACTATCACACTCAAATGATTCTGTTATTGGTCAATTCCCCGTGCTGTTTTAAAGCTATAGGCTTGCTCTCGAGAGAATGTAAAATTCACCTGAAACTCAATTCTTGTTCATCTACCTAGGCGAATTCCAGTAGCTCTCCGTGATAGGTGCAAATCCGAGTTAGACCGGATGGAGAGGCTAGGGGTTGTTACGAAAGTAACAGAGCCCACTGAATGTATTTCACAATATTATAAGACAACATGTCTCTTCCTTCCTATTTCTGGGTTGTGCGCATTGAACACATATAACCAAACCCAGATTTGCCACAACCACAACACAATCAAGAATTAACAAACTCATGGAATCCACGTGAGGTTCATGGCAACAATATCGTACGATATTTAATTTATCCTAACACATAATGAGGCCCGTACACGTTGTTTATGAAAAATACCACTTGAATCAATATTGCAAACATATCAACTTACTTGTTACTGACGCGATTTAAATATAAATTTCCTGAAACTTGCTAGAATAAAATTGCCAACAATAATGCCCTATCTTTGCAAAACAAAATCCGACAATTTACTCAAAAATATACGCATAAAAAGCTGATGCAATAATTTCCCTTCTTTACGTTGGTTACAATTGAGGCCCGGCTATTCACTTTGTGACAAAAACAAATTAGTTGTTGATGTACCGGAATATTGCATAGTTCTTATTCTTAGCAACATAGAAGTAAAATCATGATCGCATAGTTTTCATATTTAATTTCACTAAAATGCATTGTAAAATAATTAGTTTTGTCACCAGTAAGTATTTTAGTACTTCGTTCGCACATTCTGAATGCGTTCCGCGTTCTGTTCTACTATCCACAAATGTAACAACATGTTTTATTAGAATCATATTTGTTATTGACAGCAGTGGGTGTCATCTTTATCAGCCAATGAAGTTTCAAATCTGCAAGTCCCTTGACCAATGAAATTATATGTTAATTTACTGATGTGATACTAATGTCATGTTTTAATTAGAGCTCCAAAATGTAGCGAAAAGTTATCATTTTACGTCAATCAAAAATAATTATGCTATGATCGAATAAGAATGCCTTGGCATTTTCTTTGGTCTTAGGCGTTATCACCAATGGGTATATGGTAGAAAGGTTGCTGTAGAAATAAACAATCTCCCTTTAATTTCAATATTTAAGAAACCATTGCATATAACACCCGCTAGGTTACAGTGCATGACGTTGCAAATACAAATCTATGATATCAAGGTTACGTGTCGTCCTGGAAAGGAGAAACCACTGCCTGATACATTGTCCAGGCCACCAGTTTCATACAGCTCCAAGTTTATCCGATGAAGCGGACATCCAGGTCAATATGGTCATGTCTGCATTACCTGTCACTGACAGAAAAATGCAAGAAATACAAGCTCATACGAGCACAGATGAGCAATTGGGTACTTGTTGCTATATGCCATAATTTAACATATGCATGTAAGTTATTTTCAGGAAAAAAATCATTTTTTTGTGTTACATATTATTTTCTTAGCAGATGTTTGAAGCATTTTCCTTAATTCTGAAAAACGGCCAAAATCAGCAGCAAATGACGTCGTGAATAACTATTAATTCCTTGCATTTGAAATAAGGGTCAAACCACTACTCTATCATTAAATCTGACAAAGTTATTCATGTTATTTATGTTACCATATATCAATGATCACCCTGTAGTATCATAAAAGCTCATAAAATAGTTATTCCCCAGTCGCTCAGGTCAAGTATGATAGACACCATACACGGTTCGGGTCATTTTGGAGTAGAGAAATCCGATAGAAGAGCTAGGAGTGCATTGTCCTGTTTTATGACCTGCATTGCATTAAGTAATTATAACAGATAAAAAAATTGTGTTTCATGTCCTTTGTGTTTTGATGATTTATACTTACCCGTACATAAATGCTGCATACATTAAACTGAAAGGGGAAGATGTTGTATTATGGCTATCTACCATCTGTATGTATAGAAAGTACCTATGTACTATAGTCAGTCTACGCAATGCTCTCTACGTATTTACATCTCTCTCATACTGTTTACATGTTTCAATATAGTTTATTTGTACATACAATAGTTATTAGTACGACTACTTTCTAGTCGTTCTTGGTCACTCAACGCCCAAACGATACAGTATATATTTGTTTATATTTCATACAGTAAATCAATGTCAACCGGATTGTTTTGTTAGACTTACAATAGTTGTAATCTCCTACATAAACGTTGATAAATACTACCCTAAAATAGCACGTAGATATTGAAAGTACATAAGGAATATACAAGAATGTTTCTCGGCGAACTTCGACAATTTTCGTATTTTCTAATTCATCAATATCAAATATCATATATGAAGCGGGTATTACGAATATAATAATTTATTGCCATTTATAAATTCACGTGGACATAATCGGAAATACACATTTTCGTCGATCATGTGATCTCATTTACATTCCGGAAGTGACAACAAACAAAGGGGTGGCTACTGATTCCGGTTTATGCTGTTGCATTATATTCCGTGTTTCAGGCGTTGAGTGTGGAGATTAACCTGTATAGTGGTAATATACTTTCATTTATTTTAAAGAAGTTATGAGGATAGACAATATGGGGAATATATATTTCATATTTTGTTAGTCTGGTAAAGTGTTACTAAATCAGAAATTCTTGTTTTGTTTCATTGGAATTTGACATTGTGTGTGAGTTTAGTTACAGTGATACTTTAATTCAAACTTGTAGCTGCAACTATGACTTATTACTGGAGGGTTATTTTTATTGTAATTAGTCGTGTGTTACATTAACTGTGTCATGTGCTTGTGGTCTATTGTATTTCCGTTTCGACCAATTTTCCTTCTGCTTTCCCTGTCCAATTTTCAATTATCTATTCGAAAGTTTGTATATAGCGGTTTACTATATATATTTTATTTGCTTCCATAAGGAAAACTTATCATACCAACATATAACTTCTGTAGTTCATTGCTTGTGGAAAAAATAGTAGTTTGTTTATCTTTATGATCTGTTTGCCGATATACACAAATCAAAATCGAAGGTAATGTTTTTTCAAAAACATATTTTCAAATTTCTAAATTGCTAATCAAAGTGACCTACTCAGACAAGACAACCCAATTGATCTTATATACAGTCCAGGGATACGTCGACACCAGATTAACTACTGGTACGGAGCGATGTCAAAGCGTAACGCATTTCTAGACGACAGGCAGCTATATACTTTGTCAGACATAAAACAATGTTTCTTTACGACATTGGGGAGGGTAAAAGAGGTTTAACAGGTATTTGTACTCACTTATTCTCATGTTTTTTCTGGAAGCAAAGTTAATATGTTACAATGAATAATATATAATCGAATTGATTATGCGAAAAAATATCATTCAAAGTATGTAGTTAATGTAAATTTATACCTAATGTAGTTCAGTTTTATGAAATCTGAAAGAAAATACTAATTTCGTTTAATATATTGCACGATACGTGTTGTTGTTGAACAAATTCCCAATTACGATATATATTACAAATACATTAACCTTACTAGACACCGTTCTATATAAACTATTTTTGCTATGATAATTGCTTCGATTGGTCTGCATGACTGCTAGGCCGTAAAATGTGAAGTTGCTGTTTTTGAGCGAATGTCATGTACTCTAAACGACAATTAATATTTTGACATGGTCTATAAACGAAGGTGTTATAGAGAATCAACGAAGTGCAAAGAAGAAAATATTGTAATATGAGTATGGTGAGTCGATCGACACAAGTATCATATATGTGCATGGGGAGTAGTTGCCTAGAGGTAGGTCATGCGCTTCTGGATCGAGAGGTGTCATTTTTGCGAGGTGAGTTATGAATTTGAACATCGTACATATAACATCATATTGTACTCAAACTAAGTTGTTCATAAGTGTATTATTATTATAATATATGTTTGTAAAGCATGCATACATTCTGAGAACATCTGGTTTTAAATTATGGCCACGTGTTTACTTCCAACTGCATCAGGGATATTTCCACTAAATGCCTCCACGGACCAAGTGGTGATACACAAAAGTAGTCCTTAAAAACTTTGGTTTGCCTGTAAATGGAGATATTTCTTGACAAATGTGGAGTTGAATGATGAAATTTACTTTAAATGGTTGGTAAATATGCTTGTAATGTAGTAAATCTGTAATAGTTGAGCTCTGCTGTGCGAATTCCAACCGCTTTATAAAATATTGTTTTTTGGGAAACCATAATTAGTTCAAGCACATATTTTTACTCAAAAAACCAAACATCAAATTAGATTACAATTATCCTTTATGTGTCATGATCCAACAATCTAAATATGTGTATTTTATTTTATTTTGCTCATAGGGCGCTTATTATAGGACCTGTACTAAGTATATAACATCACCATATTTGTTTATTTTTGTAACGTCAATGACGTCATTTTGAACGTCAGTTGGAATTTCATGACTATAGTTTTCATTTTGTCATAGCATGTTACTTAGTTGGACTATTTTGAAAAAGTTTACCTTTTTGGATTCCTTAAACATTACTCTACACAATCCTACCAAAATCATAAGATGTAAAATTTTGCCATCAGGTTGGAAACCCCACAGCACAGCTCATTTGTATTTTCCGCTATTTTGTTCTTGATACCAAAGTGAAAGTAGACTATTGTAAAACCCAGAACTTATAAATCCTGACATGTGTGAAAACGGATAGACCATGTTTGAAGGAAAAAGACATTCTTAGAAGATACATGACCCCCTTTTTATTGCATTATTTGGAATCTTAAATGCCCTTATTTACAATGATATATGTGGTCCAGGTGGCCATAGACTAAAAAAGTGGAACATTGGGGCCTACTACAGGCAATTTACATTATGCTATAGAGCAAATTTATTTGGATGTTTATAACCTAAAGCAGGGCAAAATTCTATTTAATTCATGTTTTCATCTTTTTTTTATTCAAATGTATGTAAATACATCCCAGATAGGGGTTTGACTACTTTTATCTGTCTAAATTGTCCAAAAAAAGTGAAAATTTGGATTTTCATCATGAAAATCTAGAAAGTCTCAGATTTTTTTCTTCTAAAATTGACATTTTTATACCAATATTGACCTTATTTAGTGTCAGGCAGGGATAATTGTGATTAAATATGAAGAATATACACATTATAAGGCATCTAAAGCATAATTAGTGTTCAATGTCACTGTTTTTTACAAATACAACCCCATTTAATATCACTATTAATAATATTTTGCAGGTGCTGCCCAAATTTCTCCTTAAAGGCGTATATGCGTGTTTGTCATTTTTGCTAGAATTCATTCACAATTTGTCTAGAATTGATTGTTGTGTGCTACATATACATAGAAGTATTGAAAACAGTGCAACAAACACTTAAAGAAGTTAAATTAGGCTGTCTTTATTAAGGTAAAGAACCACTAAATGCCTCTGTGAACCTAGTGGAAACTTTGGTTTGTCTGTAAATGGAGATATTTCTTGACAAATGTGGAGTTGAATGATGAAATTGATTTTAAATGGTTGGTAAATATGCATGTGATGTAGTAAATTTGTAATTATTAGTAGACTATTGTAAAACCCAGAACTTTTAAATCCGGACATGTGTGAAAACGGATGGACCATGTTTGAAGGGAAAAAATTTCTTAGAAGATACATGAACCCCCTTTTTATTGCATCATTTTGAAGCTTAAATGTCCCTCTTTACAATGATATATGTAGTCCAGGTGGCCATAGATAATTGGGGCCTACTACAGGCAATTTACATTGACCAATAGAGCAAATGTATTTGGTGGTTTCTAACCTTTATATTCAACTTAAAATGGCTCGATAATGTATTACCATTTTCTGTTCTTATCGATCTGTTAATAACACGTTCATGCAAGAAATAATCAAGCAAATTCTATATTTGAAAGAAATATATTCTATGTATTTTTTTCGTTTAGAGATCATGACAACATACTAGGATTTCGTTTATTGTCTACAGCACTCTCTGATCGATACCATGACATGTCTGAATTCTAGTTTTTGGAATAAATTGGTTATTATGTAAGTATTTTGCATGATACTACAAGCATGTCTGTTAAAGGTATTACTTTAGCTATTCAAATGTTATATTTTACATAAATTCACTGATAAACCTTAATTGACAGATATCTCATTTCCGCTTATTACAGCATAGAAATAACGATTCAAAACCAAAATATACACCATTTGGACAGAGTTTATAACGGTTAACTGTTGCATTGAAACACTAAATTATTATTCACTGTTACACATTAACTTTGCTTGCAGCAAAACATGAAAATAAGTGAAACTACCTGTTAAACCTCTTTTACCCTCCCCAATGTCGTAAAAACATTGTCTTGTGTCTGGCGGACTCTATTGCAGCCTGTCGTCTAGACACGCGTTACGCTTTGACATCGCTACATACCAGTGTTAGCTAATGAGGTTGAATGTTTATATAATTTCTATATAATTTCATGTGTTTGTATCTGAGAAATATGGCCCAAATGAGTATCTGGGCGAAAATGACTTATTCACAGTTTCTGATACCTGGATATGTGTTGAGTACACAAAAATAAACATTTTTAAAAAATCCCAATTTCAAGTGAAAAACGGCCAGATTCGTGATGTCACCCTCACAACCAAAATGTTCTCTTTTTTAAAAAAACCCATGAAATTTGGGGAAGTTGGGCAAGTCTCTTGTACATAACACACACACATTTTACATGTTTTATTATGGCTGATCCAAATAAACATATATCAGGTTAAATTTGTATCAAATTAAATCCGGCTATTTTTGGTTGCCATGGTAACATACATCAAGACAATTCTAAGATATTCAATTTTGTTCAGTGTTGTTGGCTATCAGCATAAATAAAACTAGTTATTAACATTTGTTCGATTTAATTGTGTATACAACTGTGTCTTTGAGTGAAAACAAAACAAACAGGAATAATAAATTGCAAACGTTGCAAGCAAAACTGTACTTAAAACATTGGTGATATCTACATTCGTATTGCCATTAATTAATATGTTTTAAGTAAAACAGCCTACTCTTAATTTCCACTTTTCAAGACTTGAAACTTATAATAAAAGAACATACGTTTTGCGCCCTTTAAAGCCCTGTGCAAGTCATGGTACCTCCCAGTGGAGGAAAGTCGGTAAACCGTAATAATCCGGGATGTTTTTCGAACAAAAAGGAATTACATTTTTACATGTCCGATGTTTCTCCGGTGTACCCCGGTCTGAAAGAATATTCGAGTCTGTACGGTTTCGGTACGTTGAAAATGTGTTAGGGGCCTGAGAAAGTCCGGTATGGTCCCGGTTCATGCTGGTGGTTGTCCGGTTATCGCCCCAATATACCATGGTTGTGTCAGGTGACATGACAGTGTTACCCTGTAGTTAAGGTAGAGATCTGGCAGTGTTCCGGAAAAGGCCGGTGGTGTCCAGGTAATCCCGGATTAAGACAAGTTTCCATTAGCATTGCCCGGTGACTCCCGGTTATATCAAACATTAAAATAACCCGAGGTTGTTAGCCGGTTCACCACGGTTTATTCAGGTTTGCCCGGAATGTTCACTGTCTCCTCGGTTAGTGACGGTTCGGACAAGATTGAAAACTGGTGCTCACTGGGGATGTAAAACCAGGACAGTGAGATTGAGAATGGGGCTTAATAAACACTTGACGAATGTTCTAAGTACACACTTCTAGGACTAGAATAAATCCGGAATAACTCATCTAAACTCAATAGAACGTTACATATATCATATTTGGGTGATGGCCTTCAACACGGAAGAAGAAAAATCTAGATTTACACAGAATTCATTGATGTATGCCGTTTATGACAAATTCCTGTTTCTCTCGTGCAGACTACTTAAATATATGAATATGATTTAAATCATTTCACACACAATAAACAAACAACCCCAAACATAAAGCCATAAAAATATTCCATAATATACAGCGCGAATGTTAATTGAATACCGTGTACGTGTGATAAGAATGCTCGAAACTTGCATGTCAATAAAACGGGTAAGATTTTATTAATTATTTGTCTATTTTGAGGTTTTTAACCATGCAACATTGTTATATTATGTCATTTGCATTGAATTCACGAAAAAATAACGTTTCTTTTGCAACGTTTAAAACTTGAGACGCCATCTGACGTCATTCACACGTAGTCATTATATGTGTCATTACAAGTTTGTTACAATTTTCGACTTATAGTTATATTTCTAAGGGATCCCGAAATAATGTTGAGTCGTTTAACCAAACAGGATATGTCCATTTCTTTGTGTGGAGCAATTCAAAATTTAGCGTGAAAATGACGTCAAAATGGCGTTTACATTTAACATCCAAATTACAACTTCAAATTAGCAAAAAATAACTTTTACCGGATTCTCATGCCTTTTGAACGAAACGAGCACATTGTTATCACACGGACTTTGATGAATTTATTTATAATGTCAGGTTTGCCGGGTATTTAGCCAACAATCCCGGACGATATTCTTTCCCCATGTTATCCCCCACGTGCTTGCGAACCGATGTATCATACTGTACATTATAACGGACTTTCTACTAAAATGGCACTCCGGCAACTGTATCAATTTAATGCATCGGAGATGTCAGGATGTCATTCGGCATATGATGGTCATGTCAGATATTGATGTGCGACTTTGTTGTTTTGAGCTATGAAATAAATGGTATTTTAGTAAAATATTGTTATTATATTTAAGAGTGGTAATTCACTGCATATGATAGAAACTAGTTATCTGATTCTAATGGTATATTCGGTTCACTTATCGGTGTTATACTTTTGCAGAAAAATTAAAATAAAAAAGTGTGTACTTAGAACATTCGTATAGTGTATAGTAAGTGTAATGAATCGCTTATAAATTATACTTGTAATGTTTCTATTTGCAACAAATCAGTCACAAATCAGTCATAATGAAATTAGAGTCTAACCAATCAGCTACAAATCACACACAGGTAAACACTATTAGTAATCACTCGCGAATAAATCATGCTTTGGAAATGATTCGTAGTATAACTTTTGAAGTCGGTTTAATGGGAAAACCGATTTACGCGCGATTTATTAAATGAATTACTGGCGAATCATAGTAATAAATCGGGAAAACCCTGATTTTGGTGCGATTTATATGCCATTTGTGTATGATTTGTTATCTTATTTCCAATATTATTTCCGATATTCATTGAATTGAAAGTGTTTTAATACTTGATTAATAAATATTGCCATTGAACCACATTTGATTGTTTATTTGAGTGTTTCAAACTTTAATATGATCATAGGCAACCTCTATATAGATCTATTAGTGAAAAATATGTGAGAAATTCTGACAGGGAAGGCATCTTTCAACTTTACCAGCCGAAAGCAAGAAACATAAACAATCATCACATAAATAAAAAAAAACATGACACATAACCGAACGAGAAAATGAAAAATGTTAAATAAATTGATAATAGTAATACAATTAATTTATTTGGTACAGGATTTCCTGGTAAGATTATTAACAATGGCTACATGGGAGAAGGGTGGTTTGGTTGTTGATGATCCGACAGCTTCCTACCAACCATCCAAGTCGACACATATACGGCCTCAACAGGTGAGTCACGGACTATTCGCCATTATAGTATATTTGTTTTAGATTTCTTGGACTTTCAACTTAACGTTGAACTTTCCCAATACCAGTGCGGTTTGTTCTTTGTCTTCATTTTATGCCCCATTGAAATGATAGCATACTATTTAAATAGAAATGTCAGTCAATCCGTCTGTTAGTCCGGGCCTTTGTTTAAATTTGTAAAAAAATTCTATCTTGCGTTAACTATGACTGAAACTTGACACACTTATTTATTGTCAATTTCAACCATTCTCGACAAGTGGAATAACTGGAAAAATAGGATTACTTTGTATAGAGTTATGGCTCTTTTTAACTTAACAATATTAGTTAAAGTGTTTAGGGAGTTCAATAATTTGTTTACTATCAAAGCTTTTGAAATGCAACATAGCGCATATATATACTTACTAGCATTATCCAACATTACTAGACATTCGGCATAGCTCTAGGATTATTTTGTAAGGAATCATTGTCCTTTTTAACTTAGCAATATCAATTTTGGGTACGTTTTTGTAAGGAGTTATGGGCGGTTTAAACTGGTTTAGTCATTTTTGTAACCATAAGTAACATGTTATAGATCTATAATGAACGTAGTAATAAATATGTCATTATACATTGTAGTGGGCATATGTTCCTTACAATCGAAAGCTACTTGGATAACGTAATACACCTTTGAAACTTCAAATTGTCTTTTAAGCTCACCTGGCATAGAGTGCCAAGGTGGATTATTAGGAGCAAGCTATGCCCACCAATCCGTCCGTCCATTGTCAACAATTTCTTTAAACAACTTCTTCTTTTAAACTACAAGGAACATTCCTGCAAAGTTTAAGCAAATTTGGGCAAGTACGTGGGTATATCCAAAAGTAATGTCACTGATGCTATAAATTCATGCATAATGTCAGTAAAACTACGCAATTTTTCACACCGTAACTTCAGTCTATTTTGAATATGATGACCAAATTTCGCAACACTGCAAAGAGTAGTTCTTGAGATATGAACATTTATATGAGGCGTACTTCCGAACATCGCCGCAAGTCCGACGTCAACGACGTCATAATGACGTTACTTGCTGACGCCTACTCATCCGGCAAACGTTCATGTCTGGTGATTTCTAACGACTCCCAAATCATGCAGTCATTTCCACGGTCTTTAAAATGTGCAACCCATCCGACACTTACTCTCTTCGAATTCGAATTATTTTTAGGTGTCCGCTAGATAGCCTCAAAGCTAAAATTTTAACTCGCCACATAATGATCGTAATTTTGAACGTCGAGTTGAAAATACCGCGTTACAAATACTCAAGTGTGTTCTTTTCGGATCTACTAAAACCCGTTCATATCACTCTATGTTGATAATGATTTGGCTATACATGTCCCTTAAAAGCTTATACTACATGTACGCGAGACAACGTTTGTCTCGTGTGTTACGATAAGTTTAAGTAGGTGACTTTCATAACTTATAGGAAAAGTGCATTACTACGCGCAACGTCTTTTTGTCACAAATCTGCCGTGTTTTCACTAAGTAATCAGTTCGTTGAAAGTAGATTGTGAGTTTCCAAATAGGTTGACGTCAATGGAGTTTTAGCAGCAGACACAAAACATTTGTTTCATCACGTCACGAAAGTATCGTCTGCTTTCGAGAATTATTTTTTTATAAAAGCACACAAAAGAAAATTGTTAAGATTATGAAAACAAATCGTAATTTTCGTGTGCGGCGATATGACGTCATAAATGTATTTTAAATGTACATATAATCTAATTATGATAATCGAATAATGCAGCACGTTGTATATTAATCAGAATTGAACTATTGCACATTTTGATATCGGCCAATAAACAAATAAACCACGAGAGGAGTGACATTACTTTTGGATATACCCTCGTAATTTAGGAGAAAAAGTCATTTAAAGAACATGTTAACGACGGACGAAATGACGGACGACGACGGACAACGCTTTATCCTAATAACTCACCTTGGCGCTCTGTGACAGGTGAGCTGAAACGAGTTATGCAACGAAATCAACCTCTGGTATTGAGTTCACAACCTGAATATAATACATCCGTGTCAGTTCGTACCATATCAAAATTATATTCTAAATTTATGTGTAGAAAATATATTTGGGTTAATCGCTCAGCATTTATCAATTCTATCAGTTTGTATAAATGCAGTAAATTTTACCGTCTTATGTTGTAGGTCGACTCGCCTGTTCAAGAAAGGTACGTTTATACGGGTTATGCGATTAATTAATATGTGACTACGTGTGTGCTTTGGAATCAGCCTTTGTCAGTCGTCTGTACGTGTGACAACAAAACAATGTCAATATAATAAATGAATTTTACATTAATGTTCAATGGAAGTACTTTCTCGAAATTGCTAAAATAATCATCAATTATACATAACATTCGAAGAATACTCGAGCTATTGTACTCGCCCTTGCGTCGGCGTCAGTACCGATGTCTATTTGCTTTAATGTTTAGTTTTTGCGTGTAAGCTGGAACCTCTGTAACCACTGAAGGGAACGGTTGGAAACTTCACACACTTGTTCACAGTGAATATCTAAGATGATAGGGACAGGTCCCATAACTGTGATGTTTTCAAAGTATGCCCCTTTTTGGACTTGGAATATCAAGGTTAAGTTTTTGTATGTAAGTTGGTATATGTATATATAACCATTCTACGGAATTGTTTGAAACTTCTGTCTGGACCATAATTTGTCATGCATTGATCAATCTTGCTTAAAATTGGCATGAATGTTAACCTCTATTAATTAGAGTTTCATGAGCAACAACTGCTTCCTATCACAAAGGTCAAGATCACAGTTAGAGGTCAAAGGTCAAATTGAAGTTTTTAGGAATTATTTCTTTTTTATGCATGCTGGCATTAGATGTAAGTTGGGACATTTAAGCTAGTGCATTTCTTTCAATGTACGCCAAGGCTCGACATAATTTGCCAGAGGGCACACATTTCCACTTACAAAACAAAGCGATTTAGTTAATATTACTGGTTCTTAAGATTTTGAGATAAATTGGCCCGTCTGTTTTGACTTTTTTGACTGATACCCCCCCCTGATTGCATGGCCTTGCTATAGATTTTGACTTTTGTTTTACTATCAATAACTCGTTGGTCGAGCGTGGCTGTCCTCCTACATCTCTTGTTATGTAAGTTGTATTCATTTGTGTAGTTTGATAATTGTCCAGTTATATCATCCAGGTTTCAACATCTAGACGTTTTCAAAAGACCTTTGTGTTTGGTATCCAATGATTCAAACATGAACCTTCAAATTGTTGAAGAAGTTTTACAACAGATCAGCCAAATTGACGTTCCTGTGAGCGTGGTTGGAGTTTGTGGTATCTACAGAAGTGGAAAATCGTACTTAATGAATAAGTTGTATGGACAAACAAAAGGTTGTATCATGAAACTATTGACTTTTAAACGGCTTAATTTTTTTTATTTGAATAAAAAATATAATTTTATTATAGAACTATCTAGATATTCTTCTTCTAAAATATGAATATTTCAAGAATAGTTGCATATTGAATGAAACTCAGCCTGGTTTTCGTATTGTCACCTTGGCTATGAAAAAACAAACTAAACCCGGCATCTGAAATTTTCTTATTATATTTCTCCAAAGTACTCTCCCTGAGATTCAATACCCATTTCGACCATTTTGACACACATTGGCAATACATGTACATTAAAGTACAATGTAGAACCACCAACTTTTCTAGTAGCATAATTTCGCCTAGCAAACATCATTTTAAGTTGTGTGAAATGGAAAGTTCAAAAGGTGCCCAATTTGACGGTTAAAGAGGGAATGGTAACACTACCACACCTCATGTCTTCAAAACGTCAGTGACATAACATGCCCACTCTGCTACTGCACCAATCACATGTGGAGTTCCACAGGGATCCATTCTTGGTCCACTGTTATTTTTGATTTATGTTAATGATATGTCAGCTGTGGTTAAAAACAAGCTTTTGTTATATGCAGATGATTCTGGCATTCTTGTATCAGGCAAATGTAAGTCCTCTGTGGAAACATCCTTGAAAGATGACTTACATCTTGTTAGTCAATGGTTGGTTGATAACAAGTTGTCACTTCACCTTGGTAAAACTGAGTCAATTTTATTTGGATCTAAACATAGACTTAGGTCAAACTCTTCCCTAAACATAACATGTAATGGTACAAATATTGAACCAACTACTGCAGTAAAATATCTTGGTGCTACTATTGACCAGACCCTATCTTTTGATTCCATGGCCCGATCAATATTAAAGAAAGCTAATGCCCGGTTAAAATATCTATACCGTAAAAAAGGTTACCTCACTCAACACACCAAGAAACTTCTTGTTATGGCCCTTATCCAATGCCACTTTGATTATGCATGTTCTATATGGTACCATGGGCTCACCCAGTCACTTAAATCCAAGCTTCAAACCACCCAAAATAAGTTAATAAGATTTGTGCTTGATTTAGATGCTAGGTCGCACATAGGAAGTCAGCATTTTAATCAACTTAATTGGTTACCGGTCAATAAGCGTGTAGACCAGATCATTCTGTGTCATGTTTTCAAAATAAAAAATGGTACAGCCCCAGACTATATGGGTGATAATTTCATTTCACAGGATTGTATTCATTCATACAGAACAAGATTGAGTGATCAGGGAGGATTTTCTGTTCCTAAGGTCAAAGGTTTTGGGAAACAATCTTTTTTCTACTCTGGCATTAATCAATGGAACCAGCTGCCTGCTAGTATAGCACTGACTGAGAAATTGCCTGTTTTTAAAGCAAAAGTCAAGAAACATTTTTTAGACAATTTGGTATAAATTTTTAAGGTAGTTAAATGACATTTATTTATTAGTATTTATTAAATAATTTATTTATTTATTCATGCATAGAAGTTTTATGTAATTTATATCTACATCATTTAATATTTAAGTAAATTCATTATATATTTTTATTTATGTCAGAGTTATTTACTATTTTTATAGTTTCATTTATTTATTACTGTAATGTATGCCAGGTAGAGTCTTTCAGTATTGGTAAATTCTTAACTTTAACTTGTTTTTTTTTTAAATATCATTTGACTGTTGACACATATTATCTGTGATATAAATAATGTATAGAATGTCCAATTTAAAGCTTTAAAGTAACTGTGATGAATTAATATGCTTATGCATTAATGTTATTATATCTGTGCAATAGTCTATAATACATTATACTTAATGCCTCTCTATGTCATGCCATCAACACTAAAGGACCACAATGGAAATAAGAGATATCTCTTTTTTGTGTTATCCTTAGTGTTGGTGTGCCTGTCATGGGTACTTTTGAATGCATGTACGTATAATTTGTTTTATTATGTATACATGTTTTTAATTATCCATGTAATATGTACCTCAATACTGAATAAAATCTATCTAGCCCACTGATCGAAAATTTACCCAAAAATATTGATTACTGTTGTTTAATAGACACTATTTATTTGAACTTTAGAAAATCTTTTGACTTCGTTGATCATAAATCATTTCTTTATAAGTTAAGACTTCTTTTTTTGCTAAGTATTATGTCATTATTTAACAGCCATTAACTTGATATATTTTACCTATTTGTTAATCATATAATTTGAACAGTTTTGGAGGCTAGTGAATCATACGTACGATTATCACTGTCCAATTCTATTTGTTCTTTTATTTCCAGGTTTTGACCTTGGAAGTACAATCAAATCTAAGACGAAGGGTATATGGGTTTGGTGTAAACCCCACCCGACAACACATGGTCATGTTTTGGTTCTTCTTGATACAGAGGGTTTAGGTGATGCTGAAAAGGTAAAAGTATTTTAATGTGTTTCTGTTTTATTGAAATTATTTTGTGTAAGATTTTGTATAATGGGATTCGAATGTGTTTTATTAGAAGTTAACTTGCTATTTTCTTTCAGCAACTGACAAATGCACTTGGAGACTTTTCTAACGCAACACTTTTACAACTCGAATATCTCAGTAATGAGTAAAAATATTGATTTGAAATTGCGTATGTGGTCATTTGACTACATTCTGTACAAACTAATGACACAATCATTCATCCGTGACAATAAGACGCTTGCGCACTTGGTGTGGGTATGGTTTCATTTTTAGCACGAGGAAATCGAGAAACGCGATATGATTCAAATTTTATTATGATTTCATTATTCTAGATGGGATCTTACACCAAGAAAACATAAAATTAATTAAAAAACAACATGGCTCGTATGGATATTCACAAGCACAATCGCGTAAATGGCATGTTGCAGGCTGGCCAGTCATTAAGACGTGTCAGTTTATGCATTTTATTAATACTTTATAAAATATAAAGTTAAATTCCATATCATTAAATGCATCATAACTGTACTAGATCTACATGTAGCTAATTAAGAACGTAGGTATGTTTAATTTAGAAAGCTGAGCATCGTATGTTGGTTTTTTAGGTAGCACATGTCTTTGGAGACATGTATCATCCATGGCCCCCGTAACGCTGCGTGAATTGGAACAGGCCATTGTGCAAGAGTGACGAGAAACACCACCCAACGTTTCATTCTAAACTATGTGATTTCAATGAGGTATTAGCCACTCGAATTTGTGATACTCGGTGACTTTTCACACTATTAATAGTTTACGTTGTACGATTTTGCGAATTTGACTTTTGCAGTGATGTTTTTAATTGGTTAGGTTTCATATTTTGTTGTTGATCAATTTCTATCAAATTTGCAGGAAGTTTTAGATATGTGTTTAATTATTCTTGATCCAAATTTCACCAGAATCCATTTATCAGTAATGGGGCTATATTGATTTGAAGAGGTGTTGCGTTAGAAAAGTCTCCAAGTGTATACATCCAACCAAATCCCGAATAAAGTATACACTGCAAAGGATGAAATGCAATTGAACTCAACCAACACTATACATAATAGTATGTATTATAGTTAGTTATGTCAGGATCCAGATTTTTGACGAACTAACTGACTTACGAACTGACTGACCGACGGAGGGCAAACCGATAGGCCCCGTTTGAAGACCGGTTGGGGACTTATTTTACATACATACCCTGAAATGAAATAACTTCTGTATTCAATATTACTGTTCTGCTCCAAACAAAGACTGCATTTATTTAATACAAAGCCCATATATTGCAGTTGTAATATTTTCCTGATCATTAGTAGTAAACCAGAGAATTTTGCATATATTAGTAATTGAATAAATGGTTGCTATGGCAACAAAATTAAGATAAAGGCATATTTATACACACACATGTTACTCCTCACAAATGCTTATCATTATTCAAATGATAAATTCAATCCGAGCAGATTAATGCCACTTAAACACCAAACGGTAACAAAATACGTCCATGTTGAGATACCCGTTTTTTGCCACAAATGTTCATGTCATTGGTTCCTTTAAAAAGTCATAAAATCGTTAATATTTGAAATTTTGACAAAAATTGTTCTTTCTTGTACACAGGAAAGATAGATTCTTCGGAAAATGCAAAAAAAAAGAAAATCGAAAATTTTTCATTAAGAGCCCTTTTCTCAGATCGCGGCTCATTTGTATTGATTAATTGATATATGTATTGAAACACAATTTAAATGTCTTTTGCCTTGGAGCCATTGATAAAACTTTTTTAAAAACATTAACATGTTTTCTTACAGTAATTTAAGTGTTCATTTCCGTCGGAAATCGACTGCTTTTTGAAAATATATAATTTTATTTATTCGTGATATATAAATAGATACGAGAGTTTGTCTCTGGACCAATTTCCTGGGAACAATATTGTCAGAGGCCGTAGAAATGCAATTGACATTTGAGCTAGAGACCAGGGTACTTAAAGCATTTACGCTAAACCTAAGGTTTTCTTAAATATTGCGTACGTCGATAATATTAACGTAAATGCGTTTTACAAAAATATTTTAGTTGTTTTTCTGTCGTAAGTTTTGGCTTATTTCTATGCCAAGTTTGGACAACCCTTAATAGCAAAAATAAACGTAAGTGTGGAGTTTTCAACACACACTGTTGATTTTTTACCGTCGCCAGTTGTTTTAGACCGTCACTTGTTTAATCGTGATTAACTAACAAAAGCATGTTTAATCATCAAATCTTAACGAACGTTTATGTATATTTATTCATTCTAGTCCCCGTTATATTTGTTATATTGTGTTCCGACTTAAGTTCAATCTTCAATATTTTTTCGTAAATGTACTTGTGATCTTTAAGTAAAACTCACTTACTGATTTGCGTAAGGTAGACATTTATGCGTACATTTACGCGACATTTACATATTGGTAGTAAAACAGTGCCGTTAATCTTAAGCACTAGACACTGCCTCACAATATTACCAAGTTATATTTAGTCGTGTAGGGAACTTGGAACCATTGTATTGACATATTCTCGACAAGAATTGAGGTTGCATTTATTTTCAGCGTGACGAACATCATGACACAAAGATATTTTGCTTGACAATGCTGATGAGCAGTGTCCTTATTTACAACGTAAAGGGTGTCATTGACCAAGATGCTCTGAAGAAACTTTCGTATCCTTTCTTTATCTAAAATTTTAAATAGCCTTACTCTTTGTTTAACATATCATATCACAGTTATCACCTAATAAGATAGTAAGACTAACCGCATTTACGTTCCTTAATGTACGCAGATTTATTACCCAAGTCACAAAAACGGTAAGCGTGTCTGATAGTACAGATGACGAAGACGAAACGGCATTGTTGAAATATGTTTCTCCTCATTTCGTTCTTTGTCTTCGAGATTTTTTCTTAGATCTCGTCGATGAAGGTGAATTAACATCGGATGAATACATGGAAATGTGTCTTCGAGAATCACCAAACAAGGAGGACGAAGAATACAACAGTATACGGCGATGCATCAAAACTTTTTTCCCGAGACGAAAGTGTTTTGTTTTGGCTCAGCCTGCAATGAATAAAACTCTTAAGACACTTGAAACATTACCGGAAGAACAATTAGATGAAGACTTCAAGGAAGGGATACAGAAAATGAGAACATTTGTACATGATTCGGGTACAAAACGTTTGGACAACGTTACCAGAAAAGAGTGCAATGGAAAAAGTTAGTATCTTTGACCTTAACATGTGCAGATAGTATCATTAAGTAAAGAATTGTACATAATTTTTGCTAACGTGATTTATACATGTAGTAGGGTAAAGATCGCATTTTGTGAACGATGATAAAATAATCGACTTAAAACGACTTTTGTTGCATTTTCAGTCTTTGAGGCGTTTATGCGTATTTACATACGCGAGATTTCGGAAGGCAAAAAAATGGAATACATCAGTGCAATGGAGGCTGTATCGATGAACCAAAATCAAAAGCTCTGCGATGATGTTTGTCAACAATATCAGCACTGGTTGTACACATTGCAGCTGATGTCACAACCATCAAAAAAGAAACTTACTGAGGAATTATGGGATCGTATTTACACATTATTGAGACAGTTCAGGCAGGATGCATATCCGTACCATGTTGTTTCGTTTGAAGACGAATGTATGGTACGTTTTCATTTAATGACTGATCAGTACCAAATCTATTCGGCATATCGCCGGCAGATGTAAGTCGGATTAATTTGAAGAGAAGTGTTATGACCCTTTGTTTTTACACGTATAAATTTTGTCGGCGCTATTTCTCTGAAAACTATTGGTCAGATTAAAATAACTCGGTATGACTGATCAGTACCATGTTTAGTAGTGTATATTGTGGGCATACGTCAGTCAGATAAATTGTAAGGGGTTATCACATTTTGTTTTTTTACCATTATAAATTTTGTCCGCGCTTTATCTTTGTATTTCAATGTTACTTGGTTTGACTGATAAGTACAAAGTCTTGTAGTGCATATCATTGATGGACATTGGTTGGATTAATTTTAAGGGAGTTATGGCCCTTTGATTTTTACACTATCAATATTGTCCACGCTATTTCTCTTTTACCGTCGATCGTATTTCACGGAACATTGGTACGACTGATCAGTACATAGTCTAGTTGTGCATATCATTAATGTGTGTTGGTCGTATAAGATTTAAGGGAGTTATTGCCTTAAGTGTTTTAATTCGTGTTTCATATTTTCCGTCATTTTCTTGAAAAGTGATGTTGCAAAAGGCCAATTGCCCCTTTAATATTACCGCTACATTCCTTTTTTATAAAAGTTACTCGAGGAAATGTCCTGTAAAGGAACTCGGTTTTAGCAAAACATGAGCGTTAACGTTATCATATGTTTCTAGGTCCCATTGAGAGTACTATGTGTGCTTTTCTGCTCGGTTATAACAAAGGTAGTAATTTTGTGAAATGCTTTTGTTGAATCAATCTTAATAGTGACTAGACTGATCATAGTTATGTGAGGTTCTATACGGTCAGCGGGTAAATTTACTAAGGGTGTTCTCAAAGTAAAGTATGATTGCTACTAGTAAAATGGATTTACTCGAATGTTTACCGCCATATTTGTATAAAACACACAAACAACCAAGACAGGCGAGTTCTATAGATTCATACGATTTTGTGACACTACCTGGACGTGATGTTCTCTTACGAGGACTTGCACATTTCCTCTTAGCAAGTTCCAACTACCGTAAAGTTCAAATGTTGAAAGTCCATTCATGATTTGAATACAGATACTTTCATTCCAGGATAAGATGAAATGCATGATGACAGATGTGTTAAAAAAGCACAGCTGTGAGGTACAAAGACTTTGTCACGAGTATTTGGACAAAGAACGCAAGGCAATGGTAGAAAATAATACAGAAAGATACAAGGATGTTCTAGAATACAGAAAAGACTTTGACAATCTTATTAAAAAGTATCACAAGAAATTTGAAAACTATGACGAGGAGGAGGTATGTTATTTATATTATTGATATATCTCATCGGGTTTTAAGTTCACCTAGGTGACAACACAGTTTTAGGAGGTTTGAATGTATGTCGGGTTTCAACTTTTTAAATTCTCGAATTTGCACTGGAATATCGGTATTCTTTAACCGATTGTATCAAACACGTTCCAGTCTGATTCAGATATAAAAGTTTAAAAAATCATCCTTAACTACTAAATGTATTTTGACCACTCGTTAATTAGAAATCTAACGAGTTAGCAAAATTACCAGTTGCTTTTTGATTAGGCTAAATAAAGTTTTGTTCGTCAAAAAATAACATTTAAAATTATCTGCTTTACGCATGCTAGTTCTCTTGGGTTTGTTTTTTCAATTCGTTTTCCACATTGACGTATTGACTACGAAGTATGAAATAAAAATGCCAGTTGACCTCTCAATTTGCCAGTAAAAAAATTTCTCTGAATAATCGAGAAACATTAAATGTATTGACTTTTTGAATACAAGTTACTGTATCATTGATAGCGACTTAAACGACAAAAAAATGTTTTTGTAACATTTAATTTTTTTTCTTTAAAGAAACTGCTACGAAACCGATCACTGTGGTGCTTTCAACACACACCATAATGGCCGTCTTCAAAGCGTTTTACTCGAACGTTTCAAAGAAATATTTAAGCAATGAATTTTATAATATGAAGTTGAATTTAAGCTTACATTCATCGCGTAACATTGTTTATATTTGTGTAAGTTGTGACAAGCACATGGTATGATTGAACATGTCTGACAAACGTCTGACGATTTATTTAGAACAACAACAAAATAATGTGTTTAACTATAACATAAATTAATTATAAATAATTGGATATGACAAAGATGCATCTTATAAAATTAAACATGCGTCAAAAGTATATAAATCATGTCAAATATAACAGATTTTATGATTTAAATGCAATTAAAGTAGAAAGTCCTGATCGTAAGCACAGTTTACTATCTGAAGAAATATTGAATTACAAAATTTGTGGTTGAAGTAAACAATTCTTTTGTGAGGATCGTATTTGTTTTGTAATGATTGTTTAATGTTTGTTATTAATTCTTTTTTTCACTATTTTGGTCTAGTAATACAATGTGTAACAAAACTATATTGGAACGTAATCTATTATTTAGATCGTAGACATCAAATAGAAATGTCATAATTGAACACCACCAGCATATTACTATTTTCACTGTTATTATACACCCTTGTTACCCAGATAATCCTGATCGGCACGGATAAGCCTGAACGACCCAAACATGGCGGAAGCATGTTAACTAATTTTCGCAAATTTTCACCATTTGTACCGATTTAAACAGATTTGTCAACGTTCTGGTGCTACATGAAGATAAATTGGTACGCTGTTTTCATGAAAGTGCAACTATTATACCTTATTATTGTAAATATTAAGCACAATATGCTAAACAGTTACAAGAATCAATGCTTTATTTTCTGGAAAGCGAATTACACATATTTCTAGTTACTTGTTTTGGCTGAAATTAAACGTTTATAAGGCTGTACCTTCTCACTATCTGACTTAATTCATAGAAAGTTGTTTACAATTGTGGTTTTTACTTGAGAACTATTTGTAGTGACATAGGTATGAACAATGGATAATTCACATAATCGTCATGGATAAATCACTGAATTGGTTCTATTTTAAAGTGGATAAATCACTGAATTGGTTCTATTTTAACAATATTTAAAAGAAAAAATGAAGCTAATGGATATAACAATACTATTCAATGACTTAAATAGGAAATCAAAAGCCGCGAGTTTTTTTCTCATTTTAGACATTTTTCTTAATCTTATTGCATAATTACAATAAAATAATCGCAAAGAACTCAATAAATGTGTTATATATAGTAATATGTAGAATAAAGTAGTTGAACAGATGCGAAGTTGTCTCAAATTCGTCGTTATTAATGCACATGAAGGTTAATATAATCTAATATTTATTTGCGTATTCTTCTTTTTCTTCAGTGAGTGATGATACAGCAGTAAATAAAATATACTTACTTTATTATTATATGTCTGCCACGTATCTGCTAATTCGTGTGTATCAATGAGAGGAATCAAATATCAACACAGACGAAGCACGTGTTTGAAATTAAATTCAGATGAAATTGTAACAAATTATTGGTTTTTTTCTTTACACATAGTGTAGTAATAACAAAGACAAGACGGTTACTACACACATTAAAAATGTGGATTCACTATGGTAGCAATATGTGACTTGTGAAATTATCTATTAAAATGGCTGAAAGCATATTCAATGGGGAAAAAGCATATAATAATAGCATACCCCTATTCCCTTTGTATTTTTTACATTTAGATTACCTGTTTATATTTGTTGTAAATTAAAAAAAAAATTAAAACATGTTAACTTAAACATTTTCGGACTGATCACCGTTTCATTTTATTCTGTATTTTGATTATTTCAGTTATATTCAGGAACATGTGGCATTGAATGGGTGTTTTTGCATTACATTGGGTATGCTTATGAACTTGTTGCCAAAATTCGTGACCTCATTTCGTCTGTGTTTACTCATTTGGTGCACGGAATATCACATTAGCAGTTGACAATTCGGGTAATTATCCAATACCATTCCGGTGATTATCCATATATTTTGCAGTCTTATTCAGATTATTATCCATAAAATACTGAGCATGTTTACATTATTGTTTTTGAGCGTTAATTGGTCCAAAATGAAAACGTGTCTTTATGTCAAAAGCGAAATTTATACAATAGCCGATGCTTCTGAAATTGTTTTCAATGCATAAAGCCCATGAAATGAGTTTGGCAACACTTAAAAACACAAAAACCATTCACAAACGCAAAATGTAAATATTCTTTAAGGCATTTCATAGCGAAAATGATTACCTCGATACGAATTGTTTAGTGCAATGGATATAGCTATGTTATACATTAAATATGTTATATGACCATAAACAATCGGGGTTGTTTATATAGAAAATATTGCAAAAACAATGTACTTAACCACTTTTTTTATGTCCGCCATGTTTGGTTCGTTCAGGCTTATCCGTACCGTTCAGGATTATCTGGGTAACAAGGGTGTTATAAAAATGGTTCACATACACTCCAAAGAGGGCTGATTACATTACTCGGTAAACGAGTTCGATGACCTAGTGTTTTTTTCATCATAAGTCGTGTCTGAATAGATTTCTTTACCATCTGTAAATATTTCAACAAATTCTCAACACGGGATCCAAACCGCTCCAGCATCATTGAAGACTTATTTCCGTAGATTGACCGCTTGGCTCCAGCTGAAAACAGATTGAGCCAAAGTATAAAAATGACCAAAAACATCTAAAAAGAAAACTGGAGCCAAAAGAGTTTTAATACGTAAACATTTACACAACTTTTTGTAATAGTCGATCTAGGCAGACAATACCATTGAATGGCCGTGCATTTTTCCAAATGGCCGAGTTTTGTTTCCATAATGTCGAGGAAATTTTCATATCGGCCCTGTATTTTAATTGAAAACTCGGCCATTATTGTACAATTAATTTATAATTTCATTTACTTCAAGAGAAATGTCGTTATTCTGGCTGTTATGGAGGAATCACACGAGGAAGAGTTAGAAATGGAACACCAAGCAGAAATTCGTAGAAAAATTGGTAAACAAATTCCCATAACTAATTAAACTAATCAGTAACATAGATCGCTGATTTTGACTGAGAAGATCGTTACTTACGACCTTATGAGACTGATACAGTTGTTTAGGGTATAGCGGATCATTGTCAATAATGGACCAGTCTCAGAACCGCGAAGAAATACACTGAGCAAACGTTCAAACCAGACGTTTTATAAACCTTAATAAGTCTTCCATTTTCAAAGGTATTGTTCTGAAATCTTTCAGACTTTAAGGTGTATCGACACTGAACACATTTAAGAAAAAAATGTTTGTCGATTTTCTAGAATTAGGAAATCGCTCGTGCACGTACAAAACGTGTTTTCTACGTGCTGGACGCCAAACGTGTCCGAAAATGATTTTTTGTACTTGCTTCCATAGCCTATAGACATCCCGAACTGAAAAACATAAATTTAAGTTAAAAATGCCTCGTATGCAGAACGATGAAAGAGCACGTGCTATAGGAATGTTTAAAACTAAACATCATGGAAAACGTGCTCGAGGAAAATGGTTATCAGAGAATTGGCTTTAATTGTCTTATGTACTTTACAACCGTAGAAGGAAAAATACTTAAACATGTTGATTTTAATATATTGGATTTATACGTACCTCATCAATTTGTGTATAGCGGATATAGTGGAATAAAGTGAAGATATTGTTGTTTTGAATTTATTATGGGATTATTTGTCAATTGTGTGATCTAGAGACCGGTATTACAAATGCAAAATGAGCATTTGATACTTTTTTCAAATTATATTTATAAAACACGCGTGTATATTAACACTGTACAAGTCCAGTAGTATTTTTCATTAATTTGCCCAGGGTCTTGTCAATAGATCTATTAAATGTTTACTCATTTTAAGCGACTGTGTTATGTAATCCACTTGCATCGACACTAACCGGAACATATCCGGTGGTGTTTTGTCATATCTGACACGTTACTTAGCTATTGAGATGTTCCCCATTGAAATGGATGTAGTGATCCGCTATAGACCTAAGTGATCCGCTATTGACATATCGACTGTGTAGCTTTGTCATCAGATTACTTGTGTATAAACCTAGAGTTTTTTTCCTTAAATGTTGGTAAGTCATGGCCGAGTAATGTGTTCAACATTTGCAAAAGTTTTTATTTTGAAAACATAAATCATTTCCTCGTCATCAGCCACTATATCGTTAGTGATCCGTTATACCCTTAACAACTGTGCATATTTGAAATAAAAAATGGAACTTGTCATGTTGACCAAACTGAAGTTGAAACAGCTTGTTGTACCAAAACCGATATTTATAGAAAACAAGAAAAAACCTGTTCTTTGTTCGGACTGAGAAGAAAATGTATCAAAACAAGTGTCCAGTGTTGCTGTTTAAGTGTACAAATTTGCATTACAATGCATTAAAGGGTTTGAAGAAAACTGAATTGTATCGAAGATATTGAGCATTAGAAGTGCCGCTGTGTGTACTATGCTTTTTTACTGGCCCGCGAGTAGTTTCAAACAGCGAGCAGTATGTGGCATTTGATATTTTTCGTATTTAGCGTAGCTCTTAAATTGAAGTGAAGAGAAATTAAAGAACTATTCCACAGCAACAAGTACGTTGTATGGAATTTACAATTCACTCAAATAGAAATAAAATATCAAGACATACATGATTTGTAATGATAATCGTCATCTCTTTCCTTGGGGATCACCTGTTTACGAATATTACGCATGCGCGATAATCAAACAAGTTCATCTATCAATAACCACGGGGTTTCCAGAGTCATTGACAAAGCTAGGTTAAGCTTAATAGCCGGTATCATACTGTTCAACCCGATACATGGAAATCAGATGACACTACGAAGACAGCTGTCAGTGTTTATGAACTCAAAACTCGTGGAAGTACGTATTGCTTATTTTTAATATTCCTTTCACAGGGCCAAAACAAAACAAAGTTCTCACATGTTTTAGTTCAAAGAGGTATCAGTAAAATAATATAGGATCTTAGATCGTAAAATTTTACAGAGAGGTTGCTAATCATCAGATGTACGCTCATACTAATTTGGAGGTCGATAGGTCAAGGTCACGGTCGTGGTGACATTAGCTACACTTGGCTATTTACTGTCATGATATGTGTTTGTTTCACAATCCTCTCGTGTACGGTCTGTTATCGTATTTCTTCCGGTTTTGTGTTTTCCTGGTGTGTGTATTGATTGTGTTTGTAACATTTTGAGACTTCGTGCGAAAATCATTTGTTTTGCACGTGCATTTTACATAATTTGAAAATTCACGGTTCATTACTCGCAGCGGGAAAATTACGATTATCGAATTATTGGATATTACTGCAATACTACTCACATGAGGACATGCAAAAAATGAACATGATATCATGTATAATAAAAAAGATATATGATTACATGTTGGTGTACTTATAACATTTAACAAGAGTATGTAGGAAAACTCGTCAATTACCGATGTTGCTCTATCTTTAGCCATTTTAAGTGACTCTCGACCAAATGAACTTTCGATAGGGTTTTTTAACAAATAAGGATTGCATCAATTCCATATGCTTGTCTATATACCCCAAACTAGTGAAACATATTATACATTTCGCATGTTTGTGCAGTGTACATTAAATTTGTCAAGCACTTGAACGTTGTTTACTAAAAATAAATGTAAAAAGATCATCAAGAGCGTAGCGTAGTGTGAACGGGGTTTATCCAAAAATAAGCATTGTTTTTTTTAATGTTTAGAAATAGCGAGTTAAAGAAACTAAGTTATTAGAATATAAATACTTAATTTGGTAAGGAAATTATACTTTTTACAAAAACTCGCTTCATCTGTGAGAAAGCCCTTGAAGTATGCTTAGTTCATTATCATTGCGTTCCAAAAACATTGCGTTAAGACTGTCTTCATTGTTATCATCTGTACTGTTGCGTCTGATTTCTATGAAATCTTTTTTAATCATCAGCTATCTCCGATGCTCTCAAATATATGACACCATGTCTTTAGTCTAGTCGCAATGAAGAAAAATATGCCAAACATATACCATTTTTGTTTTTTACATTTTCTTCAAGTACAATGTCTAGAGTTTGCATTTTCACTTGTTGGCCAAAAAAAATAAGTGTGGCCTTCCCCCTAAAATCCAAGATGGCCGCCAAATTTCCCTCCAAATTCCGGCAATTGTTCTATATTTAAAGATATAGTAACATTTTCTAAACTTTACCATAAAAACAACAATGAACTCACTTAGAAATCACATGTATAGTTGTGTTCGTTTCAAATAATTCTTTAAATAGGGACCAAAATAGGGCAGAAAATCGATATTTTTTTCGCTTTTTTATTCTTCTACCAAATTTCAACTCTTGGCGTTTTGCCGCATCTCATTAACAATGACCCAAATTGTGTTGGCGATAGATGTGACTTTTATGTAACATATTTAGCCAAATGGAAAAACCTTTTTTGAGTTTTTAGCTTTTGTAGCCCGTTTTATAAATGTCCTACCCATACAAAAATGAGGGATTTCGTTATATTTCTTATATTATTCGCGCTTTTGTTACGATGCATACTCAATAAAAAGCTCTTATATTGATATAATGTGTAGCAAAACCAATGGAAAATTAAATATACTTGTACGTGAGATTCATTTTGTGAAAATAGTACTGGTAATTTACGAGAAAATATGTTGCATAGTATCCGGATAAATCCGAATTCGGATACCGAAACATCTTATATAAGTTTATGCTGGAAACATTATTTTATATCAATTTCATGCAAATAATGTCATGATTTTCCACTATATAGAGGTCTAAAGTGTATTTTGGAATTATAAAGATATCTAAATCTCAAAGCTTAAGATTTAAAATCAAATATGGCCGCTAAATGTCCCGCCAAAATATATAAATTGTCCTATATTTCAAAATATAATCCCATGTTCTAAACTTTACCATAAAAAACAACTTGTTCTTGTTTATAATCAAATATCTCAACGAAAATGACGAATAAAAGTGTGTCAATCTGCTTAGGGACTGTGGACGGATGAAAGTTCGTCATGGTATAAGTACAAGGGTTAGGATTTGTTTAAAAATAACTTTTTGGGGATCAAAGTTCCAAACATTTCCCGTGCTTTCTCCCTGAAAAATACCCGGTTTTGGTCATGATTTTGTGTCTGATACCCCTTTCAACTTTAAATAAATGTGTCCATTTAGTTTTGTTCGGGCAATGCACAAAGAATTTAAAGCAACACTTACCTCCGCGAGTTTTGAGCTCATAAAGACAGACAGCAGTCTTCGAAGTGCCATCTGATTTCTATGTATCGGGTTGAACAATGTGTGTATGAGCGGTATCGAATTCCGAATTCCACGCACTGTATAACGTCAGAAATAACAAATTGTTACTATAATTTCGGTATTGAGATCCGAATCACAAAAAATGTAAGTTATTTTGTTTCAAACTGTCTATTGTTCGAGAAACTACTCGCTAACCAGTATAGCAACATTATATAAGGTTCACTAAACCTGTTCTTATAGTCACAATAAATTTATAAGCCAAGTGAATGAACAAAAATCAATACTGTTCACTTCAAACCATAACTTATCAAACAGTTTATACCCTTTACAATGTATATAACAACATTTTACCTTATCTGTACCTACGTATTCATGATATTTTGCAGCTGAGAATAAGAAAATGCAAGCAGAAAAATATGACCAAAAAATCAGAGAATTGAAGGAAGAACAAAGCCGTAATTTGCAAACAGAATTGCAGAATTACCAGCAAAGAATACAACAAATGGAAGGTAAAAGGACTTTCGCACCAGAAAAAATTGTTTAACTTGTAGTACATTAGATATTCACTACATGGCTATAAATTGAAATTGCCAAAAGATACCAAAACCGATCAGGGGTCGTATCACGGTCGCACCTGGTCATTTCCTTCCACGATCAGTGTCCTCCATATAACATAGTGATTGTGTTATTCTCACACGTTTTGCCGCATGTTATGAATTGATCTATACTAATGTTCATATTTCAATAATCACAATTAATGATACCCGCAGTTAAAACACGTATACAAAGGTGGTAAATTACCGGATTATTAGATAAATTGTTAAATACATGCTAGTGGACATTGCAAGTAATATTTATCAGGATATAATACGTCCAGGATGTAGTCATGTTTACAAATATAAATCCGAAAAGTCAACTGTTGCATAATTTGTAACTACAGCAAACATTGCCAATATCTACTTTTTAAACTGATATGTCCATCAGACTCGGATAATTGCCATTACATGGTTATGCAAAATTTCATCGCCTTTCTCAATATTACGGTACACTATAATCAACCGTTTTATTCGATTATTTATCTTTTTCTGGACAGATGAAAATATCAAAACGATGGAAAAACTGGAAAAGAAATTTGCAGGTTAGTGCAAGAGAGTACTTCTACTACAAGGTAATACACAAGAGTGCCATTGACCCTATAGCGCTCACCTAAAGACATGCAGAATCTTGTCGACCTAGTATTATATTCCAAATGACACATTTGCAAACTTTGCTTAGATTGTATAAAGAGTAAAAATGTGACTTACCTTCATAACAATGAAGTCAAAAGTGTTACCTCTAGAGTAACCTTGTTTTTTATCCCAAGATGTCTTTCTGTGACACAATGACCTAGTGTTTGACCCCAAAATGACCCAGTTTCGAACTTGGCCCAGATTCATGACCATACTTATAAGCATTAAGTCAACATTGTTTCCCCAGAGTGTTAACAATGGTTTTCTATGAATTGACTTAATGACCTAGTTTCTTACCCCTGATGACCCAGTTTCGAACTTGGACTAAATTCCATAGAGACAATCTTTGTGACCGGATTCAAAACGATTATGTGAAAAGTGCGACGTCTTTTAACACGCCAATTGTTGACGACGGACCAAGGAGTGGTCACAATAACTCACTTCGATTATATTGATCGAAATTGAGACCCCTAGAGTGTTAAGATGTTTTTTCTGTTAACCTTTTAACTGTCTTTCTGTGACACAATGACCTAGTTTTTTACCCAAAATGACCCAGTTTCGAACTTGGCCTAAATACATGACCATATACGATTAAGTCAACATTGTGACCCCAGAGTGTTAACAATGTTTTTTATGAATTGACCTCGTGACATAGTTTTTTTACCCCCAGATAACCCAGTTTCGAACTTGTTCTATATTCAATAGAGACAATCTTTGTGACCAGATTCAAAACGATTATGTGAAAGTTGTGACGTCTTTTAACACGCCAATTGTTGACGACGGACAAAGGGACGGTCACAATAACTCACATCGAGTACATTTGTTTGGGCAATCAGTTATTGGATGTTATTGAAAATATATTACTGTGGGGAGATATATTAATTTCCGCAAAATTACCGGTCCTGATATGTCTTTGGAGATCAACATTTCTTAAACGAGTCTTGAAAGTACATGTTATTTTACAAGTCTTTGGCGTTTACTAATTTAAGAAAGGTTGATCTCAAAGACAAGGAGTAGCGAATTCTATTTTTCACATAACCATAGTAACAGGGTCATATCATCGTCAAAAATAACGATTTTAAGTCGACGATGGTACATTTTCGCGCCAAACAGCATGTGACATCACGCATTTATTATCACACGTGTTGGAAAATATTGTTGCGTCATTTGTTCCCTCAGATGATCAGGTTATTTTTGTGATAATAGTCAAATAGTCTGTGGCCTACCTATGTATAAAACAGAGGTCCGTAACACTTAACATTATTACAATGTTTTGTTTCAGCTTTGGAAAAAGAAAAAGGTAAGTACAACAAATATATCTTCTATCATAAAGTTATGTTATAGTGTTGCCATTAAAGTACTTTTCAATACCTTATAGAAATATATTTATTTTCAAAACAATCCAATTCACTCACGTAAACCAATGCATGATATGTTACGATAATCGTCACTTCTTTCCATTGTGGATCATATGTTTACGAATAATACGCATGTGTTAGGAAACAAAAAAAGTTCTTCTATTTACCCGGGTTTGTCCGAGTTCTTGATAAAGCTATGTTAAACTCTATATTTGTATCGGAGATATATATGAATCACGGTGATAGATAAATGTTGACAAAAATAGTCGTCGGTAACTTCATTTTAAATGACGTCGGCTAGTTTTACTATTTGGAAAACGGTCTCACTATTAGGCCTCAATTTCTTCGTCTATGTGTATTCAAACAAAGAGATAGCTCTCAGAATTTATGTTCAGCCAACGGGAGATAATTACCTTTAAGTTGAGAGCGTCAAGACTTGGGAAATATGATTTTATACGTAATTAAATGTGATTGATTGGCTTCTGTTGCTCTACATTAAATTAACGGCATAAAATAATGACTCTTCAGTGCCCTTAAATTCCACGCGCTGTATCACATCAGAAATGTCGAATTGTGACGATAATTTCGGCATTGAGTTATCTTGTTTCAAACGTCTTTTTTGAGACATAACGACATACCATGCAAACATGTCTGGAAACTATTCCTCTACTAGTATAGCAACTAAGGATTACTACTAAGTATTTATTACACTTAACTTAGTCTAATAGTCTAGTCACAATTAATATGTACGCCAAATGAATTACAGTTTACCTTATAAATGTACCTTAGTATTCATACTATTTTCTATATGTGTGCAGATAAGACTGTGAAAATGCAAGCAGAAAAACATGACCAACAAATGAGAGAATTTAGGGAAGAGCAAAACCGTTATGCGCAAATAGAAAGGCAAAATTACAACCAAAGAATGCAAGAAATGGAAGGTAAAACGTCGTTACTTTCGCAACAGAAAAAATATGGTTTACAATATTTCGAATATTTTAATTTGAAGTACAGCTTGGCTATTTTGACCTGAATCTGACCTTGATGCAAGAATATATAACAAGGTTCTGGCTTTGAATATTTCAATATCCGCGAGAAAATTGTGCAATATCAGTATTTCAGATTTGTGTTTGTATTTCATCGCGAGCGTCTTCGTGATACTCCCCGATTATGAAAACATACAATCGGTGTTGTAAACGCAGACAATATATCGACTGTAAGATTACGCTTATCAAAAGGTCAGACTCGTGTCAAATTAGCCAAATTATATATAACATATTCTCTTTTTGAACATGAGACCAGACAATCACGGTTTGTATCACGGTCGCAACAGTTCATTTCCTTCCATGACCATTGCCCTCCACATAATATGGTGGCTGTGTGAGTCACACACGTTCTATCACATGTTATCAATTGATCTATAATTAGATTAATATTTCAATTATAACAATTAGTGGACATTTGAAAAATTCAAAAGATGGAAAAACTTGAAAAGTATTTGGCAGGTTAGTGCAAGAGAGCACAGCTCCGAGAAAAGTGTCCTAGTTCACGTTTATATACATACTTTTCACTTTTCAAGAACCTGTGCAAGAGTGTACCTCTATTATCAGGTAATAAACAAAAGGGCCATTGACCCTATAGCGCTCACCTAAAGACATGCAGAATCAGCACTTTGTTTGGTATGATATGACCAAAATATTTGATCCTAAATAAGCTGGATATAGCCTGGAGATCTAGTTTTTTACATTGACACAGATAGTGACCACACAGTAAAATCTGATAGCGCTACGAGAACAGGGTTTGATGGCTTCCAATATGTAGGACAAGTTAAATAGTTCCTGCGGCCAATTGTTTAACAGACCAGTATTGTGAGACATTTTTTATAATTTTAGAAACTAGAACGTTTTAAAGTGTTACTAAGGCTTGATATAAAGGTATGAGGAAATCGTACAGGGGAGGCAGCACTTTACCAGCTGAGCAAAGACTCGCACCAGTAACACCACAACACATGTACAATGTACAATGAGCAATGCCCACACGTAAGCCAAAGAAACAATTAAAAGTCTAAGTCCCCGCCAAAAATGCGGAATTTTACAAACCTCTGTTTAGTGAGCTTGTGTGTTTGGGTATATTTACCAAGTATAATTTACCGAAAAATGGTGCTATTTTCATTATTAGTAATTCAAATGCGTAATATAGTTTATTTACGACAAATAGTTTATTAAATACAAGTATTTGGGTAAAAAAACGTTCATACTTGTGTACATTTGGGTATCGGCACACGAAGAGCGTCAGAAAGTAAAATAAAGCGATTCTCACGACGTGCAAATATTATGGACAACGCCTGTTCAAAAGGATACTGGGCCGAGTCTTGCCAAAAAACTTGCTAGCTAACGTTTATTTAGTCATCACTGATCATTAAAATGCGTAATATAGTTAATCAACCACATATTGTTAGTTAAATACAAGTATTTGGGTAAAAAGGTTACTATTTGGGTAAGATTTGTGTAAGATTTGGGTAAGATTTTGGTAAGATTTGTGTGTTTCGTGCTGCCGCGTTGGCCTGACCTAGTTAACCTAGTGATCTAGGTGAGGTAATCCAGACTACAGGTGCACGTCAAAACACATATCGAGACACATGTTTTTCTTATTTCTAATTACTTAAGGACATTCGTTCCATTTCACTTGAGCGGAAGTTTTAAAATCGCAGTCCCTTAGACGTATCGCAAGCATCTAACTACCATGATCAACACGTATGCAAAAGTTTAAAATGTGTACATAAAATATAAATGTATCAACTCCTAAAAGGGATCGGTAATTGAAGGGTTTCTTTATAGCATTGAAACACTGATGATTGTCCGTATCTGCTACAACTGACATGATTTACGAGTTGCTTTCCTTGAAATTACAAGCTGGCCGTCGAATAAACTTATTCTGATTTAAAACATTGGTTTGGTGAAAACCAACTAACTAATAATAATTTCTTTTAAAACGGATATATTTTAATACTTTATTGCTTGTAATTATTTTATGTATAACAATATGCGGCGGTAATAATACTAGCTGTGCTATAAATAGAACATTGAACTAAAAGGCACAGTGTAGTAATATTTATAATTATTAGCATAACTTTTGAAAGCTGCAAAACATATGATTAATCGTAATACAGACATAGTTAATTTTGGTTTTATTTTGAGATTACGTCTGCAGGGAAATGTACCAAGAAGCACAATTGCGGAACTATTTTTATCGTTTGACCTAGATTTGTGACCAGGTGTCAAATTAATATTCCAATTAAGACAAAATTGTGAGCCTAAAGTGTAAACGTTTTTTTCTGTTAACCTTTTTACTGTGTTTCTGTGACACAATGACCTAGTTTTTTTATCCAAAATGACCCAGTTTCGAACTTGGCCTAGATACATGACCATATGTGTGAATGCGCCAAGTGTAGGCTGCAACATTTTGTCGTCTGTCATTTTTGGATTAAATCAACAGAAATACTACAGTGATTGCTGTGGATTTTGCTGTGAATGTTTATGGAAGTATTCTTTTTGTATATGTGTAATTTTTGTGTTGTAATTGTTTGTAGATTTTGTGAAATTTTGAGTTTTGTGTAATATTTTACAATTTTGTACAATTTCTAACTGCAAATATAAAGGTGTATTTGCCTCAGGCAAAAATGACCCAATGTATACCAGGGATTATACAATACAATAGGTATAGCCTGTATGAGATTGGGAAATTATCACCTACAAAGCCTGATACCCATACATTGCCAACATTTAAACAGTTAGGAATACTTAAGTTTAGGGGTACTAGAGGGGGGTCAGTATAAACGAACATGGGACTTGAATGATGGTGTAAATTTAAAAAACATTCAGACACTTCCCCAAGAAATACCTACTATAGTACCTATTTGTACTTTATCTCCTAATACCAATCCTGAAAATCCCAGAACTAATCATAAAAACGAAAATAGTTCCCAACATCATGATTTAACTAAGATCAAATGCGAACCAATCACTGTTTGCAAAGGCCAAACTTATATAAAGTTGTGTTGTATAAATCCAATGTCAGTCAAAAACAAGAGTCTTGCCCTTTCAGATTACACATTATCTAATGATTATGATATTGTTGCTGTAACTGAAACATAACTGGGGGGACCCTCCGATAAATCTTGCATTGCTGAGCTTGTTCCTAGTGGTTACAAAATAAAATATGTTTCTCGCTGTGGACGTGGTGGGGGAGTTGCAGTTGTGTACAAAACTTCTTTAGATATTCAAATACTAACTTCTACTAATGATAAGGTTTTTACTACTTTTGAACACATGGAATGCCTTGGATCCATTTAGAACTATTCTCTGCGTCTAGCTGTTGCGTATAGACCACCACCAACTAGTAAAAATGGCCTTAAAACTAGTACTTTCCTGGAAAATGAATGGCCATCCTTTCTGGCCAAACTTGTAACATCAGAAAGTAACATCATAGTTGTTGAGGATTTGAACATCCACCTTGACAACCTAATGAATTTAGACACTATAAAGTTCACAAGTGGCTGACCACACATTGGATGTGGTTATCACAAGAGACACTGACACCTCTGTCTCACATGTAGAAATATCTGATCCTGGTCTACATGACAACAGTGGAAAAACCTCTCGTGATCATTTTGCATTAGTTTTTAAAGCTGCTAAACCTGCACCTGTAAGAAAAACAGTGAATCTAAGAAAGTTAGAATCTATTGACATTAATGAATTCAAAAAAGACATCGAATGCATATATCAGACGTTGATGAACTAGTTGAGGTATATGCCCATGGGCTTTCATCACTAATTGACAAACATGCGCCCCTAAAATCAAAATCTATAGTAATAAGACCCTCATGTTCGTGGTACACTGAAGATCTACATGACGCTAAACATCTGAGACGAAAATTTGAGCGAAAATGGCGAAAATCTAAATTGACAATAGATCATGAAATATATAGGAATCAATGTTCGGTAGTCAACAAAATGTTGAAACATTCCAAAGTCTCATATTACACAGATAACGCAGAAGATCAGAAAGGGTTATTCAAAATAACTTAACATCTGATGGGTGGAGAAAAAGAAGTTGTGTTACCAACTGGTAAACCTGCTAAAATACTTGCACAGGATTTTAGTGATTTTTTCATTAACAAAATTGAAGCAATACGTACTGAAATAGCCTCCAGTACTCAGTCAAACCAACAAAACGACAGTGTTGAATGCGAAACTGCTTTCGAAGAAGAGCAACTGTCCGAATTTTCTCCAACATCAGAGGATGAAATCCGAAAACTGATAAATAATTCACCTAGTAAATCATGTGGACTTGATCCAATACCAACATGGCTGTTGAAGGATTGCTTGAATGAACTACTACCATTATTTACAAGAATATTCAATGCATCACTCAAAAGTGCTTATGTACCCAAGGCTTTTAAAAGCTCCAGAATAAGACCACTGATAAAGTGGCCAGGCCCTGTTCAAACTGTACTGAAAACTTATAGACCTGTGTCAAACTTACCCTTACCCTAGTTCTTGAGAAAGTAGTCGATGCTTAACTGGACGAGCATTTAGCACTACATGATCTCCACGAAGAACGTCAGTCAGCATACAAAAACTTCACTCTACTGAAACGGCTCTTCTTCGTGTGCAAAATGACATCCTTTGCTCTCTAGATCAGAATAAAGCTACAGTCCTTGAAATGCTGGATTTGTCAGCAGCATTTGACACCGTTGATCACAACACTCTACTAGGCAGACTTAAAAATCATTTCGGTATAACAGGCAAGCCATTAGAGTGGATAAAATCCTACTTGTGTGACCGCTACCAGACTGTCTGTATGGATGGAGAGCTTTCAAAATCTGTACTAATGAACTACAGATATTGCACAAGGTTTTTAGTTGAAAACGAAATACACTTTTTAATTTTCTGTCCGTTTTACAATCAATTACGAACCATGACATTTTCAGGTATTCTCAATGAAACTTATTACAGTATGACAGATGCAAACAAATTAAGACACTCGCTTAATCAATATCCTAGAAAGGTTGCCAAATATTTAGTTAGTGCCTATGTACAGAGAAGAAACTCTACCTATATATAAGTATTTATTTTCTTTATGTATTATAATGTATTTATATTTATTTGACATAATGTTTTGTTCATGCGATAGCATGTTAAAATTTTTAGTTTGATAGTGACTTATAGGTCCATTGGGCCGGGTGTATCCATTATATGTTTTATACTTTTGTTGTACATATTTACACATGTCACTTTAATAAACAATAAACTTACTTACTTACTTACAGTGTACTACAGGGATCTGTGCTTGGTCCAAAGAACTACATCATGTACACAAAACCAGTCGGTGCAATCTGTAGAAAACATCAATTGCAGCATCATTTCTATTCTGATGACTCACTATTATATATGGCGTTCAAACCAAAAGATTGTGTCTCGCGGGATGAAACCCTGCGAAGAATTAAAGCTTGTCTGAAGGATATCTTGCACTGGATGAAAGATAATTTTCTGAAACTAAATGCTGACAAAACAGTGGTAATCCTGTTTGTACCAAAACGGAATGCCAGCACAGCCGAGAATCTCACAGTGACAGTTGGCGACGCTGTAATCAAACCATCATCGATTGTGAGAAACATTGGTGCAATGTTGGATTCACATTTGGACATGGATAAACATGTAAACTCTGTTTCAAGGTAGTGTTTCATGCAGATCCGACAAATAGGTCAAATCAGACAATACTTGACTGTTGATGCAACAAAATCCCTGATTAATTCTTTAGTAACATCGAGACTGCATTACTGCAATTCATTCTTATGCGGCACCCCGAAAATCATTCAGAATAAACTACAAATTATTCAAAATACAGCTGCCCGCCTCATCACACGGACACCGCGTTACAATCACATCACTCCTGTACTGAAGGATCTTCACTAGCTACCTGTACGGTACATGGTAGAGTACAAGGTCTTGACTCATGTTTTCAAAGCACTAAATGGAAAATCGCCTGGTTACATCAGAAGTATGTTGGAAGTATTTACTTCACAAAGACAGCTAAGGTCTCAAAAGGATTCTGTTCTTCTAGTTGTGCCAAGGACGAGGACTGTGACTTACGGTGACCGATGTTTCACAGCTGCTGCACCGAAACTCTGGAATGCACTGCCAACAGTGTTTAGAGACAGTAAAACACTACCGTCCTTCAAGAAAGCCCTGAAAACGCACTATTTTACTATAGCTTATTCATGCTGAAGTTCATGGTTAAGTAGACGCCCGTCTACTGGGTAAAGTAGATCCCCGTTTCAAAGTATGGTAAGGTCTTGAAGAAAGTATGTTATTTCTTCGACCTTTGTAACTCATATGATGATAGTAACTTTATGTCATTTGTGAGTCATCCCCCTTTTAAAGGAAGTATCACTATTCCTTTAAGGGTTAAGGAAATGTGGTAATGTCACTTGACGTTATCCTTGTCCTAGTTGAGGTTTACATTTAGTTAATGCCCGTACAGAAAATCAAACCGTTGTACACCACTATTTTATTGTAGCAAAATATTTCTATATACCATGTTTTATCTTGCATTTCGTTTCGGCAATATGACACTGATGGGCGATTAAATAGCTTTGATAAAAAAATTGTATTTTTTGTGTACATTGCATATTGTTTCAACCATGTATTAGTCAGGACTGTACAGCACTTTTGAACGGGTGTATACTTGAAAAAAGGGCTCTATAAATATGGTATAATAATAATTATATAGGATTAAGTCAACATTATGACCTAAGAGTGTTAACAATGTTTTTCTATGAATTGACCTAGTGACCTAGTTGTTTACCCCCAGATGACCCACTTGGACTAGATTCAATAGAGACAAACATCGTATATTACAGTGGTGAGATAAATTAATTTCCGCACAATTACCGGTCCTGATATACAGGGTATCTCAAAATACATGTCCGCTTGTTGAAGGGCCATAACTTTGTCAAATTAATTTGTAAATTGATAATTGTAGTCTCATTTCAAAGCTTAATTTAAACATTGTGCTTTGAATTTCATCATGTTACAACATTAGAACACTTGCTGACGTCATACACGTTGTATTAATGTCATTAGTAACGAACGTGCTAAAATGCACGAAGAGGCAGAAAAAATGATTGTACGGTAACACAGGTAAATTTTATATCATATGTGGGCATAGTAATATACAATCGTACCCTATTATGTCCACGCTGACTGAAATATTGATCAGGGATCACTAGAAAATGAAATCGGACGCATTTTAGGGAAGAAAAACACACAAAACAATTGGGACTTAGTATTTGATATTCACATATGTGTAAGCATACTTTTTATTATATTCATAGAAATTCACCAAACGCCTAGAAACAAACACAAGTCTTGGGTTGAATGTCAAGCTGTATGTCTAGCTTTTCTCCACAGTCCAATAATAATCAAACAATGTGAAGTGAAAGTTTAAACTAGCACTCACAGAAGTATCAATCGCCAAAAAGCAGTGTTGGTAGGAGGATAGATTCGGTGACGCTACTTTTATTGAAATCAGGCAAAATTAACCAAAACATCCTAAATATTTATTTCTTCTGATAATATTTGAAAGTGTGATTAAACAGTGGAGAAATTTGATACATCACATCCGGCTTAAAGTTATGTGAACGTCATTAAAATCGTCACGCGACGTCAAACACCGAATTGGGGGTAGCTACTCAAAATGCATTCTATATGTTTCGTATGCCTTATTTTTTTACAATTGTTCCGTTATTTCTATATTGACTTGAATGCCCTTTGATCATACATATCAATCAGATAGGTAAAGCAATACATTACGGAGTGATATGTCCTCAACAAGCGGACATCTATTTTGAGACATCCTGCAAATAAGATCGGCCATGTCTTTTGAGATAAACATTTCTTAAATGAGTATTGACAATACAGTAATTACTCCAACCTTTGGCGTTTAAGAATTTAAGAAATGTTTATCTAAAAGAAAACGAGTGGTGAATTCTTTTAACACTAATGAGACTCAAATAAAGATTATCTCTACATTGTCAATTGATACTTAAAACCACTGGTATATTGTGTACCCTTAATAAATTATCCTTACCGGTCAACACCACATGTTTCAGTCTTGCTCATTATCATAGCCATACTTGAGTAAACAATTTCATAGTGTCTTAATATGGATATTTATCTTTCTATTGACAGATGCAAACGAAAGAAGGATTCAACAAATGACAGCGGAAATGCGAGGTTAGTACAAAAGAGTATCTCTACCATTAGGTAAAACAAACCTACACATTCCTCTGATGAAGCAGATGCAATAAGGTCAGACACAACATCTTGAGAAAGTTGTTAGATTTTGGAAATTGGACCCCTTTGCTTGAATACAAGGGGATATCAAAAAGTTCGTGGACGGGGCCTGCCATTTGTTTAGTTTTTGACCGAATTCAGTAAAAACACACACTCTTTAAAACAACGTATGTCGAATGATTTGGAAAATTTCCAACTAATATAACCTTCTACCGAGCATGTGGAGGTTACTACATGTATGGTTGCTTAATGTTGGCATAAAGCAGTGTAAACAAATATATGTATTTATTTCCAATAAAATGTCGTTCCTCATCATTCCTTTATATGTGTTTAAGTATGTATTGCTATATAGATTTTGCCTGATAATGTTCTGTGGCATTCTTCTTATTTACATGTGAATTATCTGCGAAATCTTCTAGAATCATGTACCTCTATTATCATCATCTTATCATCAAAATAGTTTTGTTTAAGGTATAGGGCTCACCTAAAGACATGCAGAATCTTGTCAACCTAGTATTATATCCAAAATGAAACATTTGCAAACTTTGCTTAAATTGTATAAAGAGTGAAATTGTGAGTAACCTTCATAACAATGAAGTCAAAAGTGTAACCTCTAGAGTTACCTTGTTTTCTATCGCCAGACGTCTTTCTGTGACACAATGACCTAGTGTTTGACCCCAAAATAACAGGTAATTATTCGAGCCTTTGGCGTTTAAATATTTAAGAAATGTTTATGTAAAAGACAACGAGTGGTTAATTGTTTTAACACTAATTAGACTCAAATCAAGATGTATCTCTACACTAAACCGAATTTATAATTGGCCACCCTAAAAAATTATATATTATCTGATATGTTATATCAACAAATCTTAGGCTGTGTTATTTGTTCATTCCACGCACTAATATATCGCTTCCGGAATTTCGCATTTTTGCAAGTTTTCCTCATACACAGCTTGGAATAGTATCGTATTTGGTATGAATTTGTTCCCTGTTTATTGACTTTTCTTAAAACACAAATAATTTGTGAGAATGAGCCATCTGGAACGCGTTCATTACGTCAGGTGTATACATACAGTGAACGAATTTCTGATTTGCCACGTGTGTTTATAAATTAGTTTTTAAACAAAATGCTTTTAGAAGAATACAAATAATCTAAACCCCGAAACTGTCCAATTTTATTTATACAAAATATGTTTCTCGCAGTAGTTCGTTCGAGCTAAACCCCACGTTATAACAAATATCGTTTTTTTTTAAAATGACGTTTTGACGTACTTGTCTGGATTTTGGTGCTGGTACTCGCCATTCTAACGGCCTCAGCGCGCCCCATATTACCTGTTTTTACCAGTATCAATTCTTTTCATTAAGCTAATCGACAAAGAATAGATTTTGACAAATTTCAAAAATCAAAAATGTCGGTTACGTGAACCACGTGCACATAAGCCATTTCGCACTAACTCTTCCGCATGGATGTTTTTATACATGCATGCGTAATTTGTTTATTGGAATCGATAGATAAGTGCATGTAATGAATATATCCACAATATTAGAAATATTGATTGAATATACCGCTAAATACAATATTTTATTGAGTGGCCAATTAAAACTTCGGTTAAGTGTACATTGTCAATTTATACTTACAATCACTGGTGCACCCTTAATAAACTATCCATACCGGTCAACACCACATGTTTCAGTCGTGCTCATTATCATAGCAATACTTGAGTAAACAATTTCATGGTGTCTAAATATGGATTTTTATCTTTCTGTTGACAGATGTAAACGAGATTAGGATTCAACAAATTGCAGCGGAAATGCAAGGTTAGTACAAAAGAGTATTACTACAATCAGGTAAAACAAACCTACATATTCCTCTAATGAAGCAGATGCAATAAGGTCAGACACAACATCCTGAGAAAGTTTTTAGATTTTGGAAATCGGACCCCCTTGCTTGAAAACTAGGGGGTATCAAAAATTTCGTGGACGGGGCCTGCCATTTGTTTAGTTTTTAACCGAATTCAGTTAAAACAAACACTCTTTAAAACAACGTATGTCAAATCATTTGGAAATTTTTCAACTAATATAACCTTCTACCGAGCATGTGGAGGTTATATAAATATATGTATTTATTTCCAATAAAAAGTCGTTCCTCGTCATTCCTTTATATGTGTTTAAACATGTATTGCTATACATATTTTGCCTGATAATGTTCTGTGGCATTCTTCTTATTTACATGTGAATTAGATGCGAAATCTTCCAGAATCATTTACCACTATTATCATCATCTTATCATCAAAATATTTTTGTTTAAGGTATAGCGCTCACCTAAAGACATGCAGAATCTTATCGACCTAGTATTATATCCCAAATGACACATTTGCAAACTTTGCTTAAATTGTATAAAAAGTAAAATTGTGACTTACCTTTATAACAATGAAGTCAAAAGTGTAACCTCTAGAGTTATTTTGTTTTCAATCGCCCGACGTCTTTCTGTGTCACAATGACCTATTTTTTTACCCCAAAATGACCCAGTTTCGAACTTGGCCCAGATTCATGACTACATTTTAAAAGGATTAAGTCAACATTGTTTCCCCAGAGTGTTAACATTGGTTTTCTATGAATTGACTTAGTGACCTAGTTTCTTACCCCTGACGACACAATTTCGAACTTGGCCTATATTCAATAGAGAAAAACATTGTGACCAGATTCAAAACGATTATGTGAAAGTTGTGAAGTCTTTTAACACGCCAATTGTTGACGACAGACAAAGTAGCGGTCACAATAGCTCCCATCGAGTACATTGGTTAGGGCAATCAGTTGTTAGATGTTATTAAAAAATATATAACTGTGGGGAAATATATCAATTCTCGCAACATTGCCGGTCCTGCTATATGTATTGGGAGATCCATATTTCTTAAACGATTCTTGAAAGTACATGTTATTTTACAAGTCTTTGGCGTTTAACAATTTAAGAAAGGTTGATCTCAAAGACAAGGAGTAGCAAATTCTTTTTATCACATAACCATAGTAACGGGGTCATACCATCGTCAGAAATAACGATTTTAAGTCGGCGATGATACATTTTGCGCCAACCAGCATGTGACATCACGCATAAGTTATCACACGTGTTGGAGAATATTGTTCCGTCATTTGTTCTATCAGATGATCAGGTTATTGTTGTGATAATAGTCGAAAAGTCTGTGGCCTACCTATGTACATGTACATCAAAATTTGTTAATAACGTGTAATATTGTTGTATGAAAATCGATAAAACAGCGGTCCGTAACACTTCACATTATAAAAATGTTTTGTTTCAGCTTTGGAAATAGAAAAAGGTAAGCACAACGACTATATCTTCTATCATGATGTTATGTTATAGTGTTGCCATAGTAGTACGTTTCAATACATTATAGAAATATACTTTTTTCCAAAAACATCCAATTCACTCACGTAAAACAATGCATAAAATGTTATGATAATCGTCACCTCTTTCCCTTGGGGAATCCTATGTTTACGAATAATACGCACGTGTTAGGAAACAAAAAAGTTCATCTATTTACACGGGTTTGTCCGAGTTCTTGATAAAGCTAGGTTAAACTCTACAGCAGGTATGAGAGGTATCGGAGATCCATACGAAACTCGGTGATAGATAAAGTTTGACAAAATAGTCGGCGGTGACTTCAATTTAAATGACGTCGGGGAGTTTTACTAATTGAAAACGGTCTCACCATTAGGCCTCAATGTCTTCGTCTATGTGTACCCAAACAAAGATATAGCTCTCAGAATCTATGTTCAGCCAACAGGAGATAATTCCTTTTTAGTTGAGAGCATCAAAACTTGGGAAATATGAAATTTTACGTAATTTAATGTGAATGATCGGCTTCTGTTGCTCTACATTTAATTAACGGCATAAAATAATGACTCTTAAGCGCCGCGAATTCCACGCGCTGTATAACATCAGAAATTTCAAATTGTGACAATAATTTTGGCATTGAGTTATCCTGTTTCAAACGTCTTTTTTTAGACATTACGGCATACCATGCAAACATGTTTGGAAACTACTCGCCGACCAGTATAGCAACTAAGGATCACTACTGAGTATTTATTACACTAAACTGGGTCTAATAGTCTAGTCACAATCAATGTGTAAGATAAATGAATAACTACATTTTACCTTATACATGTATGTACCTTAGTATTCTGTTTTGTATATGTGTGCAGATAAGACTGTGAAAATGCAAGAAAAATATGACCGACAAATGAGAAAATTGAGAGAAGAGCAAAACCGTTCTGCGCAAAAAAAGCAGAATTACAAGCAAAGAATGCAAGAAATGAAAGGTAAAACGACTGCACTTTCGCAACAGAAAAAATATGGTTACAATATTTCGAATATTTTAACTTGAAGTACAGCTTGGCTATTTTGACCTGAATTTGACCTTTATGCAAGAATATATTACAAGGTTCTGGCTTTGAATATATCAAAATCCGCGAGAAAATCATGCAATATCGGTATTTCAGATTTGTGTTTGTATTAATATTTCTTAAATGAGTCTTGACAATACAGGTAATTATGCGAGCCTTTGGCGTTTAAGAATTTTTTATCTAAAAGACAACGAGTGGTGAATTCTTTTAACTCTAATGAGACTCAAATAAAGATTTATCTCCACATTGTCAATTTATACTTACTATCACTGGTGTACTTTTGATAAATTCTCCTTTCCGGTCAACACCACATGTTTCAGACGTGCACATTATCATAGCAATACTTGAGTAAACAATTTCATGGTGTCTTAATATGGATATTTATCTTTCTGTTGACAGATGCAAACGAAAGTAGGATTCAACAAATGGAAGAGAAAATGAAAGGTTAGTACAAAAGAGTATCTCTACCATCAGGTTAAAACAATCCTACGTATTCCTCTGAGAGTTAAGACAGGTTGGCAGTCTTCCTTCATGAAGTAAATGTAATAAAGTCAGACACAACATTTTGAGAAAGGGGCAACAAGTTTTTAGATTTTGGAAATCGGACCCCTTTGCTTGAATACTAGGGGGTATCAAAAAGTTCGTGGACTGTGCCTGCCATTAAAACCACGTATGTCGAATGATTTGGAAAATTACCAACAAATATAATCTTACACAAACAATCAACAAATTTTCTGTTTTTTTATATGCGTAATTAATCATATTATATATGAGCCGTTCTCTAGGAAAACCGGACTTAGTGACAAATTTGTGAAAAAGTTGATAACATATAATTAGAAAGAAGAGACTCTTGGGAACAGTTTCTGAAAATTTGAAAAAAATTATTCCATACACTTACAAAGTTATACACTTTTTAAACCAACCACTACCGCCTACTTTATGTGTGACGTCGCGAACGTCATTATCTAACTGGCTTTTCAAAGACTCAGCATTGAATAAATGTTTGACGTAAACTTTTCAAACTGTGGCACATGTTAGAATCATATTCTTATATTGATTAAACGTGTCCAATTTGTGAGTGTTGGCTTACGGGGAAAAAGCAAGCGTTTTTAGGCACTTAACCCTTGTTTTCCTTGATATGAGTATTTTTTAGAAAACGATAACCATAGCAACGACAGATATCATTTTAACATAATTTTAAAGAAAACTTGAAGCTAATGGACAGTACTATACTATGCAATTACTTAAATATGAAATCAAAGGACACAAGTTTTTTCTCATTTTAGATATTTTTCAATGTCTTATTGCACAATTATAATACGATGTCATTAAGCCCGGTTTTCCTGGAGAACGGTTCATATATTTGAAAACTCCCTCTTGGAACCTCACCCCGTGGGGCGCCACAAATTAATTTTAACCTATTCACTTTTTTAACAGAAGTTCCGCTAATGGTGCAACTATTTGCTCTAGTTTTTTTTTGCAAAATATGAAGCAAGGTAATTATTGGATTTTTCTAAAGCAAGATATGTGTGAAGTTAATAAATAAAACAAATAATTTTTTTGACGAACACAAAAACTATTTTAATGTTTTATTGCGATAAAAATAACTGGCATTAATTAAATTTAATCGCGGAGCAATTTCATTCTCAACACACATTTTTTGTCATCAACCATTGTGAATTCATGTCACCGATGCCTGGTATTATGAATCATTATCACGTCATCGACTTATTTTTTCTATGTAGCCAGTCTGTTTAATAAGGGGAAATACTCGTACTTAGTTTTGACGTCATCACAACAATGGATTTCTGGGATGACACATTAATGTTTTCACAAGATGCGATTTTGTATCTCAAAATGCATTTATAGGCAGTAGATTCTATATGCTTTGATAAATTGTAGGTTTGTGTTTATTGCTTATATTTGAATTGCTCAAAGTTCGTTAAGATTTTCAGATTCGCCTTTAAATACGGAACAATAGATCTTATTTTGAGACGTTGGCATCGATCGTAATCACTCAGGTCTTTCCATGAAGAATCCGTGATGATTCGTCTTAGAATTGTCCGAGGTGCCCCGATTAACGTTGGCATGTCAGAACAGATGAAGCCTTGTCGTATGAATAGAGAATACTAGGTTAGTGTCTTATGAACTTGAATTTATTGGACGAGTTGTAGGAAGGTTTGTACGGCGAGGCTAACCGAGATGTATGGGGCTTATGGAGACGAATCCAATAAATTCAAGTTTGTAAGATATTAATCCTAGTGTTCTATTTATCCTGCAATATGTTTTACACACAATAAATGATTTTTATTCATTAATATACAAGTCTAAACTTTAAAATTCGAACAAAAACCCTTGTGCAACGATATTGAACCATTCATGCGCATTCGGCTTGCCAAGGGCTCGAACTAAAATCTTGTTACGTATTTAAAAGGGTGAATCTGAAAATCTGAACGAGAATTTGATAAGGTGCTTAAATTCAAATATAATCCATGAACACAAAACTGCAATTTAACAAAGCTTTCACTGTCTGAGTTTCAAAATCGCATCTCGTCAAAATAAATCGATATGGCGTTCTAAAAATCCGATGTTGTAATGATGTCATTCAGTTAGACCTAATTCCCGTTTTTTTAGTGAAGGACGAGTATTTCCCCCTTGTCAAATAGATTCAAAGACTGTATAAATAGAATGAAATATGTATACGGCGTAAACTTATATGATTATATATACCCGGTTCAGCTCCAATAATTAATTATGCAAGGTTTGTCTTCAACACTGAATTGCATGGTTGAAGTGGTGGTCGAAAGTAGTCCCATGTCACGTGACCACATAAACGTGTAAAGCTGACTTAACCTATTAAAGCTTTAGTTTACACGACGGGGTGATTTTGGCAGAATAAAGGCCTAGTGGTAGAATAAAACTTCTTCCAACTCGTCCAATAAATTGAAGTTTATAAGAAGGATCTATTCGCTTTCTAAAGGCCCTTCTTGGAAGCACTTACATAGATATTTAAGGTTTTTCCACCTGTCTCATGTTGAGGTTCTTGATTTAAAGTAGATCTAGGTTCGTTTTATTCCTCACCAATGAGGCCACTGACTGTATCGTTGTTAAATTATATTTCTTTACCTGTAGTATTGAAAATATAATTTCGAAAAAAACACATCTTTTTTCGTTTTTCAACGATACAGTTACCTGTGAATGAGGCTCGAATAAATGCAAAAATGCTTCAAATTCAAAGCCCTTGATATCAGATTCAACAAAATACTCCATTTTTGACAGCTGACAAGTAGCAGACATAATCAAGGAGATAAATATGTAATTAAACAAACACTACAGGGAGGTAATTTATATTTTCATAATAATCCATTGAAAGCATATACAAAATGTAATGAAATAGGAATATTTCACGATGTATTATTATCCGAAATGGATAAATATTCAAATAAAGTAAACTAGACCTCACACTTAGGACTTCGTTTTGTTGGGATGTCTCTAAGTGTAAGTAACTGCCCAGTTTATTTTTTAACTTTGAAAATTCGATTGAATTATACTTTTATTCCAGATTAAACGTCTAGACTATTTGACTCGAGCAGGGCTTTATTTTATAGAAACTTTGTGTCTTTCGAATTTAAAGAATATTTTAACAATGTTAACATTCCGAGATTTGCATTCGTTTGAAAGTAGCATCACACAGACTTAATATTGACGAAGACAGATGACGACAGCCTAGCATACCAATTAACGAAAGATTATGTCTTTGCTGCAAGATATCTTTTTGTTTACAGAAATGAACAGACGAAACGGATCTTGTAACGTCTCGTAAAAGCTTTTTCTAGGATATTATAATCGTAGCCAGACTTTAAATAGATGTAATGATGGGGTTGGATGTACAGTTGACGTTCTATCGTATAAGAAGATTGTGACCATAACTATGTGAAGATAATTATGAAATCAATCATATGTGTTAGAATCCTTTTATTTCTTATAAATACGTCTATACATTTTATAACATGAACGAATCATACACGCATAAGACAAATGTGACCACGGCACACAGTCTGTCAATAATATATTAGTCCGGCAGAACTTGCAAGGTACCGTGCAATATCTTCTCTACAAAATGTTTTTGCATTTTCTTGTTCTCTGGACCATACCATAACAGAATCCGAGTGATGCCACCTTGTCATCATTGAGCTGGGGGTATATGAATGTGTATGAATTAATCAGTATAAATACAGTATTATTTTATCAAATGTACAGAAGAACACACTAAATGTTGTTTATAGTAAATAAAAATTATGTGTTTATTCAGTTAATAAACATTTGAAATAGTAAATTGTAAAAATGAGGCACCACCAATGCTTTACACATAAAACGAGGCCCGTTATTAGACAAACAAATGGTTTAAATTAGTAAATGATGCATGTTAAACAAATGTTTCATTATATATATTATTCGAATTGAATTCAGTGACATTGGTAAGTATAAACATAGCTAAATAAGAAAGAATTTACTTGTGCACCTGTCATCATTTAGCAAATTTGGCCCCATAGGAGTATAGTAGGGTTTAAACACATACACCTTTAGTGTTCAATCAAATGCAACGCAAAACACCTGAAATATAGTTCATGTTGTGTTAAGTATTGCGTTGCAAAACATCCTAAATGATGTTTATATTTTGTCAAATAATATGTTTATTCAATTTATCAACATATTTTTGTAATAGTTAATTGTGAATATGGGGTCCATACGTGGTTTACACCTAACACGAGACCTGTTATTAGCAAAACAAGTGAGTTAAACTAGTAAATGATGCATGCTCACATATTTTTATATTTGAATATATTTTATATTGAATTTAACAAGTGCAAACATGAGTAAACAATTAAATTGATTGAATTGAGGCTCGGCTAGGGGTAAGTTTAAATTACGAAATTTATGAAATTCGTCCAGACTGTTCGTAATTATATCAAATTATTTCACTAAACCTTACGGAATGCAACTTTAACTATAACAATTATTGTTAGAAAAGTGTTATTTAAATTGTCATGTATAAGATACTCGTAATGTATCTATCAATATGTTTAAGAGGGTTTCCGAACGGGAAATGATGCAGAATGATCCTGGGTCCCCGGAAATAGACTTCAGCCTATTATCACTAACCACTAACGATGACAGACATGCCCCAGACCATTTGATGAAACGAGCATCTCCCATGTGAGGATTCAGACCAAATGTGGAATTAAACCTCCAAAAAAGAAAAAACAAATACTATGTATAATACGCATTGGTCTTGGTCAAAATATTGAAAGGTGCATCAGAGTCAGTGACTCTATGCTGCACCCGGTATTATCCTTATAACAATACAGGACGGCCATTCTGTACATAAATGTACTTATCGCTATCAAGAACGGACATTTCAAACCGATTGAGTTCTCACCAAATTGTAGAACATCCCAATGAAGTACTCGCCGCCATCAGGTTTAGCCATTTCTACTCATTATAAATTGCAATACCCGGTATGGTATAGCCAAGCTCTATTGGTTACATATCAGGAGCAACTGTGATACTTCCGGTCACTTATGGGTACATGCGACTACGTAGTAGAGCCATGGGAAACTCTTCATTAAAGAGTTAAACTATCCAACGCTAAAACGTGTACTCACATCCACCATTTACTGTAATTCGAGGCTGAAAGGGTGCTTGGTCATTTTGATCATCCATCAGCGAGTAATGGCATGTCCACTATGATTATAACGTACTCACTTTACCAGTTACCAAATAAATCTACACCATCCCCATATGGTACTCACCACAACATAGCATTGCAATTCTTGAATATCCAAAAGGCATGTAGTTGCAATACATTTGTGGTGGTGAACAGTTCCGGGAGGTATTGTGTACTCAATGAAGCCAGGAAAACAATAGCCTGGTTCTCACTGGTGATCAGTACTTTAAAGGTTTATATTTCAGGGATAAAGAGTAAGCTATAATTTTATGACGTGGAATAGTTGGTGGTCGTGTGTGCCTCTTAAAGCCTGGAACAGCAGTGCATAGGATGGTAAGTAACCTTTGCGTTTGCGGTTTAAATAGATTCATTTGTGGGCGGTTTGTATGTCATCTGGCTTGGCATTGCGTGAATTGATTATGCACAGTCTAGTTGTTATACCGGGTACTTGTTAATGCCTGCTCTGAGAGGCTGTGAGAAACCCAACATTAGGCAGTTGCCATTGATACACATGTAGAGCTAGTAATGATTTGTTTGGTAGGGGTTAAATCCCGCAAAGTGACATAAATGCCTGTAGTCAGTGATTATATGATTACCACTTTCAAAATGAAAGTACATCATTAAGAAGGTTTCAGATATCTAAGGTGAAATCATATAAAACTAAGGGAATTCCTATAAAACCTTAGGTAAATTATCAACCTAAGGAATATTTTCCTTTGTGATAAAAACCACTGGCATTGACGTTAGAGTGATATTTATGGAGCGGTTCATACAAAATGATGCTTCAAATGCAGTCTATGTAAAACGATGACCTCCGTGGCGGGGTCGCAGAGGCTTAATTTGGGCAATCTTGGTAAGGGACCACTAGATGATGTTACATACAAAATATCAAGTTATTTAATGTGATTGCTAATATGAATAAACACCGCTTTTAGTAATAGTGTATACAGAAATTGTGTGTAATACTATGTCCAACATTTCATATAATGCAATGGTTTGTTAATTGGTCAACTATCTCCAGAACTCAGTACAACGTATTCGTCATTTTGGCTATGGCGACTTCCAACAAGCAATTTGTAGTTGTTCTTTTTTGCATATTGTATTCTGCTGTTTAAGTTGATGATTGCTTTCACTGTCGTCTGATTCAAGTAACGATTTGATCGAATACTGCATATGTAGTAATCACTAGCAGATATCAATGTCCCCATTTTTTCTATTTCCAAATGTGGTGTTATGTCTTACCTTAAATTGTTTATACGTTATTAACAGTTGAATTTCCACTTACCAAGACCTCAGATTTATGGAACGCCATATTTATAAGTTTGATTTAGGTTATTAATACTTATCGACGCTACTGAATTCATTTGAATAGTATATTCCATACCTGAGTAATGAACTGATCGCCACATTCCTAGCACATTCTTTATTTATAGTTTTTCACTCTAGCAGGGCCTCGTTTCTTCAATGTATTGACAGTATTTCAAAATTTAATACCTGTATATTTCATTCAAACTTTCATAACTTCAAGTTATCTCCTATACTAAAATGGTTCATGACCAACTGATTTTTAGATGATAATATACCTTTTCTAATTTTGATTTACCCGTATTAGGGCCTTAATGTCAAAGCTAATCAAAGCTGTTGTACATTTGTATTCATCAATGTTTTATTAAGGTTGTGTTATTCGCAAATGAAGTATGTGTTTTACACGTTTACGTATACTTATCTAATTAATATTCTGTGTAGGTCTACTGCCGGGACACATATTAGGTGTCGTCCACAAGCGGGGCCTCAATTCAACAATTTACTATAGTAAAGGTATAATATATGTAACGCAATACTTTACACAACCTGAACTACATTTCAGGTGTTTTGTGTTAAATTTGATTGAATATAATAAATGCGTTTAATGTTTTTATGTGTTTAAGCTGATTATTTCGATAAAAGCCTTATGCATCTGTATTCATATACCACCCTTGGGGCCTCATTAGCACAAATGATGACGGGGCCTCAAGTAAATTAATTTAATGTTTGTACTTACCAATGTCACTGAATTCAATTTGAATAATATATATATTGAAACATTTGTTTAACATGCATCATTAACTAATATAAACCATTTGTTTGTCTAATTACGGGCCTCGTTGTAAGTGTAAACCACGAGTGGGGCCTCATTTTCACAAATTACTATTAAAAATGTTTATAAATTTAATAAGCACATTATTTGGCAAACTATAAACAGCATTTAGTGGTTTTTTTTGAATATTTGATAAAATAATAATGTATCTATACTGATTAATTCATGAAAGTCACAACCCCTTTTGGGGCCTCATTCTGAGAATTGCTCAATGATGACAAGGTGGCATCACTCGGATTCTGTTATGGTATGGTCCAGAGAACAAGAAAATGCAAAAACATTTTGTATTGAAGACATAGCACGGTTACCCCAAAATATGCTGTTTATCTGTCGGGCTATATGGAATAAATAGAGAATCTAACATAAGTGTCTTTTCATATTGGATTTATTAAATGAGTTGAATTTTATAACTTTTACTGAACGAATTTAATAAAATCTTTATGGAAAGACAGGACTGTAAGATTCTTTTTATCACATCAAAACAAGACCTGTAAGCCCATTTGCATAGTTATTACACTAATGAGTAGTGTAATATGTTTTTATCAAATGGCTTTCTTACACTCTCGCGCCGTGGTTTATGTGATAACGCATTATTTTAACCTCCTGTCTGTGATCAATACTTATAAACAATTAAAGCCGTTGTGTGAACATATCATAAAGACGGTCACGAGAAAATTGTGAATAAGATAATAAAAGGAATCTGCTTGTATACTAAACAAAACAGGTAACGGAACGTTTATGGTTTTAAGAAATATTTAAAGAACTATCCAAAGGAATTATTCTGAAACTTGGTCCTAAGTATAATCCATAATCAGATGGCCGGTGGTACAATTTCGGCAAAATGTAAAATTTGCATCATGGTCAAAATATGTATTTAATGACACCACCCACCAAGATGAAATTCACAAATGTATAATTAACATAGTTTATAAATGTGCAGGAGCTTTTACCGTATAACTTTTTATTGATTTATATTTTTGCACGCAAATGTGTGTACTTGTCATTTACGACCTCGAAATGCTTTTCAATTAGCTTTATTTTCAAACATAAGAAACGTAAGTTCACTGAACCATGAAACATCAGAACCAGCAATATATACACGTGAAATCTATGAATAAGCGTTAAATGATAACAGTGTTTTTATGTTTATGCCATTCACATTAAAGACTAATCGTCAAATTAATCAAACAAATTGTCTGACTCGATATAATGCGGATTTTTGTCGAAAAAAACCATGGATTTTTTAATTTTTCAAAATTATGTTTTTATTTTTTAATGGTCAAAGGGAGGTAATTTTGTCGAATATCTATTTTGAGACTAATAGAGCGTAATAATATACATAAATTTGGTTTTATTCTCAATATTGTATCATTTATTTTTGTTTCCGTGATCAGAATATACACAAACCTATTACCAAAGCGGGCATTTAGCTGCATTAACAATTTGTCGAACACCTAATGAACGCACTTCAAATGTGTCCTTTATACGTAATGGAGAGAAAACACGTGCAAATAAGCCATCAGGACTAAGATATATTCAATTGTAAAGTCAACGTGTTTCAATTATGCTTGACAATACAATTTCATGGGAAAATGATGTGAATTAACTTTAAAAGAAGGAAAATCATGCAAGAGTTGTCCCACTTGAATTTACTATTTTCCTTTCCTCCTGTGTTTCCCAATACTCTGCTTTAGGTCCTTTTAGGCACAGTGATATGCATACACAAGTGAAATAAAAGGAAATAATGTTCGTGATAATTTAGATCTGTGTAAAACTGATCTGTCTGATATTTACCTTCAATGAAGCGTAATGATTGATCTTCCATGGCCTACCTTGGACAACTTCGCCATGTCTTTGACAAACTAATTTGTTTTTCCGACTAACAAATACCCATGCGACACCGGAAACTTGTGTAACTGGAAAGTAATCGAGAAAACTTGCAAAAATGTGATTTGAAGCTTTTTTGTCATGGACGAGTGATTTTGGAATGTATTTTCAAGGGGTTAACTGCATTAGGTGCACCATCTATATTGAAATAAATATACAAAGTTTTAGGTTTGTACACTTACAGGACACTAAAATATTCAAGTTTAAAAAGCGTTCGGTAATCTGTTTTGCTTAGTATATGTTTTACATTGCAGGCATAGATAGGTTCTAATTATGCGTTAGATTTATACATGCCGTTGTATTATTATGTTTATTGTTTTTATTTTCACTTGACGTATGCCTACTGTATCATTGTATTACACAAAAATCGATTATTTGTTGTTTCACGATTAACATACAAAAAATGTATGTACATTTATTGGAAATCTTAATTTTATGCACAATAGACATGGTTTATATAGATGTGATTGTGATTGACTGTGATAAACATACACAGCTAGTGACGCTTGTGTGTCTTAGGAAGTCAGTTGCTACACCCTCGACATAATAATAGGAACTACTTGGTCTATTTTGCTAATTTCATTTTAAACATCTAAGAACTACCAGTACTCAGTTGTATCATTTGTTTTGCCACTAGTACCGCGGTCAACATATTTTCTGGCTATTGATTTGGCAACGACACTCGAGCATTGTAGTCGTAAATACTTAACCTTTCGTCCTTGACAAAATACTAGGAACTAAGGCGCTGCCTATTTTGCAAATTTTATTTTAAACATCTAAGAACTACTAGTACTCCGTTGTATCATTTGTTTTGCCACTAGTACCGCGGTCAACATATTTTCTGGCTATAGATTTGGCATCGAAACTCGAGCATCGTAGTCGTAATTATTAAAATTCTGTAACATAACTTAATGAATTTTATGTTTAATTAAGGTGAATTTACTTGCGCATGACACATTTACATTCAAGCCATTTTTCGCGTAGTCACGCTCTTGGCACAGTGTATGCCCCTATCGGCACCCTCTCTGTGCAAAACGCTTTATCGAGACCCTCCTTGTGCTTCATGCTGTTCCATTTGTTATATTAGTTGCCACAAGTTCAAACTAAGACGGAATGTTGGCAGGGGTACTTGTTCAAATGAATACGGAGTCATACGATGACACAAAGATATGGCAGGAAATATCTCGCATCTCAGATGGAAACTCCTTTAACCAATTTGGTTCCTAAATGCTTATGCATTGTAATATGGTTAGTTGAATCAAATTACGTAAAACAGTCTACTTTCGGTTTATTTGTATCACCGGTACCCTCTCTGTGCGTTGCAGCTGACTGGCACAATAACTCACAATAACCATACAACTGAGAGGTTGCCATTGTCAGAACAGTAAGGATGCCGGTGCCACAACGAAACCGAAAGTAAGCTGTTTTTGCGTAAAGCATTTGCAGGTCAGATTGGTTCAAGGACTTTCCATCAGAGGTGCGAGATATTTCCTATATTGACGAAAAATTGCATTTAGGTTTCAAAAACAGGCATTCGTGTTCATTCGAACAAGATCCCCCGGTCAACATTCCATCTTAATCAGAACTTGTTGCAACTGATTAAACAAATGTAACATGCATCATTGTAACATCGATTATGTCATGTTGTTTCCATCTTTGTTAAATTTGTAATTATGTCAGAATTATTAATGGTCGTGTTGACCTTGATCAACTACTGATAACGACAATGATCATCATAATGTTTGCAGAGCCAGTTCCCAACGGTTCCTTATTGATGATAAATCATTTACTTTATAAAAATATAGTGACTTCAAAAGCAACATGACCATTATCCACTTCAACGGAAACCACTTTGATTATATATATTAAAGGTCGTCGTAACAGTGGTCTTTGTCTTATATTAGAGATTGGTGGTGGAAATGCAGGTGATTTCAATGAAATGCGATTTTTCTTTCTCAAACTTTAAACTTAAGTAAATGAAGTTACTATGCAGTTTTCACCCATTTTACGTATAGGACATCACCATGCATGCTCCATAAAGCTTTTTAAATCAACATGTGTTATCATTTTCATCATGCAAACAAAAATATAAGATTCCAGTATTCCAAGAAATGCAGGAGATTTGATCAATTTGCCTAAAATCATGCAGGTGTCGAGTATCAAATGCAGGAGACTCCTGCGTGATGCAGGAGATCTGGCATGTATGGATATTAACTGAATGTGAACCTCAACAAAAACAAAATGATTGGATTTGAAATATTTTATTATTACAATGTAATAGTTATATTATTCAAAAATATAATAAACAGTGCTTAAACAAGATGACTTGTTGTTTATAATTAATTTTAACACATTTTTACTCCATGTAAACGAATAGAACTGTGCCGTGATTAAATTTCCGGTTTATCACCGTTTAAAGCTGTACTACTTTTGGCTGTTGAATTACCTCCCATGTATAATTTGCACTTTTTATGAATGGAATTTACCTCTTGTTTATCACACGACGTCATGAATTATATGACGTTTATTTGACTTCAACGTATTTGGCGTCAACGTAAACGTGACATTATGCAAACTTTTATTTTCGTAGCGTTCTTTATTTATGTATTTAATTATATCCATATTCTTGCAACAGAAGCTGCATTTATCGATTAATTGAGTTTTTATGAAATGCATAGTTCGGAATGAGCTTTAGTTAGGCGTTAGTTTTAAAGAAATTAGCAAAAAAACGAAATTCTGGGGGTGGGTTTTTTATACTTTAAACAGCGGAAGTCGTCTATAGCATCACGACATGTAACGTATCACTCTGCTATATTAGTCCGTATGAAGTTGCTCATATTACACGTGTTAGAATGCAAATAGATGTAACTTTTCGGTTATATACCGGCCAATATATCACGGTTTACCGTTCATATACATATTTACTCGCGAAGAACTACTTAATTCCTATGCATATACACTCCAACACGTGATATATCGGTCGGTTTATCGCGGAAAACTAAGATCTATTTCCTAAATGTAACAAAACAGTATGGATTAGCATCAGACATCCAAGAATCATGGAAACTCACATTGAGAAGTAAATATTATAAAGAGCAGACGACAAGGTTTAAAAATGAACAATAAACTTAAACTTTCAACATATGGCTACACAACCAGGATACCGTAATCCGACAGCCTGCAAAGTAAATTCAACAGACATATTAACAAAGACAAGGCCAAAACAAAGTGTGTTCCTAAGTTAACTGAGTAATCAACCTGTCCAAAAGTTATGAGGAAATCGGACAGGAAAGTAAGCACTCTACAACCAGCCGAGCACAGAAAACATAAACAACATAACATACTACAATTACACGGCACTAAACATATACACAACCTAACAAGAAAATGAAACACCCGAGTCCCCGCTCTAAAAGAGCTTGGTAACCTAGTTTCACAATGATATGACGGCGACCTCATGTGACCGAATGAAGCGTTGCTGTGACTTAACCAAGTGCCTCCAAAGTTCCCGCTGTAAAAGAGCTGTATAACCTAGTTTCACAATGATATGCCAAAACGGCGACCTCATGTGACCGAAGGAAGCGTTGCTGTGACTTGACCAATTAAGTGCCTCAAAGTCCCCGCTGTAAAAGAGCTTGGTAACATAGGTTCACAATGATATGCCAAAACGGCGACCTCATGTGACCGAATGAAGCGTTGCTGTGACTTGATTAAGTGCCTCAAAGTCCCCGCTGTAAAAGTGCTGATTAACCAATTCGTACAAAGATATGTCAAAAACGGATACCCAAAGTGACCAAATGAGGCGTTGCTGCGACTTAATAACATGACCCCGCTGTGAAAGTACTAGACGACATAGTTTCACAAAGAGTATCTCAAAAAAGTGTTTCAAAATAATTGGCTTATTCATCATGCAGTTCCAGAAACAGTTGTTCGGTAGGTTCTGAATTAAACGGTTTACTTGCCATTGAAATCTTTAAGAACACACTCTTAGTACTACTAAGTTAAAAGTATTTTTGTTGTGAATCTCCGGCTCCTCACAGATATGTCTCCGGCATGATATGGACATCATACAGGCGTTAGAATGTAAACAAGGAACCAGATCAAAACCTACAAGATGTAAACATATATCGGTCTGTACAAAAGGAATTCCACTACTGACAAGACAGTGTAAAATCACAGGTAACTGTATCATTGATAACTTTGAACATGTGACTGTGGGGAAGAAACAGAACAAAAACCTTGAAGTCCGAGATCATTGACCAATTAGACAGAGATAAAACCGGATGACCACGCACTACAATTGACATTACGCCAGAGAATAAATCGCTCCGCCTGGTTATTAGTCGAAGGGTGATTGGTGAAGGTTTTCAAGTTAATCCATTGAGCCATGTGATTATAATTAACCGTTTAAACTGATTTCTTCTGATTGTTCCACTTCCTGGTATTGAACAGGGATCTTCCTATACCGTAAATAGCTCAGCGACGGTTAGCACATGGTGATGGAGATCACATGTTAAAATAGCAAAGTTCATTGATAAAACTGTCAGTAGGATACAAACGTTGTACATGGTTTGGATCCATTTATGTTGATCAGACCCTGAGGAGATACTGGTTGGGAGAGAGTTCCAGTCTTCACTGATCTTGGGAAGAATGTGTTGAGGTAGGTTTTGTCTGTGAGGCGTTCCTGGCAGAACTTCAGGTATGTCTTGTTCGCCTGCCAAATAAATTGCTGGAACTATTCCTGAAGGCGCTTGTGTCGCTCTCTTTCCCGCTTCAGGTTGGTTGTCCTGGCTTTCCTGAAGGCCCGGTTCTTTCTTCGGATGGTCCGTTAAATTCGTGTGTTCATCAATGGGTTAGTATGCCTCGTTGTGGTCATTTTAGGAGGAACCCTTTGTTTTATCACATCCAAGATGGCGTTCTTGAGGGTGTTCCATACTGCATCCACGTCCTCATCGCATTCCTCAAGTGAATATATTATGTTGGCGAAGTCGTCCTTTATACTAGATATTTCGGCCTTTATTCAGAGGTGACGTCCTTTTCACTGGTTTGGGTCGACGAGGTATGATTGTTGTGTCTAGAAGCACAATACCATGGTCACCAGAACATATGGAAGGCATTGGCTTACACCTGGCCTTCAATGATGGGTGGGACGTCAGGATGAGGTCCAGTGTGTTTGCCTGTCTTGTAGGGAAGTCCACTACTTGTTCCAAATTGGTGTCAGCTATCAAGTCGAGGAAGACCTTGCTTTCCTATGATGCTGGAGAATTCATCTTTGAACATTGATAGATATGTTTCATCTATCTTGTTAGGGGGCGGTACAAGGCAAAGATGGAGATTGATTTCTTACCAACCTTGAATACAGTAGAGATCAGTTCTATTTTGGAGCTCACTGTAACTTCACCTGGTTGATGGATATGAGGACACCACAATGAGCATCGTTAGATCTGTCCCATCGGAGTATGTCATATCCAAGCTGGGATGACTTTATACCCGAGTCCGGCCATGTTTCTGTACCGATGATGATATCGGGGTTGCAGTCTTCAATAATACTTTCTAGTAGGTTTCCTTTCTTGCGGATGCTTTGGAAGTTTATGTTGAGGATCCGAAGAGATGTAACTTTTCTAAAGGTTTCATTCTTTTTATTCTTGCTGTTAGGGTATTGATTGAAAACTGGCATAATGGCAATTGTCTTAGTATAACAAAAAAGAACAAAATCAAAAAATAAACGTAAATTTTTTAAACTTTACACATGATTTCACATAAATTATTTGAAAATAATGTTAACACATAATGAAACATGACACTTCCATTCCATAGCTTCATATCTTCAATTTAATAAAAAAGAAGCACACCAGTAAGTCCTAAGATAAGCATTGGCATTCGCGAAGCACTGTATCAGAAAACTTGATAATCTATTTTACGCTAATTGTTTTAGTTGTGCATTAGCATAAGATGAAAATTAAATACTGTATACTAAATAAACTCCCCCAGGGGCCATGCTGGTATTTGAAGTCTCATTTTTGAAAAAAATATTATCAAATAAAATGGTGAAAAAATCTTAATACATGTCTATTTTATTAATGAAGCAACAACAAAAAAATTGATAACCATCCTATAAAACATGAATTATCAAAAAACAAAAATAAAAAGTTTTTTCAAAAAGAGGATGGGGGCTACTATTACAGGGGGTGCTATTATTCCGGGGAATACGGTATTCGTATTTGTTAACACACAAGTATTCAAAGAATAAAATATTTAGTATCCATATTTCCTTAAACAGGATATTTCAAGCTATCCAACATATACATGTACTACCCCCTGCTAAAGTGTATGACACAAATTATGTTTTACCTTTAAATTAGCATATAATTTAAGACTTTGGAATAAGCATTCTATTATTAGTTAGTAATTGCAAATAGAAACTACACTGTAAGTGAAATACGGGCAGTAAGCTAGGTAAAACAATACATTTGCTGAGTTCATTTCACCATTTCTTTCTTCATTAGAAATAAGAAGAATTGTGGTGTTATTCTTAGACGAACTTAAGGTCGATAACAAGTGGAAATGAAGCCACATATCGAGAGGTGCCTGCGAGATTATAGTACCTACCTACCTATCCTCTTCGTGCCCACTGGCACATAAGGCTGCAACCAGGTCTCTCCATTTCTGTCTGTCTTTCGCAATCTTCTCTATTTCTCCAAGTGTCTTTCCCATCGTCGTTATTTCACTGTTAATTGTCCTTCTCCATGTTTCTTTTGGTCTTCCTCGGTGTCTTTTTCCGTCTGATGGGGTCCATTTTAGAGCTGTCTTGGTGATGTTATTTGTGTCTTTCTTTATTGCATGTCCTAGCCAACGGAATCTTCTTCGTTTTACTTGTGTTATTATGTTTGTTTGTCCAGTTCTTTTGTATAAGTCGGTGTTGGAAATTATTGTTGGCCAGTAGATTTTACAGATTTTGCGGAGGCATTTTGAGTGGAATCCTGATAGTTTTTGACTGTCTTTTTGTGTTACCTTCCAACATTCTGCCCCATACATCAACACGGAGAGGACGTTGCTCTGATAAAGTTTAATTTTTGTTTTTTCACTGATGTTGCTGGATCGCCATATCTTGTTTAGCTGGTGGAATGATGTTCTTGCTTTTTGGAGTCTATTTTTATGTCTTTTTCAGTAGCGTTGTTTTTGCTGAGGATGCTGCCTAAATATGTAAGATTGTCTACTTCTTCTATTGGTTTGTTGTCTAAGGTTATTATTGATGGATTGTTGGTAAGTTGCATTGTCTTCGACTTTTTCTTGCTGATATTAAGTCCTACTTGGTGAGCGTATTTTGCTAGATCGTCGGGTTTTTTTTGTAGGTGTTCAGCATTGCTTGAAAGTAGGGCAATGTCGTCTGCAAACTCCAGATCTTCCAATGTTGATGTCAGAGTCCATCTGATTCCTCTGTTCTTGTTTCCGACAGCATTCCTCATCACCCAGTCAATGGCAACAAGGAAAAGCATAGGCGACATGATGCATCCGTGTCGTACCCCACTGGAGATGTTGAACCAGTTGCTAAGTTTGCTGTTGTGGATGACGCTGAAGGTGAAGTTTTCATAAAAGCTCTTTATTATGTAGATAATTTTTTCTGGGCACCCATATGCTTTAAGGATTTTCCAAAGACTTTCTCTGTGAATGCTATCGAACGCTTTTTCGAAATCGATGTAGTTGATGTGGACTTTGCTATTCCATTCTATGCACTGTTCCATGATGTTTCTTAAGGTAAATATATGGTCTGTGCATCCAGTGCCAGGTCTGAATCCTGCTTGTTCTTTCCTTAATTAAGGTTCCATCAAGGTCACAAACCACCAAATAGAGTTGTTCTTTAACTCAATGTAAAGTGACCTTGGTCAGCCAAAAAAAAAATGTCAACTTTTTGTCCATGGGGCCCTCTCAAAATCTTTTAATCAATAGAAATAGCATCCAGCTTGAAGAAAATGAAAAAAAAGTAGGGGGTCATGTATTATATAAGAAAAATTTGGTTCGTCAAACGCGGTGAACAGATTTTCTCACATGTACGGATTTACTCACTGTCCGTTAGCCCCAACCTTACTTTCACTTTCATATTTAAGCCAGAATACAAAATATTTCTGAATAAAACCATTTCACTACATCACATACATGCATACAAAGCATTTAACACAAATTTCATGATTCTGATGCTGATTTGTCAAGACATACCCCCATTTCCAGTCGCTTTAAGTTTTTAAACGGACTATTTGACTGTATCTGAATTTGGCCCGCGTAGGCATTTAGTGGTTATTTACCTCAATTGAGCTGCTTAGTCTCATGCAGATGATTTTGCAGAAAACTTTGCTTGGAATGGACAGTAGTGTAATTCCACGCCAGTTTGAGCAGTCCATCTTGTCGCCCTTTTTTGGAAGTTTTACAATGAGGCCTTTACACCAATCAATTGGGAGGGTTTCTAATGTCCATATCTGTGTGAAAAGTTTGTAGAGTTGTTTAGAGGCAAGTTTCGTGTCTGCTTTAAGCATTTCACTTTCAATGTTGTCAATTCCTGGTGATTTATTATTTTTAGTTGGTTAATGGCTTTTGTTATTTCGTCTTTGGATGGTGGATCTAAATCTATGTCGAATGGTTCTCCAAAAGGTTCATCTATGGTGACTGTTTTTACAGGGTCTGGTCTATTCAATACTTCATTAAAGTGTTCAGCCCATCGTTTCAGTTGTTCAAATTCTACAGTAATCTTGTCTCCTGCTTTATTCTTCTCTGGTCCAGTACCAGAATCAAATTTTCCTGTCAGTTCTCTTGTAATTCTGTGTACTTCACCCATGGCTCCTCTGTTGGCTGCTGTTTCCGCCTCGTTAGCTTTGCTGTCGTAGTAGTCTCTTTTGTCTTTTCAAGTTTTCGTTTTGTTTCTTTGTTGATATCGGAGTATTCTTTGCTGTATTACTGTGTTAGTCTTTCAGATCTTTCATTTTGTTTTTCTTTCTTTTAATGTTCTTCTTTTGTCTATAAGGTTCCAAGTATCAGTTTTTATCCATTTCTTATCACTTTTCTTCTTTGTACCAAGTTCTGTTTTGCAGGCATAGGTGTCATTGTCTTTTATATTTGTCCAGGTGGTTTCCACATCTGGCTCTAATCCATCTCCAGTATCACCAAGCACTTGGAATCTATTTCTTAGTACTAACGAGAACTTCTTGCTTATTGTAGGATCTTTAAGCTTGGCTGTATGATATCTTGGTTGAGTTGGTTCTGATATGGATGGAGCTTTTCTTAGATGAAGTTTAATCTTGGATAGAAGTAGGTGATGGTCACTACCAGCATCCGCTCCTCGTCGAACCACACGTCTTCTAAGGAGTGTCTCCATCGACCATTGATGATAATGTGGTCTATTTGGTTGCAATAGTAAGTCCTTGTTTAATCATATGTAGTAACGACAGTCTGGCGGGCACTCTTAGATATTGAAACGTGCAACATACCACTGTAATATGCATGCATTTCACTCATACATTATATTCCCATCAGCCTTCCGCCATCCTCTTCTTTCCCCAGAACACCTGTTCAATGGCTGAAAACACGTGAGTGATGGCATATTTAGTATCAAAATGACGCATCTTACAAAAACATTTTTCAGTCACATATACAAATGCACCACACCTTTTAAAGTGTGTAGAGCTATATCGGACGATAATGTTTAAAAAGTTTCAAAAACTGTAATTAAATTATGCTTTCATATCCATTAGATCATGTTTCGCTTCAGTTTAACAGAAACTCTCTCAGTTATTTATTGGACATGCGAACTGTCCATTTTCATACAAAAGTGTTCTAGAACACCCTATAAAATTATAAGAATCGTCTATTTTTCGACGATTTAATCAAAGTACACAGAACCCATCCAAAGTTTTAATTTGCAATTAAGGTAGTCTAGTAGTATACTTAAAACGATGCAAGTAATTATTTTGACATTGAATGACTGTTAGAATATAGCTCTATACACTTTAAGTATCTTCCTGCTTTTACTCAGTAACTCTTCTCTTGACAACATTTTGGGCCACAATTAATCAAGTAAAAGTTGCTTTTATAAATAGAACATTGGACAAGAAAGACAACTCTGTGCGAGTCAGACACAACATAAGCGGGATTACTGTCCCTTATGGCAAAGTTAATAAAAGGGCAAAAATCACTAAATAGTGCTTTTTCCCCCTCCAATATTATGCTACTATTATTACTGTTTTGGGAAAAATAAACCCATTCTTGACTGGTTCCTTGCCTCATTCTCAAATTGGCGGTTATATTTGTTTACATTCATGTGTGTCCTGGCTTATTGAGCTGAGAAAAAACAGTGGGCGTACGAACACGCAAAAAATCTTCTATGATGACCTACCATTTCCTCAGCATTTTTGTGATCGCGGAAACTTCTGGATACGAAAATAATGAGAAACAAGTCCAGACGTTTGGTTTTGATTTTCATAGCTTGTCAAAATGTTGGAAAAGTGGGTTCGGCCAACGGTTAAATTAGGTGGTTTTGGTTTGTCTTTAGATGTCGTGCCAGGGATACACTGTATTTATTTATTTTCAGAAAAATTGGTGTGTTTCAGCACGAACTTATATCTCATGTATCTTCCTGGTTTCAGTGGTGAAGAGTATGTGATTGGTGTACAGCGTGTCGAGCCGATTAGCTCCGCAGCGATCCCTGTTCACAAGGGAAATTTCATGAAGGTCTTTGGTGCTCCCGGACACAGGCCCTCGATGCGATTTTATGGTCCGGAAAATAAATATTACTCTTAGATTTTATGGTCCGGAAAATAAATATTACACTTACTACATACGTATGGTCCGGAAAATAAATATTACACTTACTACATACGTATGTAGTAAGAGTAATATTTATTTTCCGGACCATAAAATCGCATCGAGGGACTGTGCTCCCGGAGGCAAACACGACTGGCTTGGGATATTTTACCATATTCTTTACAAACAAGAGAGAAGGCAACACCTGGGCCCGAAATTACAACCAATACTTACACTCTGCACTCAGCACTCAAATATTGAAATTCCTTCTTTTGAGGTTCAAAGCGACATTTTGCTAGAACAAGAAGTTGAAGTTATGTTGAATATGTGCTAAATATGACCATTGGATTGTTAAAATTGCAATTAAGTGTATTTGTAAGCTATACGTGTAATTTATCAGCCTGAGTGCAGAGTGTGATATTGAAATTCAACAATTACATTTTGATCTTATAAATAGTATGTAATTGCATAGATAATGTATAAAATGCTATTTTCAACATTCAAATAATAATTCTATATATTTTCCTTATTTATATTTGCAATCTATGACAATAGCTCTTTATATAACATTTTCAAAATTTGAGTGCTGAGTGCTGAGTGCAGAGTGCAGAGTGCAAGTATTGGTTGTAATTTCCATCCCTGGTATGACCCGTGTACGAGTTAGTGCGTGTTAAGCCGTGTCTCTGTCTATTTCGAATACCCTCGCTCGTCCGTATTCGAACTTGATGTAACGGATGCAAACATTCTGATCAAATTTAATGAAAATATCAAGCATCAATTATGACATGCGAGAATGTACACAATGGTTTTGAAATTCTAGACATATTTATTCTCTCCATATGGTTATTTTGTAACTGGTCCTAAATAGTCGTACCGTACGTCTGCAAGTACCACAGTCCTTATTATTTTAGTCTTTAATCGTCAGATTAGTGTGTGCTTTATTTCGTAATATAATAAGCTGTTATTATATCAATGTGCCTCCGTAGCTCAGTGGTTAGTGCGCTTGCCGTCTAATCTGGCGACGCGGGTTCAATCCGGGTGGAGATACATATATATGCCTTTCATGTTTCAGTAGAAAACAAGCAAATAAAGGCTATGCTCGGCAATAAGTCATACACCATACAATTAAAAAAGGAAAACAAGTAAACGGTATGTTGGATACAGGTTTATTTTCTGAATACAGGGTACAATAGTAAACATAATTATGGCAAGTTTCAAATTTTCAATTAATGAGAAAATAACACAATTTACAGATTAGAATATTTTGGCAATAAGAAAATAATTTGTCATTTTTTTCCTTTTGTCATACACGTATATACAAAAAGAACACCCAAGACAAATCATGATAATATTCTTAAAAGTAAACGAGAAGTGAAAATGTAACATAAATATAACATGAACAACATTTGTACATTATTTATCTATATATACACAAATTTATGGATACGTGTGACCATGACAAGACACAGAATAATTAAAGGGAAGTTTAATGTAATTGCAGAGCTTCCTTTATAAAATTTTACAAGGTTATATAATTCAATAATTTTGCTTTCAGTTGACATAATTGAATACATATGATATAATTGTCAACAATCACACTCCATGACCACCAAACTCTGGTTCATGTCAAGCAGGCCTTTACACCCATTCTCTTTCAACCCAATAAGGTAAGGTCTATTTGAAAGTTGCGAGAAAGTCCATGCTAATTGGCAGTTAGTTATGTTTTCATAGAAATCAGGTACATGCATCTGCTACAAGACTAGGACGTGTACATGTTTAACACATGACATAGACTTATTCAAGGTCATACATCTTTACCACATCATTGATGTGTGTGGTAACAAACATCCTATTCAGTCCAGGATGAAAACACACAGAAAGTGGAGAACATTCCTTCACAACCACACCAACTTTCCTCCCGTTCTCACTGAAGTGTACCACGTTACCAGAGGTCATCCCAACGACAAGCACGTTTCCATTACCATCAGCACACACACCAACAACTCCTTTCATGTCATTGTCTGAAACAGTACATTCATAATTTCCTGCTGTATCGAAATACACAAGTCCCTTGACAAAATCTCCAACAATAATTCTGGTCTTATTGTCATTGAATGTAATATGACTACTATTGCTGAAAAGTTGGTTACCTATCTTGTCTTGACAAATTGTCTTCAACAGGGTGCCAGACATATCATAAATATAGAGTGACACACTGTCATCTGTTACATAAAGTTTTCCGTCGTTGAAAGCTATACCATAGCACGTATGAGAAGTTTTTATTTGCCTCGACAAACTCATCTGGTTTTGAATGGAAACGAACTGGATCATTTTCCTACAGGCAACAACACTTTCTTGTTTACTGATACAACATACGCCAACTGGACCACTATCAAAGGTACAATAGTCAATCAAAGTCATCTTCTGTATATCAATACGTTTCAGTTTCTTATTTAGTTTATCAGTGACAAGTAGTTGATCAGCTGGTGTCAGACAACAACCAATGGAATTGCATTGAATAAAATCACCTGGCTGTTTGATTGGAATTTCTGTACTTCTCTTGATCTTATAAACGTCATGTTTCTTTCTTCCATGCGCCATAACTTGACCTATACCTTGTAAAGCGTTCATATGCTCCATCAATGATTGGTCTGGCATGAATGTTATCTGGTCATCTGCAAGACTGCGTATTTGTTTGGTGTTCACTTGTTCAGCTTCTTGTATCTGTTCTTGTGCAATTTTCGAACAAACAAAATGTTGGGCTCTATTTCCATCGGATTCGTTGAGCTTGTCATCTGTCGTCTTCATGTTACCATGGATACTATCGACTGTCTGTTTCTCGTCTAGTAGTTCTGTTTTAAGTTTTTTGTAAACATTTTCTACTTCTTGTCTTGACGACTCAGCTTTCTTTCTAAGAACAGATTGCAACGCTTTCTCGAATGTATTGACTTCATCCAATGCTTCTTTCTTCGATTTATTCAATATCTGAAGTTTGGTATCTTTAGATTGACTTACTGTTGTCATGGATACCATCATGTCTTTCAGTAGACCGTGTGTCTGCTTGCAGTCAGACATCCTAAATAAGGTGTCAATCATATCTGGTATTGAATGGACGAGACTGTCTTGACAGGACCTGAAACAGGAGTTTATATTATAATATTGTGTATAACAAAACTTGTTTCAAGACTTATGACAATCATCAGAAGATGGGGACGGTCATTTTTGTTAGTGTGATTTGTACTTAAGGGTTGGTATTTAATATTGATCTTACTTGACTTTAGAATAAAGACCACCATCCTTCTTCCAATCTTACAATTGAGCATAAATACATACTAGTATATAAGATGAGTATCAGTATCATTGGAACAAAACCAAGGGGAGCAACTCCATTAGCCTTATTGTATTACAAGTAGTAGCTGAAATTTGTTCTTTGAGCGATCAAGTTCATTTTCTTGTTTAATTGTGTTTTAGGCATTGTACCGCGTTATTGCAGTATGTGACTTTTTATGCTTTCAGTACTCGGACCGTTTAAGTCAAGTGCAACATTCCCCGTCCCGATTATTTTCTAATACTATTTCTGTCAGTATTGATAAAGTAGGTTTAAAGTGATTGTTAACAATAATGCAATAGTTAATAATAGAATACTATATTGTTCATGAATGATGTTCAGAAAACATAAACGTTGTAACTGCTTTAAACTGAACCGGTTATATAAATCACTTCGCATAAACGAGTCAATTTTCTACAGGAGTACATGGTGAATTATATAGAACGGCAATAAGTCATACACTGATCAGATTTACATGTGCTTTCAATAGCAATAAATGATACAAGTTGAATTTTATAGTCATCTGATAAGTAATAAATAAAATGATTAGGTGTAGACGCTGTGTAAATACTATATATATAGCCTACAAGTGGCGAGATAAACTGCAACACTTTATACACGTACTAGTATTTAATGTCCTTATTATAAACAAAGCCTAGATGTCAACAAATGGAACATTATATAGTAAGCCATACCATATTAAACTGAGACACCTTGCATAATTCGTAAAAGTACGGAGATAACGATAAATAGTAAATTAACATACAAATCGTATACCGAGTATGGCCGGACGAGCTTTACAGACTTTGATGAGTGTCAGTTAAATCTGGTTAGGTCAAGCTATATCTAATCAAAGCACTGAAAGTACTGATGTGTGGCGAACTGATGTCATTTTGACCATTCAAATAAAGACTGCACCAACATGCTGTGTCAGAGTTCTGATAAGCCCAGACTCACTCAAATGTTTGTGCTGCTCTCAAGACACCAAGCGTCAGTGTCAAGATGAGTGACTGGGTAGTCTCCATACAACTGATGAACTGGGAATTAAAACACAACAAACGAGATGCCCCCCCCCCCACTATGGAAACAGGACTAGGTAGAAATATGTTGGGAAAATTAAATAAAGGGAGGTAATTAATAAGATAGAACCAGATTTAAGTAGAAGGAAAATATAAGAAAATGACTTTTTCTTGGTTGAATGAAATAATTCAAGAACGGAACCAGATAGAATTATGGTTTCATGTCACATCACTTCTCTTAGATGTCATATATATATATATATATATATATATATATATATATATATATATATATATATATATATATTTAAAGTCGATCCATTGAATTTAGGTGGACAAGTGGTCCAGTGGTAAGGGCTATTGACTACTGATATGATTATAATGAAGGTTGTCCGTACTCCCGCCGGATCAAGAGCAGAAATGTTTTTCGGAGTAACATAACTAAACTTACGAACAGACTTTCGGACCATACTCAGCGTAATTAAATTCTATAGCATTCTGTCCGATATGTTAATACAATCGTATTTAAAACAGGTCAATTATATATTTTGGAATATACTACAAGTTATTTTTTGAAAATCTGACGATTATTTATGTATTGGTTATTATTTAAATATTGCGTATTCTGTTCCGAAATATGAACTCGCGCTAATCAGCGGGTGATATTTATTATAGCTATTATGTTGTATTTAGCATATTTTTATGCACCAGTCAGTGTGCGACCATGGTCCCATCCCAGGTGATGGCCAGTGGATAGCTGATAGTTTTCAAATATAGTATTTTTTATTAAATCCATATCAAGAAGAATGTATTTAACTTCTAAATTCTGAGTATCAAAGTTGTAAACCCTTTTTTATACCAGTAAATTTTATGACCCTAAATTCCTAACTTCTGCAGCTGTCTCCAAATCAACTAACAAGAACCCGATATAAACCCATTCAATTAAAAATAGTTTTAACGGTCTATTTCCTGTCTCATGGTGTGTTCAATCCCTTGTAAAAACATAGATCCCTGTGTTACATGACCCCCAACTGTCCCAAAACAAGTTACTAACGACCTACCAATATACAACCCCTTGAAGTTTACCAGATTGTATGATCAATTTTCTGCCTCATGCAGCTTCAATAATTGATTACAAATTTCTTGTCAAAATATAGATCTAGCTAGGATTATGTAATGTTACATAATAAGGAGGGGCTAATTAAAAAATGCATAGATAATATTGCACAACGTGGCTTGTGGGAGGAGCTAATTAGATATGCATTAATGGGCTTTATAACTGCACATTAAGTGGGAGGAGCTTATTAATTATTTATAATTATTGAAGTATGTTTGCCCAAAGACCTGTAATTCAGGTATTTGGTTAAGAATTTGGTTTGCCCAACGTGTATATACTAATTAACGGCCTTTTAATCCAATTACCGTTAACTTTTCAATTCGAAACCTTGTGAAAATATATTACCGCTTTAAAAGGCATATTAGTTCGCATGTTGCGCGTTTAAACTCGCCGTAGAGTGTTTATTAAATGAGATCTATATGAAAGTCGCACATCTTAATGAAACTGAACGTATCGTCTTTAAAATAGCTTTTAGTTGTTAATGTTACTTGGAAAGTAAAAATATAATTGGTGATTTACGACACCAGGCTGTTGCTAAAAATCGCGCAATTCATGAATAGAAAATGTAAGTGCTCGCTGTTTAACTCGTCAGCATTAGTTCATTTATTTTATTACCGCAAACTAAATTGGTATAAGTGATCTTTAATATGTCATAGTATTGACAATTTCTTTTAATCCGAAAATACTTTACTGAATTCTCGTTTATTGCTTAATTATTCTTTCTCAATTCAAATCCTAAATAGCGTTACGTGTTGAAAATAGCCGCTATGAATAGCACAATTAGTTCGCACGATGCGCGTTTAACTCGCTGTCATGTGCTTATTAATTGAGACCGATATAAATGTTGCACATTTTCTTGAAGTTGAAAGTTTTCTCTTTTCAGTGAGGTATTATTTGTTTATGTAAATTAGAAAACAAAATTGTTACTGACGATTTAAAACCTCAGGTAGTTCCGAAAATTTGCGCAATTCGCGAATAGAAAATCTAGCGACTCGCTTTTTAACTCGCCAATGTGAATTCATATTATTTTATAATTTAAATTTAATTTGATATTAATAAATTGAAATATCTCATGATATTGACAAAATTTATTTTGTCAAAATCCGATAGTAATTGACGGAACTTCAATTAATTGAATATTGCGTGACAGTACTGCTAAACCAGAGATCTATTAATATAGTATAATCAAGTTAGTGTATCGATCGTCTGCTAGCGGTTAGATAGACTGTATATACTGTCCTTGAACTAATTACCAGTGAAAACATGTTGTTTCTATTTATAGCATCAATGTTTGTAAACAACATAATTAGGTCATCGTCTACAAATGTTCAGCGGCGGAGTGATTTTAATAGACACATTTCAGTTCACCCGTGTTCCACCAGAAATCTATTGGCTGAATAAACAATACAAACTAGTCACTGACCAATAGCTCGTTGTATATCAATATGCATATGAATGCCCCGATATGTAAACATGAAACCGTGGGATTACTTTCTCAACCTTCTTGACGGTCCTTGGCGGTTCGCAGGCCTTTGATAGTAGGAATATAGTCCATGCGGAATGATTTGCTATAAAATTAAAATATCCTCAAAAAATAAAAGTCTGATGTAATTGTTGGTCTTAATATTAATAAATGTTGGTAATGTAAACAAATCGGGTTCAATGATACGTGTAACCTGTGTAGCATGCTTGTAATATTGTTCAAATCATAGACCTATTTATTGGTGTAGGCATAAAGGCGTTAACTTCATAGTATATATAAATAAAAAAAAAATGAAAGATAGTTATTACATTGTGTGGCTTGTCGCCACACAAAAATAGTACTACGATTGTCTGTTTCCGTGAAAACGATTCGTTATCTAGTTGACTGTCTACGCCTAGTTAAAGCATTCTTTTAAATGGCGTACGTGTACATATCCTTTATTTGCCAACCAGCTTTCTGCTGAAACATTACAAGCACCAACAGTGCCTCCAACCCGGAGTTTGAACCCGGGGCGCTAGATTACAGACGATAAACGCATTAGCCGTGTATGTGTAAATGTGCATCTAAAAATAAACTATACGAGTACATACTTGTGATCTTTGGCTATGCAAACGTAGCAGCCGATAGCATCATGACCTTCACAATACATGTCCAATACTTTGCCTGCATGTTTGCTGCATCGTTCAGTAGGAAATTCTATCGGAGATGAACTCGCTTGATTTCCTTGGTTGACTTCCATCAGATTGTGATTCTCTAAAGCTGGAAACATAGTGTGTACGTCAGTACATGACTGACAGCAATATGCACTGCACTCAACGCAATACTTTACTGCTTCTAATTTCTTGCCTTTTTTAGCGCATGAAGTACACACAAAATTAAACGTCTGGTCCGACATTTTATCCTCCGACATTTTAAGCAGTGAACTTCCTCCGTACGCCATTGTTGATGTTTGACTTTGAACTCTACTTTTGATTTCAAAATAGTTTGGAAATTCCCTACAAAAACGGATATTGGGTAAAATTATAACGACATATCATTTGAATCGTTATCGTCACAGCGGTAACGGTCACAGCGTTGATGTACCTATGCATATATAGATTAACGGTGTGTGGAAGTTTTCTTGTTAACGTGTTATTATATCTACTTCATACATTACCAACGTTATTTCCTCATCTGATACCATATTGAGTAGACTGACGATTACAGTATTCAGTTCTTTCTTCTCAATCGTGTTAACCATAGAAATCAGGTACATGCATCTGCTACGCTGTTAGTCCTGACTAGGACGTGTACATGTTAAACACATGACGTAGACTTATTCAAGTGGTACGGTTTAAGACCAATGAAATTCTATTGAACTTAGAGACACAGTTACGTCCCCTGTGCAGTAAAATAGTAGATTAAGAAGTGAAATTGACAAGATATTGGTAGCCGCATATGGAATGGCCAGGGTCAAACTGGAGAATATTGTGAAAATATGAGTTTGAGTTGAATATTTAGGATTGAAGAATTGCACAATGAATGGTTTTGGAGCGAGAAATTCGAATTAAAGACGATTATTGGAAAGAAATTGTTTTCAAGAAAAATTCGAAAGTAAGACTGCAATTCAGAAGAATATGTAGATAAAAATCAAAGCACTGAAGGCACTGAGAATTGCCAACATAGCTTAACTTATAAATGAGGGCCTAGTGATGAATTTCAAGGTTTGTGCTTTGAACATGTAAAGAAGGTAAGAAAAAGTCTGCAATTGACAAGAATATACATAGAAATCAAAGCGCTGAAGGCACTGAGAATTGCCAACGTAGTTTTGCCTATACATGTGGGCCTATAGTGATGACTTTCAAGGTTTGTGCTTTGAAAATGTAAAGAAGGTAAGAAAAAGACTGCAATTGACAAGAATATACAAATCAAAGCGCTGAAGGCAAGAAAAAATTGTTATTTCATACTGTTTGCAGTTTCTTTAACACACTAGTCATTAATATAAATGTATGCATTGGTAAGTGTTGTGGGTAATCAGCATGCAGGTTTGCAGAGACTTTTCAGCTTTACTGGTGGATGAAGATCTCAGGATACAATAATTCAAACTCAAGTGGGAACCCAGCATCCGTCCGAGCAGAACAACTGATCTTCTGTAAACTAGCTGTATATGACTTGTTGAGTTTTTTTATTCTTCTAGGCACATGGCATACACACAAGATTAAAGTGTGTGTGAAACAATGTATATCAAGCAAGAGTAACAAAGGACCATCACTCTAGGAGTTTATAAACAATCGGGACACCTCGGACTTTACTCCACGACTGATAAAGTAAGTCAAAATACATATAAATATATGCGAAATATACATCCTGAATATATATGTATAACTATGCTGACTACAGGTATATATGCTGACTATACATGATGACTATACTTAAATATGCTGAATATACAGGATGCATATACATGCTGAATGTACATGATGCATAAACATGATGAAGATACGTGATGCATATACATGATTAATATACACGATGCATATACATGATGAATATACAACCTGAATATTATTATTATTATACCATATTTATATAGCCCTTTTTTCATGTATACACACGTTCAAAAGTGCTGTACAGTCCCGACTAATACATGTTTAAAACAATATACAATGTACATAAAATATACAAAAACATTTTTATCAACGCTATTTAGTCTCCCATCAGTATCATATTGCCGAAACGAAATGCAACATAAAACTTAGGAGACATGGTATATAGAAATACTTTGCTACAATAAGATAGTGGTGTACAACGATTTGATTATCTGTAGGGGTATTAACTGAATGTAAACCTCAACTAGGACAAGGATAACGTCAAGTACCATTACCACATGTCCTTAACCCTTAAAGGAATAGTGATACTTCCTTTAAAAGGGGGATGACTCACAGATGACATAAAGTTACTATCATCATATGAGTTACAAAGGTCGAAGAAATAACATACTTTCTTCAAGACCTTACCATAAAGGTCGAAGAAATAACATACTTTCTTCTAGACCTTACCATAAAGGTCGAAGAAATAACATACATATATAATGAATATACGTGATGAATAAACGTGATGCATATACACGATTAATATACACCCTGAATATATATGTATAACTATGCTGACTATATATGCTGACTATATATGCTGACTATACATGATGACTATACATGCTGTATATACACGATGCATATACATGATGAATATACGTGATGCATATACACGATTAATATACACCCTGAATATATATGTATAACTATGCTGACTATATATGCTGACTATATATGCTGACTATACATGATGACTATACATGCTGAATATACACGATGCATATACATGCTGACTATACATGATGACTATACATGCTGTATATACACGATGCATATATACATGCTGAATATACACGATGCATAAATGTGATGAATATACGTGATGCATATACACGATTAATAAACATGCTGAATATACACGATGCATAAATGTGATGAATATACGTGATGCATATACACGATTGATAAACATGCTGAATATACACGATGCATATACATGATGAATACACATGATGAATTTACATGTTGAATACACATTTGACCTTTGATACATCTCAATAAATGGTTACCTCTCCTGAAAGGGGTCTTTTCGTTATTGAATGCAATGTAGTTTGGGTAGTTTGTGGAGCTATATATAAAGGTTGATGAACATAAGGTATAATATTATAGCACTTGGAGCTCAATGATATCAAAACATAGGAAATCTGCGTTAATATACCCTCAGAGGTTGATCCATCAATAACATGACCCAAGGGAGCTCTTCGTACGGCCAAATTACGGACTGATAACGTGCCTCACGCTCACCTTGTCCATATCACAAGTGGGCCTACGTCGATGCTCCAGAGTTGGCCAGGTTGAAGAAGAAGGTACGGACGGAACGGCATTTAGCGTCGTCACCGGAAGTAGCGTGAAAAACAGTTTGAAGTCGATTAAATTGGTCAGAATAATGAATATTATGTGCTATAACAGAATGATCAGGACGGAATATCAGTGGAAAGTGATGACGGAAAGGTAGATCTCTCGATTTAATGCGGGTTTGGGACATGACACGGGGGAATAAAGGTTAGATCGGCGATTCAATAGGGCGGTACATTGGCGCAATATTGACCTGTTGATTGTTTTCAACTGGAGGGGACTGTTTGCCGCCAGCCAGCCAGCCAGTCAGTCAGTCAGTCAGTGCTAGCGAAAATATATTTTGGTGGCTGTTTTATATGGACAAACCAGTTGAAAATAGTGAAAATGAAAGTAGAATTTTATTTTATTCCGTACGGTAGCCACAATAAATACAGTCTTGTTTGTCTGTTCTGTCTGTCCGCCTGCCTGTGACCGAAAGCCCGTCCGTCCGTCCGCCGGTAATCATCATTTTTAATGATATTTAGTGTTTACTAAGGTTATATGAAAATAGAATCTTATATTCATGCTCATTCCTTTCCATTTTTATTCAGCTCGTTTTTTAAAAATGGTGATGAATGAGCACTTGTTCATGATCCTCTATATAATGCATATTGTTGGTTGTTTGACAGGTTGTGGTTTGAACTCACTCACGGTTCCACATAAAGGAGGATAAGCAATGTCCACGTTGTCCATTCGTCTAAGAATACAAGCATTTTCTAGAGTACCATCTACGCAATCATTTTGGATCAACTGCCGAAATGTAATTACGCTTGCGTGAACAAGTCTAAGCTGAACTCAAACATGAAGTCCCATACTGATGTCTTTCAGTACAGGTGAATATACTTGAATACTTTATATAGTGATTAACCTGTATAGGACCATGACGATTTCAATATTTGAAAACTGGCTAATCGATGGTATGAATAGAATCGGTTAATCGGCCGCCATGTTGAAAATGGTTTTTCCTATCATAGTCACTATCAATCGTAACTACTTGGACATTTCCGTTACCCTAACCCTACTGAGTACTGTAAAATTCCTGATGCATCTAACAGTACTAATATGAACTGAGGCACTGCCTATCATGGGGATTCATCTTACTGTTGCTGCAGCCCAATTACATTTACTGTACACATGCTAATAGATAGCTTTCCTTGTTGACCAAGGACTTTCATTGTGTAGTCAGTTATTTCACCGATAATTAAGTAGAAAACTTTAGGCCCTCCTGCTTTTTCACTCGGGACTTGGGACCTGACGTTGGTGAGTTACCTAATGTTGTTTTCGTTACATTTGCAAAAGATATATGTGTACTTGTAAAACCTGGAAACAAAACAAACACCTCAATTTGTTTTCAACTTCAGAAATCTTACACAATATAGTTTTATGGAAAACAAAAATGTTTGCAAAACATTGTCCATGTGACCTTGACCTTTGACCTCAAAACCAACCAATAGGCCTCATCTGCTTTTCCTGGCAAGCCTCTGTGTAACATGTGACTATCCTTTGCCAAAGCATTCTTGTGATATCAAACAGAAACTGTTTGGTATAGCAAGGGACACATGCAAAGCAATTAGCCAAATAAATGAATTCTATAACCTATTTATTTTGTCCCAGAATAGTCGTTCGAGCGAGTCCGACAATTTGGTCATTGGTTCAGCGCAACTCGCTTTTCGTCGAAATGGTCCGAGATGATTCGTAATCGTCATGGTTGGGAACATTTTTTCCTTGTAATGTTACAGCATGTCTTTTAAAAGGCTCATTTTGATTGGTCGATGATAAATTTGTAAGCCAATTGATCTAAAGTGTCTGGATAATTTTGTGAGGAAAAAAATTGATGAAATTATTTAATTATTAGTAAATGGCCACCGGACAATAAGTCTAAAACTGAAAACAATAAAGTGTGTACGCCGCCTTAAAGCTTTTGTCATACCGAGTTGTCTGCATCGTCTGTCATCATCAACAATTTCTTCAAACGACATCTCCTCCTAAACCGCTTCGCCAATTTCAACCAAACTTCACAATAATGATCCTTGGGTGACCCTCATTAAAAATACCTAAAAAACAAGATGGCCACCAGAGCTAGAAATAGAAAAATCTTTAAACGACTTCTTCTCCTTAACCACTTGGTCGATTTCGATGAAACTTTACAGGAATGATCTTCGGGTGACCCTTAAGCAAAATAGCTAAATTCGTTCCGCTCCGCTAAACTAGATGGCCACCAGAGCTAAAAATAGAAACATCTTTTTTAAACAACTTCTTCTCCTTAACCGCTTGACGGATTTTGATAAAACTTCACTGGAATGATCTGTGGTTGAACCTGAACCAAAATAGCCAAATTGTTTTGGTCAGCTGAACAAGATGGCCACCAGAGCTAAAAATAGTAATATCCTTTAAATAGCTTCTACTCCTTAACCGCTTGACTGATTTTGATAAAAAATTACAGGAATGATCTTTGGTTGACCCATAACCAAAATAGCTAAACTCGTTCCAGTCAGCTGAACAAGATGGCCACCAGTGCTGAAAATAGAAATATCCTTTGTACAACTTCTTCTCATTTACCAATTTCTTCAAACGACATCTCCTCCAAAAATACTTGGCCAATTTTAACCAAACTTCACAGTTATGATCCTTGTGTGACCCTCATTCAAATTAGCTAAAGACGTTCTGCTCTGATAAACAAGGTGGCCACCAGAGCTAAGAATAGAAAAATCTTTAAACAACTTCTTCTTCTTCTTAACCGCTTGGCCAATTTTGATAAAACTTTACAGGAAGGATCTTTCAGTGACCCTTATCCAAAATAGCTCAAATCATTCCGCTTTCCTAAACAAGATGGCCGCCCGAGCTAAAAATAGAACTATCCTTTAAATCACTTCTTCTCCTTAACCGCTTAAGTTGTTTTGATAAAACTTTACACATATGACCGTTAACCAATTTAGCTAAAATTGTTCCGTTCCGTTAAACAAGATGGCCGCCAGAGTTAAAAATAGAATATCATTTAAACAGCTTCTTCTCCTGAAGATGGATTGATGGATTTTGATAAAACTTTACAGGAATGATCTTTGGGTGACCTATAACCAAAATAGCTAAAATTGTTCAGATCCGCTAAACAAGATGGCCGTCAGAGCTAAAATAGAAATAACTCTTTGTCCGCCGCCTGCCCGTCTGTCCGTCCTTCAACAATTTCGTCAAATGGCATCATCCCCTTAACCACTTGGTCCAGTTTGAACAATTGTTCATTGGGTGGGCCTCTACCAAAACTGTTGAAATGGTTCCGGTATGTTAATTAATTAGGTCATGGAGCCCCAAACAAAATGTGGTTTTCAAATGTAAACTTCATAAATCCAGGGCTTTGATATTCGGGATGCAGCATCATCTAGTGCTTTCCTACCGAGACTTTTCGATTAATGCCCCTGATATCAAAATTAGCTCCGCCCTGAGGGTCACCATTTTACGTAAATAGTTAGCAAAGACAACAACAACATTGACAGACACGGTGAGTACTTTTGTTCTTTATGAAAGTTCGTTCATTAAGCAAGTTTGGTCTGTATTTTAATATTTTGGTCACATATTGTCACGTAAATTACAAATTTTTATGTTTATTGTATTTTATTTAATGAAAACAGTTCCTTTATTAATCAAGTTTATTCCATTTCGATATAAACACGCACATACTGATAGTTTAAAAAAAAGTTTGGTCTTACACCAAGTAGAGGAGGGCAGACTTTTAAAATTTATCCTTCAGCTAGTCATCCATAAAAGTTATTCAGGACAATTTTGAATCTCATTCAGCAACCCATTAATTATTTGACATCATAACAACAGATCATTTCTGTATTAACTGCATGAAAACATACATCTAAGTATTTCATACTATTGTCCCACCAGATTAAACTTAAGACACCTTGCATAAGTCGTTAAAGTCTGGGCCTAATGTCTTGTTTCCTTAGTAACACACTACCAAGTGCCTTTATTCAGTTATCTCCTGCTCAATTGAATATAGAAGGCTTGGAATACCAATACAATATTTTGTAATGCATGTATACACAAATTTTCTGAAACATTTCACCTTTTGTTTTCACTTTTTATAGCATTTTTGTCAACTTTTTTATCACCCCCACATACTTGTTTTAGTAATTTTCTTCTACTTTGTGTGATTTTAAGTACAAAATCAGAGAATAACACATAGTCAAAGTTTGTCACAAAAATCTTTAATATTATTTTGAAGCATCTACAGCTTGATTTATCAATTTGATAATTTTATGCTTTCATAGCTTAACTCAGCTTAAAATTTGTTTGGGTTAATTTCTGCAACAATTATCATGCTTTTTATAACGCTTGTCAAAGAAATTCATATATATGTATTATGTATTCAATCTTGCTTTTATTGCTCATTCTGAATAATTTGCCAATGAAAATCAATTGAAGAACTAACATAAGATATATGAAGCCAAATGCCAAGGATTACACTGCGGAAATTAAGTCTGAACATATTTTTATTAAAATGTCATGAACAAAAATTGCTCATAGATTTTCAGGAACTTGATTCATTTTGTATGAATAACTTAAAATTTATTTATAATTTAATATTTTCACTAAGTGCAATAAATACTTAACCATGAAAAGATTATACAAATGTACATGCAATTGCAATGGACCAGTTTTGAGCAGTAACAATTTATTCACACTATTGTCTATAGTAATTGTATTGGTCAATTACTGAATTCAACTCACAGAAATGGAAATTGAATGGTTATTTGTTGCTAATATAAAAAGGTTTTATTACACAATAATTTGAGTAAACGTGTTATAAAATTTTATTCTTTTGAATTTTCAGAGTTTAGTTCGAAAGTATTCAAATGTTGCTGCTGACTTGGAAAGATTACAGAAATGTACAGCAGAACTCGAGGTAAGTGTAACAACACATTCTAAGGGAGAAGAGTGGGGAAATTAGGGGCAGTGTAGTTATCTTCAGGTTTGGGTGGTCGGTCTAAAGGAGTGGGTCACTGAAGACAAGTGGTTGAGAGAGGTAGTGTTGAGGGGGTGTATAGTGGTTTTGGGATGGTGAAGTCAATCTAAGGGAGGCGGGAGTGTAATGGTCCAAGGTTTGAGTGTTGGTTGGTGGGGGGCATGTAGTGGCCTTTGGTTTGAGTTGTAGATCTAAAGGAGGGTAGTAGGCAGTTTAGTTGTCCAATGGTTAAATGTCATTATACCCATGCTCCTTAAGTAGTTAGCAATATTGAATAAAACATGACAACAAGGAATACAATTCATACACATTTTCCTGCATTTTATCGGTGTGGACTTGGATCTTTGGTTGTTTCTTCGGCTTATGTGTGGGCATTGCTCAATGTGGTTGCTAGGAATATGTAATATTATTTCCCACCTCATTCTTACCTTGCCCATTATTTAACTAGGTCAAGTCGTAGTTGTGCCTCTTTAGGTCGCATAACGTTAGGTCACTGTCCTTGTGTTTTAAACTTGGTCACGTCCCGGGGTTGTTGTGCCTCGTTTGGTCGCCGTTTTGGCATGAGTTTCTGTGGGCATTGCTCAGGATAGTTGTGTCATAGTGTTTCTGATTTCTGTGCTCGGCTGGTTGGGTTGAGTGCTACCTTCCCTGTCGAATTTTCTCATACCTTTTTGCATGACATAATATGGTGTATTGTTTTTCACATGAATCTCAAATAAATTAAATGTAAGAAAACGAGAATCATTGAGTTTAATATGCATAATTTGTGCAATTCTGATTATTCAGTTCTTAAAAAAGTTTACTGTGTTTGCAAACATGTTTTGTTAATGATGTAAATCTTATCCTATTTCTAGGAAACGCGGGCAGAGTTAAAAATTGTAAACCAGCGTTACGATGAGACGTGTAAACAGTTAGCAAAGATAACAACAACTTTGACTGACACGGTGAGTACTTGTTCCTTACGAAAATCCTTTTTACACAAAATTGCTGTTCCAATAGAGGATACAGCTATTCTTTTTTGTTTCGATTGGTTTTCTGAATGAAATTGTCTAGAACTGTATGCACTGTGAAGAAGAGTTGTCTAGGATAAAACTCAATGCAGTGAGTCTAATCTCATAAGCTCTGCTTGTTTGGTGTGGGGGACTATTCAGACACAAGCATATACAGTCAACACCATAGATACCTGCCAAGTACTCCTATTAAAGAGGAGTTACTCCTATTTCCGTTGATAAATTTCTGGTTTCCGAGTGCACATACCTTGCACAAAAGTACATTTGGTTCATTTTATAATCTTCTGTCCCATATTTATAACCACTAGAATTAATACATTCCTTGTTTATGCATCTAAATTCCCTTTAAATCACATTTAAGTGCATCTAGTGGCGTGTTTTAACTTCATCGCTCCTATTTTGGATTTAAATAACTTGGCAGGTATGCAATAACTAAGGGTATAGGTCATGCTTTTCACCAGTGTATTGTCCTTTAAAGAAAGTACGGCTGTTTGCATTTGAAGAACAATTTGACCAGAAAGTACAAGAAGTTGACGAAAAATACAAAAAGAAAATAGATGAACTGATGACACAGAATACAGAACTCAAGTAAGTGTACTATTTCATGAACACCCCCTAATAAGTCTTTACCAAGTTACAAAGGAAAGGGTTGTTACAACATTTATCAGAAATCAAGGCCTAAAATAAAATTTTGTTTGGTTATAGAGCAAAAAGTCTCCTACTGGAAACATTTTTTTATCACTGTCTTGTTCATTTGAGGCTCATACTCTCTAGTCACCATATAAAATGTCTGTTGGGACCCCTAAAGAATGAACGTCTAGAAGAAAGGGGTGTTCAATATTGATTCTGAATATTCAAAGAAGTAGCAATTATATATTGATGAAGCCAAAGCCTTGATTACATTAGCCACACAATTTGCTAAATGTACTCTGGTACTACTGAAAAACAAAATTACAAAATCAAGCATCCCTACAATTTGAATATGATATACATGTAATTGTGTTACTTATGTACATATTAACGACTATGCCATACTCTAACAATAGCCTAAATGGACTGTATCTTCAATGTGTAGATTTTAGCTGTTGTAAGATCAACAGATTTACCTCCCTTGTTAATGATTATTATATTTTGTATTTCAGACGACTGTATGTGGGTAAATGTGGAGAACTGTATGAAGAGAAAGTTTTATTTGAACGAGATCGAGTGGAACGTGTAATGACTGCCAAAGAAACTATGCATGTATGTACAGTAACCTCTTTGTACTCTAACTTCAATGTGACCCTGTACTCCATAAATATCTATGCTATCTAACTTTTCCTACATGTATGCTGTATAACTGGTTATTGACACTTGACTGTTCGCAACAATTATCCAAACTCTGTAAAAAGTTTTCTAACTGGTCAGTTCAAAGTAGTAACTTAAAATGTTTCAAACAGTTTGATAAGAATGACAGTACATGTATTTAAAACTGGACTTGGTACTGATCAGTTATGCAAAGTTTTGTTGAAACCAGACCAATGGTTACTGAGAAATAGCCAAGCCAAAATGTATATAAGGATCTGAACAAAGTGTGCGGAGATATAAGGCTGGATTCAATAATCTGTCATATCAGTCTAAAGTAGTAATATGACTAAAGGTTCCTTATAGATTAATAGGGAATCTCAGATTTGCATAACTAGACTTGGTACTAATCAGTCATTAATTTTAGGGAATTACAGCATTTTCATACCGTCCCAAACAGCATTAGTCAGTTAGAATAATGACTGTTTAAATGCTTGATCAATTTTTACAGTTAACATTTTAATGAAATTGGAAATAATATTAGCTCTGCTGTATGAATAAAAACAATTTTAATATGTACAGTACCAATATACTTCTTATTTTCAGTCAATGTTAAAATCCAAACACAAGGCAGACATTAGTTTAACGCCAGGTTTGAAGGAAATTGAAAACGAGGAGAGAGTTCCGAAAGTTCGACCTGGCAGTGCACCATGTACCAAATCTGAGACATTTACCGCGGCTCTGAGTGCTGGAGAAACGGACCATCTCCTATCAAAGGAGGACGAAAACGTTCGACCAACTGTGATTTTACCGGAGGATTCCGAGGAAATTGAACAATTGCGGAAATCTTTAATGAAGGAGGTGAATTCCATGACGAAAGAAGAACTCAATAAAACCGTTTCTGATACTGTATCGTGATTTAGTTTGTGCAACAAGTTGGTTTCTGTGTTTGTCCTTAGAGTTATCTCCCTTGCTCATATCATGTGACATACCATGTGACTATATATCATGTGTCGATCATGTGACTTTGGCATGTGACAATCAGAACAAGTTCCTGGTAGATTCTTTGTAGGACTTTTGGTAGTCTGTATAGTAGCAACTGTTTTGCTTTGAAACAATATGCATTTATACTAGCAACTGTGATCATGTGACTTGTGTGTTATATTTGCCACATCATGTAAATATCATTTGACATACATTGGGAATATTATTTGACCTTTCTCGAAATATAGAAGCCCTGGTGTCCGCTGCCTAAGCAAGGCGCTACTTGGTGCTTTCCACAGGAGGTAATCCATGCCTTCAATATTTAATTGAACGGGAGGTAACTGAATGAAGGCGCTCGGTACTGCTTTGCTTAGGCAAAGGACACCTGATATGACACACCATGTGAATTGTCATGAAACCTGTTAAGGCTTTCGTGTTTTCACTTTATGGCTTTAAATAATGAAAAGGTAACATATTATCAATTTAGTTTGTATTATAGATATATTTGACAAATCAGATTATTTTTGCATTTTCTCTTATTATAGAGAGGTGTTATACTGCTTGGCCAAATTTAAAGTGTTCTTTTGTTGGGTGTATTTCTTTCGTATTATTGCATGGCAAAATGAAACTGAGACATATGTAGATTTACCTACCTTGCCTGAGCATTGACCTAAGCACTTATGTATATCCTTTCTGCTTGATTGTCTAATGGCGAAGACATTTTGAATTCTTGAATTATTATTAAACTCTTAAATTATTATTCAATTTAACCCTTAATAAATTTATTATTATGTATTACCTTTACATTATTATTAAAACCCTTAAATTATTATCTGAAGTAAGATTGAATTTGACTTATTCATTGGAGCTAATGGTAGGGCACAAACTAAAGCAGCAGCGTCTAGCCACCCACGCTATAGTCAGACATAGAACAAGTCATCCACATTCCCAAAAATGGATGCTTCAAGCAAGCCTATGTACTCACTCTGCAATGAATGACACACTGTGGATTTTGAATTTTGTTCATAATTAGCCATAAAGGGAGGTAATTATAAGTGATAACGACACTGAAAGCCTAGCACAGATTTCAGATGTACTGACTTTTTTCTCAGTTTAATTTTGTTATGCTAATGATTGTTTTATTTAATATGATCTGTGATCTTTTATTCTTCAGTATTACTTGTAGAGATTTAGAGCTTATTAGAACTTTTTATATTATTTATATAATATTTTGTACGACCAATGTAATAATTTACTATTATTATCATTAATTTTATATATTATTATTTACTTTGTTTTAAATGCATAGATCTTTATATTTATTTTCATTTTATTTTGCAGATTAATTCTTGCGGTTAATTGATAACAGTTCATATGAAAAATATTACTTATAAATTTTGTTAAAGCTGAGCGCTGAATAATGTTGACTTTCAAATAGTGAAGTTATTTGCCCTAAGGTGAGGGCTATATAGCTTTTATTATGCTGTTAAGTCTTCGGTCTGCAAAGAAAAGCCATTTATGTGTGATAACAAACTTGGCTGACCCCTTATATCAATTTAGTGACCTTGACCTTTTGCTCTTGTACTCATCAGCCAATGATCCGTTTTATTTATTTTTTGTTACCAATTAACTATTTTTGCTAATTATAAGTTAATAGTGGTGTTATATTTTATGTAAGAGACAGCAAATTATTGTTTGTTTCCGTAATGTCATAAAACTTCAGGCCTGCGTACAAGGTAGAATCACGTTATGGGATGTTCATAACGTTTTCCTTATTCTACTTTGACCGCAGGGTAGGTAGGGTGGAATACTGGTGACAGGAAAGTAAAGTCCAGTTATGACTGTTAGTATAAGCATTTATACTTGTTCCACAGTGTCACTGTATTCTTACCCTAACTGGACTGTATATGTATGATTCCTGTATATGGTTCCTGCTAGAAACAAACAATGTGTAAATGTTTTTGTTTATGCCTAGATTTAAAAGTTATTAATTAACATCAGAATCACCTTTTCTTGCTTTATTTTATTGGTTTCTGTGCCTTTTTCCCCCAAAGTTTCATACACCCTCATAAATATTTAGAAAGAAATGAGAAGGTGCATTTGTACGGAAATTGTCGAGCCGATCGCAGAGGTGCAATTTTGTTTTTATAATTTACGACATTTACGTGCATTAATCATGTTCATACGGCTGTGTGGGTGACAAAAACAGCAGTAATGTATTGAAAGCATTTGAAATCATGCTTAAATTAAATATAAATCTTCGTTTAAACTTTACTTGGTAAAACGCTGTAAAAGGTAATAGTGGTTTTTAGAGTGTCCAAATTGATTTTTAAAACGGCCGTTAACCTTGTACATTAACCAATGAAAGTCATTGTCACACAATGTAAATTACGCATATCATTAGGACAAACATGGTAGTTCAACAAGACCACTAAAATGATGTTTTTATCCTCGATATTTGGATACTTGGTTTTATTGAAATGCACTTCTGTGATCAGCTGGACCAAGGATCTAAACTTTATGCATAACTTTTTAATGAATCAATCAATTTAGATGGAGTTTTGCATGGAAGTAGTTTTAACAATGTTGTGTAAGAATATAATTAGTTCTTGAATATATCGAAAGCAAATTCTTGTTTTTGATACTTTGGAAACCAATGTTTTTTAATGACAAACATACCGTACAATTGAAAAATGAAAACATGTACATGTTATGTTGAATACAGGTTTATTTTTCTGAATACAGGGTACAATAGTAAACATAATTATGGCAAGTTTCAAATTTTTAATTAAGGAGATAATAACACAATTTACAGATTAGAATATTTTGCAATAAAAAAATAATTTGTCATTTTTGCCTTTTGTCATACACGTATATACAAAAAGAACACCCAAGATAAATTATGACAATGTTCATAAAAATACACGAGAAGTGAAAATGTAACATAAATATAACATGAACAACATTTGTACATTATTTATCTATATATACACAAATTTATAGATTCGTGTGACCATGACGACACTGAATAATTAAAGAGAAGTTTAACGTAATTGCAGAGCTTCCTTTATAAAATTTTGCAAGGTTATATAATTCAATAATTTTGCTTTCAGTTGACATAATTGAATACATATGATATAATTGTCAACAATCACACTCCATGACCACCAAGCTCTGGTTCATGTCATCCAGGCCTTTACACCCATTCTCTTTCAACCCAATAAGGTAAGGTCTATTTGAAAGTTGTGAGAATTCCATACTAGTTGGCAGTTAGTTATGTTTTCATAGAAATCAGGTACATGCATCTGCTACAATGTTAGTCCTGACTAGGACGTGTACATGTTAAACACATGACGTAGACTTATTCAAGTTCGAACATCGTTACCACATCTTCTAAGTTTTTGGTAATAAACATCCTATTCAGTCCAGGATGAAAACACACAGAGAGTGGAGAACATTCCTTCACAACCACACCAACTTTCCTTCCATTCTCACTGAATTGTACCACATTATCATGGCCCCATCCAGTGGCAAGCACGTTTCCATTACCATCAGCACACACACCAGCAACTCCATTAATTTCCTTGTCTGAAACAGTACATTCATAATTTCCTGTTTTATCGAAGCACACAAGTCCCTTGTAAACATCTCCCACAATAATTCTGGTTTTATTGTCATTGAATGTTATATGCCTACTATAGCTGAAAAGTTTGTTACCTGTCTTGTCTTGTGAAATTGTCTTCAACAGGGTACCAGACATATCATAAATATAGAGTGACACACTGTTATCTGTTACATACAGTTTTCCGTAGTGGAAAGCTACACCATAACAATCATGAGACGTTTTTATTTGTCTCGACAAACTCATCTGGTTTCGAAGGGAAACAAACTGGATCATTTTCTCACATGCAACAACACTTTCTTGTTTACTGATATAACATACGCCAGCTGGACCACTATCAAAGGTACAATAGTCAATCACAGTCATCTTCTGTATATCAATACGTTTCAGTTTATTATTCAAGTAATCAGTGACAAGCAGTTGGTCATCTGGTGTCAGACAACATCCAATGGAATAGCATGTCTCAGAATCATCTGGCTGTTTGATGGGAATTTCTGTTCTTCTCTTGATCTTATAAACGTCGTGTTTCTTCCTTCCATGCGTCATTACTTGACCTATACCTTGTAAAGCGTCCATATGCTCCATCAATGATTGGTCTGGCATGAATGTTATCTGGTCATCTACAAGACTGCGTATTAGTTTGGTGTTCACTCGTTCGGCTTCTTGTATCTGTTCTTGTGCAATTTTCGAACAAACAAAATGTTGGGCTCTATTTCCATCGGATTCGTCAAGCATGTCATCTGTGGTCTTCAGTTTACCATATATACTATCGACTGTCTGTTTTTCGTCTAGTAGATCAGTTTTAAGTTTTTTGTAAACCTTTTCGACTTCTTGTCTTGACGACTCAGCTTTCTTTCTAAGAACAGCTTCCAACGCTTTCTCGAATGTGTTGACTTTATCCAACGCTTCTTTCTTCGTTTCATTCAATGTCTGAAGTTTGGTATCTTTAGATTTACTTACTGTTGTCATGGATACCATCATGTCTTTCAGTAAACCGTGTGTCTGTTTGCAGTCAGACATGTTAAATAAGGTGTCAATCATATCTGGTATAGAATGGACGAGACTGTCTTGACAGGACCTGAAACAGGATTCCATATTATAATATTGTGTATTACAAAACTTGTTCCAAGACTTATGACAATCATCAGAAGATGGGGACGATCAGTTTTTTTTAGTGTGATTTGTACTTAAGGGTTGGTATTTAATATTGATCTTACTTGACTTTAGAATAAAGACAACTATCCTTCTTCCCATCTTACAATTGAGCATAAATACATGCTAGATCTAGTATATAAGATGAGTATCAGTGTCATTGGAACAAAACCAAGGGGAGCAACTCCATTAGCCTTATTGTGTAACAAGTAGTAGATAGCTGAAATTTTGTCTTTGAGCGATCAAGTATATTTTCTTGTTTAGTTGTGAGTATTATTGCAGTATTTGACTTTTTGTGTTTTAAGTACTCGGACTGTTTAAGTTAAGTGCAACCTTCCCTGTCCCGATTTTCTAATACTATTTCTGTCAGTATTGATACAGTAGGTTTAAAGTGATTGTTAACACTAATACAATAGTTCATAATAGAAAACTATATTGTTCATGAATGATGTTCAGAAATCATAAACGTTGTAACTGCTGAACCGATCATATAAATCACATTGCATAAACGAGTCAATTTTCTGCAGGAGTACATGTTGAATTATATAGTACGACAATAAGTCATACAGTGATCAGATTTTACATGTGCTTTCAATAGCAATAAATGATACAAGTAGAATTTTATAGTAATCCGATAAGTCATAAGGTGTTTAGGTTTAGACGCTGTGTAAATACTAGTGCGAGATAAGCTGCAACCCTTAATACAAGTATTTAATATTCTTAATATAAACCTAGATGTCAACAAATGGAACATATATCTAAAAATAGTACTACGATTGTCTGTTTCCGTGAAAACGATTCGTTATCTAGTTGATTGTCTACGCGTAATTAAGCATTCTTTTTGATGACGTACATAGCCTTTATTTGCCAACCAGCTTTCTACTGAAACAATACAAAGGCGTCGGCCTCCAGTGCCCCCAACCCCGAGTTTGAACCCGGGACGCTAGATTAAATATGGTAAACGCCCTAACCGTGCATGTGTTAACGTATATGTACATCTAAAAATAAACTATACTAGTACGTACTTGTGATCTTTGGCAATACAAACGTAGCAGCCGATAGCATCATGGCCTTCACAATACATGTCCAATACTTTGCCTGCATGTTTGCTGCATCGTTCAGTAGGAAATTCTATTGGAGATGAACTCGCTTGATTTCCTTGGTTGACTTCCATCAGATTGTGATTCTCTAAAGCTGGAAACATTGTATGCACGTCAGTACATGACTGACAGCAATATGCACTGCACTCAACGCAATACTTTACTGCTTCTAATTTCTTGCCTTTTTTAGCACATGAAGTACACACAAAATTAAACGTTTCCTCCGACATTTTAAGCAGTGAACTTCCTCCGTACGCCATTGTTGATGTTTGACTTTGAACCCTACTTTCGGTTTAAAGATAGTTTGGAAATTCCCTACAAAAACGGGTATTGTGTAAATAATAACGACATATCAATTGAATCGTTATCGTCACAGCGTTGACGTACCTATGCATATATAGATTAACGATGTGTGGAAGTTTTCTTGTTAACGTGTTATTATATATATTTCATACATTAACAACGTTATCTACTCACCTGTTACCATATGGATCCTAAACTCTCAGTGTACTAACGATTACAGCATTCAGTTCTTTCTTCTCAATCGTGTTAAGGTTCAAGCACAGGAACCTGATATTTATATAAATGGCCCTTAAACAATAGCCAATACTCCTTTACCGACAAGCACCCATATAAAAAATAGCAGGAATGAAATGAAAAGGAAAGCAGCCCTGCCGCCTCCGCAAACATAGAAGCTCCCGTTCTAACAATGTGACACTTAAAAAACCGATCTAGACAGGGATTGATATCAAACATGTTATGTAATGCTTACACCATTCACATCTTACATCATAAGCACACGATAATCAACTGATTTCAACAGATTTCAAAATGGTTAGCATTGCATATGTTTGATATCAAACCCCGGTAACTGTCTAAACCGGATTTCTAGTTGTCACATTGTTAGAAAGGCAGCTTCTATGTTGGCGGAGGCTGTTGGGCTACTTTCCTTTTCGTTCCTGCTATTATTTATATGGGTGCTTGATAGTAAAGGGGTATTTGATAGTGTTTTGGTGCCATTTATATAAATATCAGGTTCCTGTGGTTCAAGTTAAGTGTCAATTTCCTCTTTTTTGACGCGGCAATTATTCGGCAGATTTAAAGGCAAATTATATTTTCCTACTATACAGCCATAGGTAAGAAAATCATTACAGAACACATTTTAAATTGACATATAGTGAAAATATAATCCAAAATGTTGCTTTTGCAACAACATACCATGTGCACAGGAAATTATCACTTATTTCAATGATTTGAACAGATTCCTTCACCCAATATGTTGCATTAACTCAACTTAAGGTAGTACAACCAATGAATCATGACAATATGCTTTGACAACACTACAATATGCATTAGGATCTCATAAAAATGTGAATAATGTCACAAACTTTTTTGGGAACTATTTTAAAGTATGGTGGTCAAGTGCCTGTGTGAAGTATTTATCTTATAAAAATGAGTTGCATAATCAATTATACTCTTTGAATTTTCGCCACTGAACATTAAATACACAAATTTAATTTAACAAAAAAAGGTTTAAATTGGCAAAGGTACATTTAAAAACATAACATTTCAACAAAAGTCGCTGCAGTAAGATGGAAGTCCCTGCCCCAACAGCGTACACGAGCATGCTTTGCCAATGAACACAATAGCCTCTAGACCATGCCACGGAGTTCGAGTTAGAGTGATCTGGGCGTTTTACGTAGGGGATCATATTTTTCTTACCTTTGTTTGTGATTCTATCGGTGGATAGCCGTCTCAACACGCGATCTCGGCCGTCTACACTCTCTGAACGATTGGACTACACCACACATACCACAGTCGTGTTCCCACGTGTACAGTGAATGCCAGAATGTTAAAAGATTGGTACACGTTTCTATACAGCCGCTCAAAAAATAGATACTGTTGACAGACATTATGTGCTCGATGGTAGTTATATTAAGGAACGGCTCAAAAACGTTTGTTTGAGTTGGGGCGATTTAAATAAGTAGGAGGCGTTAGGGCAAACATACCATTCTTTAAGGATGGCCTTACGGTCGTTCTTCCAGGGGCCTTATTCACCAACCATGTTAGTCTAAAACTCAGACTTAGACTTGAAAACCTTAATAATCACTGTCATTTCTTTACAATTGAATTTAACCTTGTGAATTTCTATCTGATTATTTGTTGTATCTATATCCATTTTTATTAAAATCGGTACATTTAATTATAACAGCATGAGAGCGAATACAATATTTGGCAATATAAAGTCTTAGTCTGAGTTTTATAACTTTGGTGAATAAGGCCCCTCTGTTGCGTAAAGTAACACCGTGTACACTCGTGTACGTTGCCAACATTACTTATATCGTAGGGAATGACATTAACATTTTACTATTTCTTTGAATTCAGTATGTATGTAGTTTTAAAGCGAAACGCTGCATTTAAAGTCAAACTTGAACGTATGCTGGCAGTCATGATAAGTTTTGCGATTCGTGAAATTTTTCATGTGCAGTTGTAAATGCAATTAAAGTTAATTACAAACAAAACAATAATGTTATTTTGTGAGCTGAGCGATTGCAATTGCAGAAAAGTAGGAATAACATAAACAAGATATTTTTTTAGGAATTTGGTGATTGTTAAGGTTTTTACATGAGTACATCCTCCTGTGGAAATTATACAAATTACACATATCAATATTTGAGTTGAGATTTATCTCAGATTGAGATGTTTCGAGAGATCGGGTCCAGGTTAATCGATCGTCTTTAATACACAACTAGTAAAAACGACCAACTTGTTGGTAGAGTACTGAGGGGAGACTACTTGCTAAGATTGATAACGATTTCGCTTGACGAGTTGTCCCCTTTGATATATCATGAGCCTTATTTACTAACATTTTAAACAATTTTGTCAAATGTCATCTTCACCTAAACCACTTGGTCAGGTTTGAACAATTGCTCATTGGGTGGACCTCTACCAAAATTCTTATGGCAATTATAATTAGAATTGACAAAGTCTATGCTGAAGTGTTAGAATTGAGAGGCGGTCGACTGGTACGGTTTAACAGCAATAAAATTCTATTCAACTTACAGACACAGTTACGTCCCCTGTGCAGTAAAAGAGCTAGTAGATTAAGAAGTGAAATTGACAAGATATTGGTAGCCGCATATGGAATGGCCAGGGTCAAACTGGGGAATATTGTGAAAATATGAGTTTGAGTTGAATATTTAGGATTGAAGAATTGCACAATGAATGGTTTTGGAGCGAGAAATTGGAATTAAAGACGATTATTGGAAAGAAATTGCTTTTAAGAAAAATTCGAAAGTAAGACTGCAATTCAGAAGAATATATACATAGAAATCAAAGCACTGAAGGCACTGAGATTTGCCAACATAGCTTAACTTATAAATGAGGGCCTAGTGATGAATTTCAAGGTTTGTGCTTTGAACATGTAAAGAAGGTAAAAAAAAGTCTGCAATTGACAAGAATATACATAGAAATCAAAGCACTGAAGGCAATGAGAATTGCCAACGTAGTTTAGCCTATACATGTGGGCCTATAGTGATGAATTTCAAGGTTTGTGCTTTGAAAATGTAAAGAAGGTAAGAAAAAGACTGCAATTGACATGACTATACATAGAAATCAAAGCGCTGAAGGCACTGAGAATTGCCAACGTAGTTTAGCCTATACATGTGGGCCTATAGTGATGACTTTCAAGGTTTGTGCTTTGAAAATGTAAAGAAGGTAAGAACAAGACTGCAATTGACAAGAATATACAAATCAAAGCGCTGAAGGCAAGAAAAAATTGTTATTTCATACTGTTTGCAGTTTCTTTAACACACTAGTCATAAATATAAATGTATGCATTGGTAAGTGTTGTGGGTAATCAGCATGCAGGTTTGCAGAGACTTTCAGCTTTACTGGTGGATGAAGATCTCAGGATACAATAATTCAAACTCAAGTGGGAACCCGGCATCCGTCCGAGCAGAACAACTGATCTTCTGTAAACTAGCTGTATATGACTTGTTGAGTTTTTTTATTCTTCTAGGCACATGGCATACACACAAGATTAAAGTGTGTGTGAAACAATGTATATCAAGCAAGAGTAACAAAGGACCATCACTCTAGGAGTTGATAAACAATCGGGACACCTCGGACTTTACTCCACGACTGATAAAGTAAGTCAAAATACATATAAATACATGCGAAATATACATCCTGAATATATATGTATAACTATGCTGACTACAGGTATATATGCTGACTATACATGATGACTATACATGATGCTGAATATACAGGATGCATACTGAATATACACGATGCATATACATGATGAATATACAACCTGAATATATATAATGAATATACGTGATGAATAAACGTGATGCATATACACGATTAATATACACCCTGAATATATATGTATAACTATGCTGACTATATATGCTGACTATATATGCTGACTATACATGATGACTATACATGCTGTATATACATGATGAATATACGTGATGAATATATGTGATGCATATACACGATTAATAAACACCCTGAATATATATGTATAACTATGCTGACTATATATGCTGACTATATATGCTGACTATACATGATGACTATACATGCTGAATATACACGATGCATATACATGCTGAATATACACGATGCATATACATGCTGAATATACACGATGCATAAATGTGATGACTATACGTGATGCATATACACGATTAATATACATGCTGAATATACACGGTGCATTTACATGATGACTATACATGTTGAATATACATGCTGAATGTACAGGGTGCATATACATGATGACTATACACGATGCATATACATGCTGAATGTACACGATGCATAAACATGAGGAATATACATGATGACTATATACGATGCATATACATGCTGAATATACACGATGCATATACATGCTGAATATACACAATGCATATACATGATGACTATACACGATGCATATACATGCTGAATATACACAATGCATATACATGATGACTATACACGATGCATATACATGCTGAATATACATGATGACTATACATGCTGAATATACTCGATGCATATACATGCTGACTATACATGATCAATTTACATGCTGAATACACAATTGACCTTTCATACATCTCAATAAATGGTTACCTCTCCTGAAAGGGGTCTTTTCGTCATTGAATGCAATGTAGTTTGGGGAGTTTGTTGAGCTATATATAAAGGTTGATGAACATAAGGTATAATATTATAGCACTTGGAGCTCATTGATATCAAAACATAGGAAATCTGCGTTAATATACCCTCAGAGGTTGGTCCATCAATAACATGACCCAAGGGAGCTCTTCGTACGGCCAAATTACGGACTGATAACGTACCTCACGCTCACCTTGTACATATCACAAGTGGGCCTACGTCGATGCACCAGAGTTGGCCAGGTTGAAGAAGAAGGTACGGACGGAACGGCATTTAACGTCGTCACCGGAAGTAGCATGAAAAACAGTTTGAAGTCGATTAAATTGGTCAGAATAATGAATATAATGGGCTAAAACAGAATGATCGGGATGATATATCAGTAGAAATTGATGAAGGAAAGGTAGATCTCTCGATTTAATGCGGCATTGGGACATGACACGGGGGAATAAAGGGTAGATCGGCGATTCAATAGGGCGGTACATTGGCGCAATATTGACCTGTTGATTGTTTTCAACTGGAGGGGACTATTGGTTTGCCGCCAGCCAGCGAGCCAGCCAACCCAGCCCAGCCAGCCAGCCGGTCGATTGGCTGGCTCAGCCAGTCAGTCCGTGCTAGCGAAAATATATTTAGGTGGCTGTTTTATATGTAGAAACCTGTTGAAAATAGTGAAAGCGAAAGTAGAATTTTCTTTTATGTGGCTAAAAGTTTCTTTTATGTGGCTAAAAGTTTCTTTTATGTGGCTAAAATTAGAAACGTAACTATCTTCATTCCGTACGGTGGCCACAATGAATACCCTCTCGTACGTCCGTCTGTCCACCTGCGTGGCCGCCTGCCTGGCCGACCTCCCGTCCGTCTGTTCGCCCGTAATCATCATTTTCAATGACTTTGGCGTTTACTAATGTTATATGAAAATAGAATCTTATATTCCTTTCCATTTTTATTCAGCTCGTTTTTTTAAAAATGGTGATGAATGAGCACTCGTTCATGATCCTCTATATATAATAATGCATATTATTGATTGTTTGACAGGTTGTGGTTTGAACTCACTCCCGATTCCACATAAAGGAGGATGAGCAATGTCATCGTTGTCCATTCGTCTAAGAATACAAGCATTTCCTAGAGTACCATCTACGCAATCATTTTGGATCGTAACCCTTCAACTGTTCGAAATGTAATTACGTTTGCGTGAACAAGTCTTCGCTGAACTCAAACATGAAGTCCCATACTGACGTCTATCAGTACAGGTGAATATACTTAAATACTTTATATAGGGATTAACCTTTATAGGACCATGACGATTTCAATATTTGAAAACTGGCTAATCGATGATATGAATAGAATCGGTTAATTGGCCGCCATGTTGATCAATCGTAACTACTCAGACATTATCGTAACCCTAACCCTACTGAGTACTGTAAAATTCCTGATGCATCTAACAGTACTAATATGAACTGAGGCACTGCCTATCTTGGGGATTCATCTTACTGTTGCTGCAGCCCAATTACATTTACTGTACACATGGTATAGATATTTTTCCTTGTTGAACAAGGACTTTCATTGTGTAGTCAGTTATTTCACTGATAATTAAGTAGAAAACTTTAGGCCCTCCTGCTTTTCACTCGGGACTTGTGACCCGACGTTGGTGAGTTACCTAATGTTGTTTTCGTTACATTTGTGAAAAATATATGTGTACTTGTATAACCTAGAAACGAAACAAACACCTCAATTTGTTTTCACCTTCAGAAATCTTACACAATATAGTTTTATGGAAAACAAAGATGTTTGCAAAACATTGTTCCTGTGACCTTGACCTTTGACCTCAAAACCAACCAATAGGGGTCATCTGTTTTTCCTGGCAAGCCTCTGTGTAACATGTGACTATTCTTGGCCAAAGCATTCTTGAGATATCGAACAGAATATATTAGGTCTAGCAAGGGACACGTGCAAAGCAATTAGCCGAATTCTATAACAAGATGGCAGCCAGAGCTATAAATAGAAAAATCTTTCAACGACTTCTTCTCCTTAACCACTTGGCTGATTTCGATAAAACTTTACAGGAATGATCTTTGGGTGACCCTTAACAAAAATAGCTAAATTTGTTCCACTCCGCTGAACTAGTTGGCCACCAGAGCTAAAAATAGAAATATCCTTTTTTCAGCGACTTCTTCTCCTTAAACGCTTGACGGATTTTGATAAAACTTCACTGGAATGATCTGTGGTTGAACCTTAACCAAAATAGCCAAATTGTTCCAGTCGGCTGAACAAGATGGCCACCAGAGCTAAAAATAGAAATATCCTTTAAATGGCTTCTTCTCCATAACTGCTTGATGGATTTTGATAAAACTTTACAGGAATGATCTTTGGTTGACCGATCACCAAAATAGCTAAAATCGTTGTGGTCCGCTGAACAAGATGGCCGCCAGAGCTAAAAATAGAAATATCCTTTGTATGACTTCTTCTCATTTACCAATTTCTTCCAACGACATCTCCTCCAAAACTACTTGGCCAATTTCAACCAAACTTGTGACCCTCGTTCAAATCAGCTAAAATCGTTCCGCTCTGATAAACAAGATGGCCGCCAGAACTAAAGATAGAAAAATCTTTAAACAACTTCTTCTTAACTACTTGACCAATTTTGATAAAACTTTACAGGAATGATCTTTGGGTGACCTGTAACCAAAATAGCTAAAATTGTTTAGATCCGCTAAACAAGATGGCCGTCAGAGGTAAAATAGAAATAACTCTTTGTCTCCCGCCTGCCCGTCTGTCCGTCCGTCAACAACTTCCTCAAATGGCATCTTCCCCTAAACCACGTGGTCAAATTTGAACAATTGTTCATAGGGTGGACCTCTACCAAAATTGTTGAAATGGTTCCGGTATGTTAACTAATTAGGTCATGGAGCTCCAAACAAAATGTGGTTTTCAAATGCAAACTTCATAAATCCAGGGCTTTGATATTCGGGATGCAGCATCATCTAGTGTTCTCCTACCGAGACTTTTCGATTAATGCCTCTGATATCAAAATTAGCTCCGCCCTGAAGGTCACCATTTTACGTAGACTCAGTGTAGTTATCACTTATAATTACCTCCCTTTATGGCTATTATGCACAAAATTCGAAATCCACAGTGTGTCATTCATTGCGGAGTGAGCATATAAGGCTCACTTGAAGCATCGATCTTTGGGGATGTGGATGGCTTGTACTATGTCTGACTCTTTCGTGTGTGGCTAAGCGCTGCCGCTGTAGCTGCGTGGCTTTGGTTTGTGCCCCTCTATTTACTTTTCACTACAGCAGGTGTTATGTGCTGTGTGGCGGCTGTAAAAAATTGCCCCGTACTTCACGTCAGTGTAGTTATCACTTATGATTACCTCCCTTTATGGCTAATTATGCACAAAATTCGAAATCCACAGTGTGTCATTCATTGCGGAGCGAGCATACAAGGCTCGCTTGAAGCATCCATTTTTGGAAATGTGGATGACTTGTACTATGTCTGACTCTTGCGTGTGTGGCTAGGCACTGCCACTGTAGCTGCGTGGCTTTGGTTTGTGCCCTACTGTTTATTTAGGGATAACATACAAAACTATTCTCGTCTAAAGCTCCAATGCATAAAGCTTTGATATTGGGTATGCAGTATCTGCTAGTGGTCATAGATATATAATTATATCTTCCAAATTATGCCCCTGGGATCAAAATTGGCCCCGCCAGGGGTCACCAGTTATACATAGCATTACTAGTATATATATGGAAAGCATACAAAAGGCTTCTAGTCTGTAGCACTACACTGTGTGAGCGACCTTGGGCCCAAACTTCTTTCGTTATATATAATAAGCTCTTTATATTAAAATAATAAGTCAGAGACCATACAATACATAAAGCAAGTGACAATTATTGAAACCATGTAACTTGTTTGCTGAACATAAGTTTATTTTCTGAATACATGATACAAATATATGGGGAATTTTTTGTAATGAGAAAATATATAATACAGGTTTCAATTTATTGGCAATCAGCCAAACATTTGCCTTTGGTAATCTACAAAAAAGTATGACAAAAAACTACATAATATACAAAATCAAACGAGAAATGAAAAGATAAACTAACATGAAAACCATTGAGATACCTTGTATCTATATATACATACACACATGAATAATTATAATCATGACAACACATTGAGGAATTAAAGGGAAAATTTAACATAAAAGCTGAGCTTCCTTAATCAATGTTGCAAGTTTATATATACAATTTTGCTTTCAGTTGAAATAATTGAATACATATACATTTGTAATACAAATGTCAGAAATCACACCCCACGATCACCAAACATTGATTCATGTCATCCAGGCTTTTACAGTTACTCTTGTTCAAGCTAATAAGTTGTGTTTGAAAGTTGTGAGAAAGTTCATGCCAGTTATGTTTCCTGCTTACTAGGACATGCACATTTTTGTAACACATGACATTGACTTATTCAAGTTCATACATCTTTACCACATCACTGTTGTATTTGGTAACAAACATCCTATTCAGTCCAGGATGAAAACACACAGAGATTGGGAAACTTTCCTTCACAACCACACCAACTTTCCTTCCATTCTCACCAGAGACACACCCAGTGGCAAGCACGTTTCCATTACAATCAGCACACACACCAACAACATTGTCAATTTCCTTGTCTGAAATACTACATTCATAATTTCCTGCTTTATCGAAGCACACAAGTCCCTTGTTAACATCTCCCACAATAATTCTGGTTTTATTGTCATTGAATGTTATATGTTTACTTTTGCTGAAAAGTTGGTTACCTGTATTGTCTTGTGAAATTGTCTTCAACAGGGTACCAGACATATCATAAATATAGAGTAACACACTGTTATCTGTTACATACAGTTTTCCATCGTTGAAAGCTATACCATAACACGAATGAGACGTTTTTATTTGTCTCGACAAACTCATCTGGTTCTGAAGGGAAACAAACTGGATCTTATTCCCACATGCAACAGCACTTTCTTGTTTACTGATACAACATACGCCAACTGGATAACTATCAAAGGTACAATAGTCAATCACAGTCATCTTCTGTATATCAATACGTTTCAGTTTCTTATTATCTTGATCAGTGACAAGCAGTTGGTCATCTGGTGTCAGACAACAACCCCTGAAATAGCATGTCTTAGAATCATCTGGCAGTTTGATTGGAATTTCTGTTCTTCTCTTGATCTTATAAAGGTCGTGTTTCTTCCTTCCATTCGTCATTACTTGGCCTATACCTTGTAAAGCGTTCATATTCCCCATCAATGATTGGTCTGGCATGAATGTTATCTGGTCATCTGCAAGACTGCGTATTTGTTTGGTGTTCACTCGTTCGGCTTCTTGTATCTGTTCTTGTGCAATTTTCGAACAAACAAAATGTTGGGCTCTATTTCCATCGGATTCGTCAAGCTTGTCTTCTGTCGTCTTCAGGTTACCATATATACTATCGGCTGTCTGTTTGTCGTCTAGTAGTTCTGTTTTAAGTTTTTTGTAAACCTTTTCTACTTCCTGTCTTGACGACTCAGCTTTTTTTCTAAGAACAGCTTCCAACGCTTTCTCGAACGTATTGACTTTATCCAACGCTTCTTTCTTCGTTTCATCCAATATCTGAAGTTTGGTATCTTTAGATTCACTTACTGTTGTCATGGATACCATCATGTCTTTCAGTAGACCTTGTGTCTGCTTGCAGTCAGACATCTTAAATAAGGTGTCAATCATATCTGGTATGGAATGGACGAGACTGTCTTGACAGGACCTGAAACAGGATTCCATATTATAATATTGTGTATTACAAAACTTGTTTCAAGACTCATGACAGCCATCAGCAGATGGGGACGATCATTTTTGTTAATATGATATGTACTTAAGGGTTGGTATTTAATATTGATCTTACTTGACTTTAGAATAAAGACAACCATCCTTCTTCCCATCTTACAATTGAGCATACATACATACTAGTATATAAGATGAGTATCAGTATCATTGAAACAAAACCAAGGGGAGCAACTCCATTAGCCTTATTGAAATTTGGTCTTTGTGCTAACAAGTATATTTTCTTGTTTAGTTGTGTTTAAGGCATTGTACCGCGTTATTGCAGTATGTGACTTTTTATGTTTTCAGTACTCGGGCCGTTTAAGTCAAGTGCAACATTACCCGTCCCGATTATTTTCTAATACTATTTCTGTTAGTATTGATCAAGTAGGTTTAAAATGATTGTTAACACTAATACAATAGTTCATAATAGAAAACTATATTGTTCATGAATGATGTTCAGAAATCATAAACGTTGTAACTGCTTTAAACTGAACCGATCATATAAATCACATTGCATAAATGAGTCAATTTTCTGCAGGAGTACATGTTGAATTACATAGTACGACAATAAGTCATACAGTGATCAGATTTTACATGTGCTTTCAATAGCAATAAATGATACAAGTAGAATTTTATAGTAATCCGATAAGTCATAAGGTGTTTAGGTTTAGACGCTGTGTAAAGATAAGCTGCAACACTTTATACAAGTATTTAATATGCTTAATATAAACCTAGATGTCAACAAATGGAACATATATCTAAAAATAGTACTACGATTGTCTGTTTCCATGAAAATGATTCGTTATGTAGTTCTTTTTAATAACGTACATAGCCTTTATTTGTCAACCATCTTTCTACTGAAACAAAACCCCGGCACCGGCCTTCAGTGCCCCCAACCCCCAACCCCGAGTTTGAACCAGGGACGCTAGATTAAATATGGTAAACGCCCTAACCGTGCATGTGTAAACGTATATGTACATCTAAAAATAAACTATACTAGTACATACTTGTGATCTTTGGCTATGCAAACGTAGCAGCCGATAGCATCATGACCTTCACAAAACATGTCCAATACTTTGCCTGCATGTTTGCTGCATCGTTCAGTAGGAAATTCTATCGGAGATGTACTCGCTTGATTTCCTTGGTTGACTTCCATCAGATTGTGATTCTCTAAAGCTGGAAACATGGTGTGCGCGTCAGTACATGACTGACAGCAATATGCACTGCACTCAACGCAATACTTTACTGCTTCTAATTTCTTGCCTTTTTTAGCACATGAAGTACACACAAAATTAAACGTCTGGTCCGACATTTTATCCCCTGACATTTTAAGCAGTGAACTTCCTCCGTACGCCATTGTTGATGTTTGACTTTCGATTTCGAAATAGTTTGGGAATTCCCTACAAAAACGGATATTGCGTAAACGGATATTGGGTAAAATAATAACGACATATCATTTGAATCGCTATCGTCACAGCGGTAACGGTCACAGCATTGATGTACCTATGCATTTATATATAGATTAACGGTGTGTGGAAGTTTTCTTGTTAACGTGTTATTATATCTACTTCATACATTACCAACGTTATTTCCTCATCTGTTACCATATTGATCCTAAACTCTCAGTCGACTGACGATTACAGTATTCAGTTCATTCTTCTCAATCGTGTTAACCAATGCACACTATTTTCAGTACACGCCACATTATTCAAAGTATGAAATAAGATATTATAATGGTCATATTACCGTTCAAATGTCTTCTTGAATACCTTCTTGAATGCAAGGAACTTCTCACGAACCTTTAAGCTTTCCTACTTCTTACATGGACCTTATATAGCTTTCTGCTTCTTATTAATTTATGAACCATTTAAGGCTATATCGCCCCCTCAACTCCTTCTTTAAACTGATCGGGACTTGACGTACGTTTCTGTGATTAACGGAGTATTACTACTACAAGGGGTTGTCTATCCTGAAATCGAAGTGTTATGTTGACAATGCCTAATTGGACAAACATCCCTGGAAACTTCTTCTTCATTATTCTTCACCTGTTCCAAAACACTTGGAGTGAATCGACCCTTTAGACTGATAATCATGTAGCTTCGGTGTTTGATTTATAGTAAGTTATAGTGACATCTGTCACAACTGTATAAAAGTACCGTACTGCATTCTGCTAATAAGTTTACGTTTCTATAATGCATCGACAGGTAGGCACTTAAGCGGGATTTTCACATTCATAAATGAGTACACTCAACCGCTTTAAAAACGCACCACATATGAAATATCGGTTTTAGTGATGAAAATGTCAATCTATGGTTATTTATTTGTTTATTAGTTTAAAATAAATTATGATATCGATAACACAGTGACCCATGAAAGTGAAAGTCACAATTTTAAAAGCAATTATAAGAGCCCGCTACATTGATGCATGTACGTGGTTTCTGCTCCTACAGAAAAACATTATTTACGTAACAGGATAGTATTATGTTCGACGTGATGTTTCTAACCATCCAAGCAAAGCTTAACTTGAATTATACATGTTATGTAGCTATGGCTGTCTGGCTAATACCATACGACTGAGTGCGGTCCAGATATGCGCATTATGTGAATTAAGATGGATTCCAAGCCTTATTTAAACTTGAAATCTTGGTTATGAGCATCAGACTGTCAGGATATTTCCCGTGGTGCTTATATGGCACCTCAAATCAACACTATGAAGGAGCTTGAAGAAAAAAGTTTGGACATTCGGCTCCAAACGGGAGAAAGTCGTTAAAAAGTGTACTAAAATGATTTTCCTTTTTATTGACAATTATGAAAAGAATAGTTATGAAAATGCAATAATGTACTTTTGGCTTGTTTATTGACCCCCGACATGCTTTTGACACCGTGTACAGCCATGCTGAACCAATTACAGTGGCACAACCTGTGTCAAGTTTCCTCATAGCTCGGGCTCAATACCTTTAGCTTGTTTCATCCAGGTCGGTCTTTGACTGTGTCATTCGCTAGGAATCGATGTTCTAAGCCCACACTCGATGTGTGGAGGTAGCTGAAACGCCAGGCTAAGGTACCGATGCTCTTTTCAGTTGGAAGCGTAGGCACAATCATCCGAACGAATAGTCGAGATATTCGCAGCATAAAACTACCATTAGCAAATACTGCTTCTGTTGTTTTTTTCAATGTGTAAACCAACAGCGTACAGTTTAAAGTCACTGCACGTGCAAAACATGCATAATCAATTCGGTATTCCGAATGAAAACAAAATCGTTTTATTTAATAAGGTCAAGCTTATGAACTGAACAAACCCTGTAAACTATAAATTTTAGCAAAAAATGATTTTTTGACAAATTTTGATTATTTTCAATGGTGGTGCGTTTTTAAAGCGATTGAGTGTAAGTGTTGAGCCGCGTCATGCAATTTTAGGCCTTCGGACAATGACGTTACAACGTCATAAATGACGTCAGAAATCCAGACGTAACGCATGCAACTGAATACGTTCGTAATATCGTAGACTGGTCCCCGGTCTGAATATTCACAATATCAGACCGGTATTAGCTAATTCGACCTTGACCTTCTTCAGTCAAGTGCACGTTGTCAACAACAAAAATGGCGTCGATTTGGCGTCGATTCAGGCAACGTGTAGCCTTTTAAGATGATTTCTAGCTGATATATCGTTAAGAAGGGGGAAATAACGTCAAAACGATGGCTCATTGAGGTGTTATGGCTTGAGGAGCTTCATGAAGCGAACACTGGACTGTTAGATAAAGGGTAGGAATTTTGGTTTTCAGTCAAACTTTCCAAAATAGTTGCAACGGCGCAAAGTATTCAGAATTCATAATGTCTGATATATTCATTTAGCGAAAGGCATGCCACTGCGTGAAATAAATCATTGAATAGAGAAGATATTTTAAAGTAGCCTGACTGACTGGCAAGTCACAGGGATGTTTGGTTGTGGGGGGATGCACTGCACCCCCATAATTTGTCACGCTAATCTGTCTCACTGGATAACTATAGCTAAGCTGGCTTGACAGGTTAAGAACTAAAAAGCAGCTATACAACAGCAAGCTTATATACATGTCACCAGTCAGTTGCAGCCAGATGGGCCAGGATTTTTACTTTTGGGTTGTCAAAACCTCCACCCTTCCACAGATCTGCGGGGGATAACTGGTTTTTCCCTCGGCCCCTGACAACTAAATATTGTCCCAGGGTTTTGATTCAGAGAAAATTTCCCGACATTTCCCTGGCAGTGCGGAGGCAGCTGTAAGTGTAATGTAAAAACATGGCCTTTTCCCCAGCTATCGTCCATCCCCAGGGATGGGGGTCCTTGGATGCAATGACTGGTGGATTATTTCTGTGCCTCATGTGGGATTTAACCCTTTAAGCATAATTAACTAGAAGATCATAAAATTCCTGACTGATGTCATCATGATTGAATCAATATGCTATGTTACTTTCATGTAATCATCAAATAATCCCTAGACTCATTTAGAGCTCTCCTTCTTGCTGCAGCTGTTAAATGAAATTGGTCCAGGGGACACAAACTTTATAGAATAGACATGTATTCACTTTTAATGTAAACACCTCAACGACACATTATAATTAACATTTCATTTTTATAGTTGTTTCAATGTTTGGTTTTAGATACCTTACCAGGGCACAGTTTTGGAAAATGATGAACTGGAATGTCACTACCTGATGCTGAGATAGAGTCTAAGAATTATGGGACAGCCATCTTTCAGCAATGTCGCTAACACCACCCAATGAAGTATAAAGCAGACAGGTGAGAATTGGTCCTTTACTCCAAAATAATTACAATTTGGCCTTCATTTGAATTAGTTAAATTAAAATCTTGATAATAAGACTTCCTGTGGGAGTCAAGATCCATATCACGGTGGTCTTGAATATGTTTTATTTATAATAATTCAAAATACAGACTGTAACAGTAGAGATGACATAATACTTAAAATTAAATCAAAGAAATGGTGTCTTGATGTATTTGATGGCCTTTTTTAGGTTGACTTAGTTTTAGTGAACGCTATGGTCCAGTGCACGAACCTGTTGTGTTCATTGTTCCATTGCTGGTCTCATGCAGGTGAAACTTTGACAAAAATGTTGATTTCCCTTCCCAAGTAAAGAAATTGCTGGTTCTGTGTGAACGGGTTTGTTGATGCTGGATGTACAGTCCAGGAAAACCTGCTAGGTGACTGCGAATCGGTCAAAGGCCACAGTTTATAACTAAAAATTGTTGAGAAATATTGTAAAGCTTACTAAAGTTAGTTTTAATGAGTTTAATTTTGTTATTATAAATAACCCATTATAGATAAACTTTTAATAAAGTGTTAATTATTTTTTTCAGATGGGATGCTTCAAATCAGCACATATATAGCTTCAAGTCATTGGTTGGAAACTTCATTCAAGACAACAAGTTAAATTACCCTGCATTTGAGGAGTTTCTTTATTAACAAAATTTCTTGAACTGTGGAATGTACCAGCACCAGTTGTTTGAAGATTGTAAAAACGGACTATTACAGGGACTTAGAAGATACTTTATTAAGCCCCCTTGTTTGACTTAAGACATGTTGGTCACTTGAGGTACTTGTATTGTGTAAACTATTACCATCACATTTAGGGGCATTTGTCCCTTACAGTGTCAAAGTTGTCTTCCAGGAAATAATTCTTAGTACATTCTCTATAATTCACCGGAAGAAGACACAAGATTTGTCGAAACGTTGTGAAGTAAAACTATATATATCAGTGAAGTTTGTTGCAAGTCTATCAGACATACACCTGTAACTATTCAAGCTTGTAACAATGTTTGTCTAGATGAAGTTCTATGTATATTTTGAATAAGGGCCATTTGTAGTAAAAACTTATAGGTCATAATTATAAAAACCTCGTGTATGCACTTGGGCTGTATTTTGCTCTGAACATCCATAATTATTGGTCAGAATGTTTTAAGCCCACCTGTCACTAAGTGACTAGGTTTGCTTTTGTGATCACTCTCTGTCTGTCAACAATTTGTTTATGTGCACTCTATGCACTCTAGAGGCAATAGTTTTGATCCAATCTTCAGGAAACTTGGTCAGAATGTAGTTCTCTATGAAATCTAGGTCAAGTTCTTAACTGGGTCATGTGGGGTCAAAAACTAAGTCACTAGGTCAAATCTTAGAAAAACCTTGTGTTCACTCTTGAGGTCCCAGTTTTTATCCAATCTTCATGAAACTTGGTCAGAATGTTGTTCTCAATGAAATATAGGCCAAATTTAAAATAAGGTCATGTGGGGTAAAAAAAACTAGGTCACAAGGTCAAATCTTAGAAAAGCATTGGGTACACAACTCAGGAGGCAAATGTTTTGATCCAATCTTCATGAAACTTTGTCAGAATGTCATTATCCATTAAATCTAGGTCAAGATCATAACCGGGTCATGAGGGGTTGAAAACTAAGTCACTAGGTCAAATCCTAGAGAAACTTGTATCCTCTCTAGAAGTCACAGTTTTGTTCCAGTCTTCAGTTCCTGATCCAATTTTGCAAAACCTTGCTTTCACTCTAGAGGCAATAATTCAATCTTCATGAATCTGGTCAAAATGATACTCACTATGAAATTTAGGACAATTCAAAACTAGGTTATGCCACATTAAAAACTGTCAAATCTTACAAAAGCCTTGTGATTACTGATAGAGGTCAAAATGTTACCCTCAATAAATCTCTTTCATTTCCAAATTGAGTCATGTTGGGGCAAAAACTAGGTCTAAGGTCAAATAAAAAAAAAATGTGTTCACTCTAGAGATCAGTTTTGATCAAATCTTCATGACACTTGGTCAGAATGCAATTCTACATAAAATCTAGTTTGAGTCTGGGTAATATCTGATCAAGAACTAGATCAAATCTTAGGATAAACCTTGTGCTCACTGTAGGGACCCCTGTTTTGATCCAATCTTCATGAAATATGGTCAGAATGTATGTTTTACTGATATCTAGATCCATGCTCGACAGGTGAGCCCATAGCCTCTTTTTTAATGAGATATAGGATGATTAAGCGCATAGGTCAGTCGAATAAGGCCATCTTGTTTATTGATTTAATTTACACAATTGTTATTTTGTTGACATTCGTTTTCTTGAAAAATAAAATGGTGTTCATCAAATTGCATTTCTTATGATAGTACATTTTGTAGAACAATCTATTTTAGCTCCCCTCTTACAAAGTGACAAGGTGAACTTTTGTGATGAACTCAGTCCACCTTCCAGCTGTATCTGCACTTTTGCTTGCCACACACCAGATAATACAACTTTAGCCCAATGATTATGAAACTTTGTCACAATGATAAGCAAACCAAGTTCACTATATTGGTTCATCTGGCTAGTATGCTAAATCATAGACAATCCAAGAGTATGCGATAGATGCTGCATTTTGTCTTGAATTTCCTACAATTTTGATCACATAAGTTTGCATATTAGTCAATTACTATGACGGACAAGCTGAAACAGTATACCTCGCTGCAATTGTGCAGGGGCGCAGTTGCAAGTATGTCTTTAAGAAACATCGGTGAACTCCTTTGATAAGAGACAACTAGAAAGAGACTGGAATGTTATCTCTGCAGGACTGGTTTGGTCACATAAGCCTAGTGTTCATGTAAGCCAAAGAATAATGTGAAACTGATACATGCTGTTTTTCTTCACACAGTGTGTAAACAGCAGATTTCAAAAAAGTATAGCACAGAGAATTTGACTTGATCCTTGACCTTTAATTAGCATTATTTAACAGATAACATCTTGTTTATAATTATTCATAACCCCCATTGCCCATCAGCAGGAGTATCACAAAGATGTGCGAGCTGTAATACAAGTGCAAATCCCTATATTGCAAAGTTTGCTTTTGGTGTGTGATATATTCAATGCAAGAACTTTGTTATATATTCATGCATAAAAGTTCAGATCAGGTCATAATCTCTGCACTATAAACTCAGTCCTAAACTAAATCTGTGTCCATTCAACAGACTAATACATGCCCAGCCATCAAAGGGCCATAATTCTGGTAAAAAATCTAAGCGCTAATTCTTTCCTTCATGCACATCTACACTACATGTTACGGTTGTTCATATGTGAAATCCTGCAAAAACTGTAGGAGGAGTTGCATTCACAAGAATCCGTCTAAGAAAAGACATGTTGAAAGCAGTATACCGTCCTTAAAATGTACAGGGTGTATCATAAAGTTATCACTAAGAAACTGACTTTTGGTCTAATTCAGTAATAGTGACCTTGGCCCATTTTCAATTATGAGCAGCAATTCACAAAAACTACAAATACAACAAGCATCATTTCTAACTAACGTTATTGTCAAGAAACCAATAGAGGGACAGACAAGCTCACTTTAATATACATGTACACCCAAACTTCTTTTTGTGGGTATATGTTGATAGAAGTTTATTACCTCCCCTTAAAATGCATTTTGTACAAAAATATAAGGATACCAAATATGTTACAATAATTTCACCTCTTTCACCTGTTTAATTTTATTTCCCAAATTTGAATGTGAAGCAAATGTTAAGCGTTTTGAAATGGTGAAAATGCAGCAACAATAGGTATACAGGATGCTAGTATATTGACAATAACCTGAGTTGGAAAATGAAGAAGAAAGATATACAAAGTTTCATTTTCAATATATTTGTGAGTTCAATAAGCACCACACTACAATTAAGCAGTTATATTTATGCAATTTAAGTATAATGAGATTATAAAAGGTAATACATATGTACCAGTGTTTTTAAGCAGAAAGGCATTATCACAACAAGGTTCTTGACATAGCAACCTTCTACATATTAATTGACTTACTCTTCACAGTGATAAAGAATCTTTAATTTCAAGACAACCCTTCGGATAAATACCGCAAAATTGGAACTGAAGTGCATACATATTTCTGATAGAGTTACCAGCTTTAGTATAAATAATGTGGTAATCACTGCCATCAAATATGTTGACTGTTTGAATTTCAAGTGATTACCTTTCACAGCAATGATTAAATTAACCACAGGGTCAATAACAAAGGGGTAATAACATTGTAAAAAGCGAATCACTGGGTAACCTATAATTTAACAAATAAAACTAATATATTTCTACAATGTTTCAAGAACATATCTGATTGTTATTTGAAATTGATGTTTTTGTTCAAAAACAATAACCAACATTTTTAAGTCATAAGACCAAACAACAACTCAAAAAATACATATCACAAAAATGATCAAATGGTAACTTATAAGGCAAATTTGTAATGAATAATCAAATTCAGATTTAAAATGTTTATGCCTTAGAATTACATCAATGTATTTAAATGTGTGAATTTAACTTTTAAATCAAAACAACTTAAATTCATGAGGTATATATTGTATATTATTGTTTATACATAAACATTATTTTAGTGGACACAGTTTATCAGAAATGCTGGATCCTGCAGAATAGAGATATTTTCACTCAGATCTTCAGATGTATATGTTGTTGAAACCGCTACTTCCGAAGAAGCTCTGAACTACTGAAGAGACCTGAAATATCAATAATTTCTTAAACATTAGGAACAAAGAAAATCACTAATTTTAAAGCAATTATGCATCTTAAATTGATAATGATGACATGAGCTTGATATTAGTAAGTTATTTTGAATAACTATTTATTCATAAACTTTTTGGCCACGACATTAAATTATAGTAGAAAACTTTAAATATTTTATAATCATAATTTGTTTTAAAAAAGCACATGTAAAATGTTTGAATTAACATTGCAGTATAACCACATAGACATTTAGTCTTTACTGTTTCAGATATTTTACTTCATTTTAAACTAACCTTACCTTAATACCAACTGAATAATAAAACAAACTAAACATAAGATCACAATTTAATTTAATTTATTGTGCTCATTTTCACTGTTTTGCTATTTATCTAAACTCAATGTTAACAGGCAATCATAAAAATGAGACCAATGTAGTGTTCTTACTATTGAGGTTTTACTATACATAGATATTGTGCTCACTATTTGTGTCATACTTACATATGTTACACCCTGTATTTGATTGATGCATCAGAAAATATCAAAATGATTCTCCATGGAGTAAAGGTTCAGTTAATAAAAAAGTTACCTTGATATTCCTTTACTGGTCTAACTGTACTATCCAAGAAGGATTTTTTAGTATTCCTAGATCTTTGGCCAGTTGTACACTTGACAACGTAAATTTGGTGCAAGATAATAGCAACAATGATCCATTTAGCCTGAGTTCTGTAAAAAATACAAGCTTCATTTAATATTTCTCAATCACATCACAAGCCATAAATTTAACAAACAGCAGCTTATGTATAAGGATTTATCAAATTCTTAATTAAATGTTCGTTCTAGATCAAAGAAATTCAAGAACTCTATTGAGTTAATGACATAGATTTCATCAGCCGAGTAAGCAATCATGGTGATCAGATGATAGATCCATCTAGGCTGGCTTTCATGTTGCTTCATCTCGTCTAAGCCAGAGACAACCAGACGTTTGCTAGATGGCCTTGTCAGGTGCATGTATTGCAGAATTGCTCATAATATGATCATAAATGACTAATATTATAATTGAAATCATTTGTGAAAGAATAAGGATAATATGAAACAATGTATTGTCCATTGAATGTAACTTACTTGGAGTCCTATACTGTTACTTCAACCCCTCATTAATCACTGTGAAAATCATCTTATTTCTTCTAACCTAAAATGAACAATTTCATAATTGTTTTTACCAGTATTCAGTGACTAAAGTTAACCCTACAATTATCCCTACAATTTCAACCTCTATTGTGCAGTACTGTATATAGGATTTTAAAGGAACTACACTGCAGTTGGTAAATTGCCAAATTGATCAATTTAAAGCTCTCTTAAAATCGCATTGTTTTGGCTCAACCGACCTAACATCTTTATATACAATCTAGACTTATTCATCGAGAAGAAAAATAATAGTATGACATCAGTTTATTACCTTTTAAACCCCTAAAATCTGTTGTGTGACTAACGCATTAAAATATATTTAACGTCGTTACAGAGTGTAGAAATGCATAAATACCTAAAAAAAGTCATGACCTAATTAACAGACAGTAAAACATGTTGGGGAGTTTTCATCAATAGCGCCTATGATTGTAATGTAAGCTGTATGAATACTTAATGTGTTCTTAAAACATAGTTTTGTGATTAAAACGTCTATCAAACGTGTTTTTATCATCAAAATGGATTCTAGTCGCTTTAAAACAAATACTGAAAGAATTGTGCAGCCACTACAGCGGCACCATAACTGGGACTCAAACCCAAACTATTTTACTTACAGGGTTAATACTCTTACCCACTGAGCTAGCTGGCCATCTACACAAGAAAAAGATCTTAAAGTAAAACTGCATTATTGAAATTTGCAAAAACTTTTACCTGGACAATTATCTGGATGTTTGAAAAATCCATTGCTCAAGTTCAATGTCCCTGTAGTGACCAGTTAATCAAGATATGATAAGAAACTAAGTCTGAGTTAAGAATGTAGAAGTTTTGTGACATCTTGTCAGGTTGTTTCATTTTCATCTTGAATCAAGAAGTTGAGCTGAAATGGAAAGCCACAAATCAAATGAAATTTATAGACAGATGTGGCTCAAAATACTTTAAGCTAGCCATTACAAGCCAAATTGCACATTTTTTTACCAACTGAAGGGCAGTAACTCTGCTAATAACGTATAAATCTGGTTATAACTCTGCTAATTGATACTGGATGCACCTGAATCAAAATAGCAAAGTGCATAACTTCACATGCTGAACATCATTTCTGTAAAGTTTGACGGTTGTAGCTCAAATATATCTAATATGTAACATAAGCCTCATTTAAGTTACAATTTTCAGCATTTCAAGGGCCATAACTGGAAGAATTTGAATTTAAATGACTTGGAGTACTAGTACTACAGATGGTTGTGATATTCTTTTAAGGTTTGGTAGTTGTGTGTAGCTTAAATCTAGTTAATAAGAGTTATGTGCAACTAAAGCCAAAATGCATCATATTAATTACGGTCTGGGTATGGCATTTAACCTCAAAACCACTTCAGTTCTCTTCAAATGATGCCCATTTTTTATTTTTTGACAGATTTCATTAAGTAATACATCAAAATGAAGCTGAAACTCTAATGAACATAACTGGAAAATGAGCATTATTTTCATCAATTCTAAGTATTTGAAATAGATTAAATTGGTGGGTGATGACTGAGTTAATCAGACGGCATCTCACCAAAATCAGCTTATACATGGGTATATTAAAAACAGTGCTAATCTTACAGTTTTTGACCGATTTCTATCAATTATATACCAAAATGCACCTGAGGCTTTACATTACTAAAGACAATAGCTTAATAGTTTTCAGAATACAAAGCATGACCAAGTGGGGGCCTACAAGCTGATTTGAACCCGAATCTTCCAACTGCTGGTCTATTATAAATGGTGCTCATTTAACAATTTATGACCGATTTCAATAAATTATACACCAAAATGAACCTGAAACTGTGCTGGTTGTTATATAAAATGATGGGTGCAAACATGGACACAATGTCCGACTACTGACTGAACTAACCAGCTAAAGTCTAGCTTAACACCACTACAGGGGTTTACTCAAATTGGTGTCAATTTCTCAGTTCTTGGTCGATTTCTATAAGCTTTATGCCAAATTGAAGCTGGGATTCTAGTTACTTTAATTTATAAATGAGCATATTTTTCATTCATGCCAAAAACGAAAAAGTAGGCATTGTACGACTGACCACACATGGCGGCGCCTAAAACAGCACCAAAACATGGGTCTATTCAAAATGGTGCCCATTTTTTATTTCTTGACGTATTTCATAAAACTATGCATCAAAATGATGCTGAAGCTCTACCGAACCTACATTAAAAATGAGCATCATTTTGAAGAGTTCTAACCGGTAACAGGAATGACAATACTGATTAAGGCGGACAAAAATACCAGCCTAAATTCATTAGACCTCACGTATTCGATCGGAGATTTCTCGGCCGAATCAATTTCAAATATTAATGTTTTCATGTATTCAACAGCAAAAATATGTCTGCAAACAAAAAAATGTAACTTTAATACTCAACTCACCTATTTCGCAGTAATATCTGCTAAAATGTTACACTGTGTGTTTCAAAATAACGCCGCCATTTGGAATTGACGCTGGTTCCCTGGATTCAGGTGTAAATTATACCGAGCCGGGTTCCTGTACATTAGCCAATACCGGTCCGTACTTTGAGACGATAGTTCAAAGCGGACCGCGGCACCAGTCTAGTAATATCGTAGCATTCTGATCACCTCGGTTTTTATCAAATGAAAAATACCTCTGACATAACAAGGCGACATTTTGAACTACTTTCAGTCACATGATTCGAAAATTGCAGCTCCTCCAGTTACGTTTTTTACAACATGTACACGTTCATACGGCAACAAATATGTTAAAGTTTAAACTAGAGAAAGTGGACAGCTGCTTAATACTATAATTGAAAACGAGAATACAATTATAATTGTATAAACTAGGAAAGAACGCTACGAAATAAAAGTTCGCACAACGTCACGTTTACGTTGACGCCAAATAAACGTCATATCATTCATGACGTCATGTGATAAACAAGATGTTTATTCTATTCATAATACGCGCTAGATATTATTTTTCTATAAAGATATTTGACATTTTCTTCGCGATACGTCCTGCTATGCCGTAGGAATAAGAAAATTGATCAGAACATATAAAATAACCATCGTATTGATGGATACATAACTTGTTATTTTCACGCGGATGTAGCTGACTTTTGTAGTGAGGGCGAAGTTCCGGCGAACGATATTGGTGTATTTCTACACTTATTTACGAGGTGTATTTACCGGAGACAAACGGAAATGGCCGAGCTTTTACGATTGAATATCGTAGGTGAATGTACACGCGGGAGAAATTGCTACCGAAAAGATACCCACTTTTCCATAAAGAACAATGTTATTGACCGATGAATATATCTGAATTATTAATATAAAATATACGTTTTCCTTGCCATGGCGCTTAGCGTTTTATTCGAGATAGAAAATTTGAAATCAGAGCCGCAGTTTCGGTCTCGGAGCTTAGTTTACGGCTGCTGGCAAGACCTAGCTATATTTATAATTCGTCAAAATGCGTTTTTTATTTAACCCCCCAAATGCCACGGGCCTATTTTGGGCCTATTTTGTTATACTACGTTGAGTGCCACGGGCCTATTTTGGGCCTATTTTGTATGGCCATAAGGAACTTAGCATCATTACATATTAGCATTGTAGGAAAGGGCCAAGATGTAATCAAGTAAGGGTCAAAACATTGTGACGTCATTTCCGGTTGAATTCGGACATGACGTCATACGTCTGACGACGTTACGTTTGGCGCCATTTCGCCGATCGCGTATAAAAAGTGACCATCGGAATATTGCTTTATTATGTAGTTAATAAAGAGTTACGGTAAAATAAACTATTTACTTCGGTGGTAAAATGACAACCCTTCTGCATTAATGTTAAAATAGTTAAAATATTCATGTTTTATACTGCGTAATTATTCTTCGAATTATGCGTGTTTTTTCACTTCATCTTAATACGGTATATCGTTACATATGCATAAACTATAACAATAAGAATGTTCTATATAGTTGCATTATCTACTGCTGAAATTTTGGTATCATTCCATCGAACAGGTAGCAAATAAATGAGCTTTTTGCAATACAAGTGTACTCATCAGACGTGTTTTTTCTACACAACGTTTGGTGACGTCATGCCAATTAGTCCCAAGCATGCTCGACATAATTAATGATTTATTGGCCTAAATATTATTCAATTGTATGCCATAAATGTCATGCCACTATTCAATTTCAGTATTACATTGTATCTCTTTATAACGAACTTTATCGGCGGGCAAAATAACACACAGAAAGGCCCAACCATTATGTTTCCAGATATTAATAGTTTGAATAAATACATCATTATACTGGACCTCACATCCTGTGTCATATTTTTTCAAAACTACGGGTACCGGGTTCGAAGTTCATTGTGATATATGAAAGTCAATAATTATAAATAACAACGAAATATTAAACACTTTCCATGTATATGTAGTGCTACGTTTTTATAACGAGAGCCTAACGTAACCAATCAATTAGTAACGTTATTCCAACGCACGTAGGCTTAGATCCATTAACTATCATGTAAATAACCGCCCCTAGTTAGTAGTCCCTGCTGAACAGTTGATGTAGACTGTTAGTTGCGAGTTCGTATTGTGAACGACAGCAAATAGTGTGACACTTCCTCGGTATCAATTTGAAAAAATGCGGTTTATATTTGCCCACAAAAGAACTACACATGTACTGTGCCAAAAGCGATTGTTTTTTTGTTCACTTTGTTTCTTTGCGAGCACGATCCTAGATTCGTGCTCAACAATTAATAGGAAGTGATCGGTTTTAACTCTGAGAAGGATCCAAAACACATTTGCTGGTTAATGATGTTGCCCGGTGAAGGGTTAGACTTGGCAGTAACAATAGCCATTCCGGTAAAGATAGCAAGTGTTATTCAATGTCGCTCAGCGATCGCTTTAGTACTATACTAGATACCGAGAGCCCCCCTTTACGAGTTTGTCGAATTTGTTCAACATACACTGGAGAGGGTCCCTAGTGTTCGCTTCAGATTTGGACCTTTCACCAAGCGCTGTCCTTAGCTAGCAATCATGGTCTTAAAGTACTCCTGTGGTTTCGACCAGCATTTGATGAATGTGAGAGTCGGTCCTGATAGCTGGAATTTATACATGTACGGCTATATCTATGGCATGCGCTGTAAATGTTTTAGAATATTTCTCGATTTTGGGGCGCGATCTTAGACCTACGTAGAATGCTCGTCATATTCGATAAAAAAGACTTAAATCAAGACAGACTGTAGCGGATCATTGAAACAATAACAATGCCCAGGAGTTGTAATAGTCGGTAATTAATTTGATTCCCCGCATGCTTCAGAGAAAACCCTTGCTTGCAGACATTCGAGTTTAAATCGACATGGCGAGTTAGTTCTATGCTAAGAACACATTTTAATCTACTGACACAAATTTAACTTTCTGTGCAGAAAATGCACGTGATATTCTTTTTGTGGGTTGTTTTGGGCTTTGAACTTATTACAACAAATTTTAAGAATTCTAAAAAATCACGATTGCGTTTCAGGACATATATCACGTATCATGTCACTACAAAATTAGTTCAAGTCACCAAGGATAAATTGTATCTGCACACATGGCATTAATAGTTCGTTCCCCTGATACTACATTTTTTTATTTGTGTGTCTAGAGGTTTATTTTCAACGGACACCCGCCACAGTCGGAAATACGTAGATATCTGTTTTATTCATCTCATAATGACCGAAGACGTTCGATTTCGAGTGAAGTGACAGTTGTGTGAAACGAGGCCTCCATGTTGTGATACATTACTATTTCCGAATTGAAAATCATTGATTCTGAAACACACCCAGTTGAGTGTACAGCATATATACATGCGCATAGGATACAACATACAGAAATTTAATCTACAACTAGATGTGCAATGAACACAAAAGAGCACTATAAAACTGACAAAGTGCCCGGGCCGAGATTCGAACAAGCAACATCTCTAACCATAGTCAAGAGCAAAGCCCACTCGACTACGGTGCAGTCATATCGCTATGCTGGGTGTTTTACATTTTCGTTCAACCAGCGTTTTTTTTCATCCGTAATTGACTATACACTGATTCATGAGAATGGGTGTTTTATTAACTGTTCGTTCATTTCCTTGCAAGATACAAAAAGAGACACACGCACTCAAACACCACAAATATGCTGCAACATGACTTAATAGTGCAGTTTCCGGTTTATGTTTTGTGTCATTTTTTGTTTTGTTTAATTTCACAATCACTCATCGAAAGGGAGGCCGGTTGCAGTACTTACTCGAAAAAGTGGCACACTGGGTAGAACAGTGCACCACACTCAGTGCATCGCTACGTGAAGGGTCAAATAGTTACACTACTTTGTGTAATATCACTATTTTGTGTAACAAATATTTGTATTGTAAACATCTACTGTAAACATCAATCGTAATTTGTGTCAAAACAGTATCCGTATTTAATTGAAGCTGATATGATTATGTTGATATTCTTAGAGGGGATTCAATAACGCTGCTTTTACTAGTACTAGTCTGTTTATTATTTGAATACATGAATCTTTTATTTGCTTGAATGTAACACCGTTTCTTAACATACTAGTAAGTAGTTGTATTCGCACTGTGGTATAACGTACACCGGATATTGCTCGTAAAGTGAGTAATATTATCAATTTTAAGGACATGAAATGGAGACCAGGGTAAGTTTAGAGACGAAATTTTCCAAATTACTGACTTCTTATCCATATCCCAATTGAGTTTTAACTTCTTCGGGCATTTTGGTAACTTTATAGCACACTATCGTATATCAGATATTGACAGAAAGGTTAAAATGAACCAGCATTATGCCGTTACTCACTCGCAAATATTAACAGTAGGACTTTACAAGCTTCTGGAACGGCTGTAATACCAAATTGTAGATTTTTTGAACTGGCCATTTTGTTTATATTGAACTCCAAAATGTTGTGACCAAATTTCATAAATATTGTTCGAAAAACAATTAAGATACACCCCAAAACAGATACGCGTGCGTGTACGGAGTATTGCTGTTTAGTGTACGGAGTATTGCTCATAAGCTCAACGTTAGTATACGGGGAGTATGGCATGATAAAATGAGTAAATAAAGTATGTAAATGGACAGTATTATTATTACGTCTGCTCACAAATATGGTAATGTTTTATGGGTTATACGATACAATAATGATATTGTTAAATGATTATGTTAAAATATTTCAACCGTCAGGCAGATGAATGTGATTAGCAATATAGAATGCTGAATTTTATGCATAAAGTGTTCTTGTGAGTAGTACAAAGGTGCTATTTAGCTTGGATATATGTAATTCTTTGAGAGTCATACTAATGGTCAAATGGCAAATGAGGGCATTCACATCCATATATACAAAATGTACACACCAAGGTTTATTTTATAATCTCTCAACTATTTCAGATACTGTAATGAGGTTCCTTTGCTATTATTTACGTGCAACGTTGCTAATTCAAAGTATTGGACATTGTAGTAGTTTTGTGTTTGTCAAATGCAATTGCTCAGCTATTTCTCTTTACTGTATGTGAAATACACGGTTACTAATAGAAGTTTCCCATAAAATTCAGGGAGGACTTGGAGCTAGGATTAGCTTGTTACATTAATTTGCTTCATGCAGTCCATACAATCCAATCTAATAGGTACATATCTATATAATATAAGTTATTTTTTTTATAAAATAACGCTGCTTATTTGTATTTATTCGATTTTAGTGACAAATAATCACTGTAAGTAAAAGCAATACTCTGTACACCAAACAGCAATACTCCGTACACCAGAGAGCAACTATATTGCAATACTCCGTACACTAACACCTGCATTTATTCTCGCAATGCACCGTCATTTTCGATTAGTTTCGGATACTACATTTGCAATATAATCTTTGTAACAAAAATGACAATTCGCTCGATTCAAGTTGAGTATTTTAACGAAAATTATAAACAAAAACATCTTATTTCGACAGATCGAGCTTACTTTCTGCGTGAGTAACGATACAAGTTTGGTCTTTTAATCACCCTTTTAAGAAATTCCTGGCAATTTACCGGTTGCACAGGCTAGGAAAATTTATGGAGAAGATAGCTTTGTATAAAATGTACATTAAAACACTCAGAAAAACTAACAATCATCTCTGAACTTACCCTTGTCAACACTTGAATGTCGCGAAAATTGATAATATTACTCATCTTGCTAGCAATATCCGGTGTACGTTATACCGCAGTGATTCGGCGGCAGATTCACCTAACCAGTGACTTCTTGCGCTGCAACCCACTACATTACCAGTAATAGCAACCAGCTTACCATTTTACAAGCAACAATTAACATTTCGACATGAATGTGGAGAAAAACGACATTGGTGTTTACTTGTCATTGAGTGGTATGACGTGCCACAACTGGAAACGAGCCTTAAAATTCCAGCTCACTGATCGCGGCATGTAGGACAGTATGAACCCAACCTCATTGTATGATAATTAAAATAATAATAATGTAAATTACTGTTACAAAACATATCATTTAGAGAATAGTTCATAGCGGTTTAGTTCCGTGATAGTTTTATATGACTTTTAAATTGATATTTGATTTACATCGTGGTTTCATTTGGTGTTGTTCACGCACATGTCATTCGATTAAACTTAAAATCCAGAATACGAATACCTGATACTGGACTTGTTTAGGCATCTTGTAAACACAGAGTTTTAGGGTCCCGTGTTTTGTGTAAATATAGAGTTAAGGGATAAGTTAACGTGCACACTAGTCTAGAATAAAAAAGTTAGAAAACTTACATCAAAAATTAAAAAAGATACTGCATTTTAAAAGTAGATATTCGCAAAAATATCCAAGTCTATCGATTGTAATTTTATTTAGCTTTTATGCGTCTGTTCAAACTTAGCATACATTGGTGATTTACTTATCATGGATGCATAAACAGCGCTTTAATTAACATCTAATCACGTTCAACTTGGAACATGCGTCATACCGCGCTGTTTTTACAGCGTCGAATTTATGACGTCAACTTGTTTACGTCAAAAAGGCTTGGCACAGACGACGTTATTTGTAATTTCGACGTTGGCAGCGAAAGGGTTAATAGGCGTGAGATATGAGTAAAGTATGTAATGCTAATCAGTGCAATTCAATTATTAACTTATTTATCACAATCCACCCAGAAAAATGAATAATAGCGATTAACCTCCCTTTGAGTACCATTATATTTGATTTCTCTCCCTTGGAACTTTATATAAGGAAATTATGATGGAAGCGTCATAGGTGTAAAGGATCCTGGATCAAATATTTGCTTGTATGGACTTTTTTATTATTTTAAATTGCTGAGCGAAATGCATGTTTTCATACACAAACTAGATTACTGACGTGTGTTCATATTTTTTTCAAGTAAAACATATTTATCAATGCAATAATCATTTAGGCATTTTAATGTTGATTTTTTTCTTTACAAAATCGCTCGATTACCACGTTCTTATGCACCAGTCAGTTGCATCCACGGCCCCACCCCCGGGGATGGGCCGGGATTTTTACTTTTAGGTTGTCAACCCCACTCCCACGATCCTGCGGGGGACACCTGATGGTAAAATATCCGGTATTTCCACCGGCTCCTGAGAACTCAATATTATGGGCGGGGTATCGTTTCATAGGAAAAAATCCTAACATTTCCCTGGCAGGGAGGCAAAAAACAGCAGTTTATCCGGCTACCGGGGTTTGGGACCGTGGGTGCAACGTGCATCAACCATGGCATCATGAAGGGGAACAGAGTCTGAAAATCAGACATTGGATCTATGTATTGTTTTTGTAATGAGACTAATTACCAGATATATTTTCGATGACATTTGGCAATATTTCGATGACACTTTCGCGGTCTTGATTTTTAATCCTAGCACATATGCCGTTCATTATCGTGTAATTTGGTTGTTCCGTTAGGGTTTCAGGGAGTACTCCCGGTATGCTGCCGACGTAATAAGTCGACTCTACTGGCTTAGGGATTTACCGATAACATTTAGTAGCTTCGGGGATCGAGAGAAACTATGTGTAATTCCACATCGACAATGAGGAATTCAACAGTGGGACCTAGGCTTCAGCGTAAGAAAGTGCGTTTTCAACTACCAGCATGATGTTCAGCTCAAGTGTTACACATATTTAAGACATGAGAACATTGGACAGGGAATGTAGCACTCAACTCAACCAGCTCGCCACGAACGCATGACATAATACATGTACAAATACCCGGCAGCTGTTAAAAATACAAATGCACTAAAGTTTCAAGACTGCATTACTTCATTTGGTTGTAAAATGCTTCATTGATTGGGTTTCCTGAAGCTGCGTGGTCGTCCTTGTGCTGCTGTATAGTTGTCCTTGCGATTCGTTCTTTTCTGCTGACTCCAGTTATGTTTGACTGACTGACTCATGCTACAGGCTACTGGTAGAGGGTGTCATGTTTTAGTAGGTGTTTCATATTTTGCTTAAATAAACTTTGGTATACGGTCCCACAGACCTGTCGCCGCGCAATGCTTTTTAAGAAGCTTAATCATGTAGAACTGTCAGTCACATCAAGACAATACTGACAGAGAGTATGCCAACACGGGAGTATGTATTTGAAAGTTGCATGTGAATACTTTATTATTGTTAAGATCTTAATAAAGTTTATAATTGACATTGTTCATTTATTAGTATTAGATTCTTGTGATTAACCTGCTATATTTGTATGCAACAAGAAAAATTTCCATGTAGGGGCACGTGACCTGTTCTGGATGGTTTACCATTTCAAAAAAAAATCCAAAAAAATAAGCATTTTTTAAGAATGTCGTGAACCAGACTAAGGAGGGGCACGTGACCTGTTCTGGATGGTTTACCATTTCAAAAAAAAAATACGAAAAAATAAGCATTTTTTAAGAATGTCGTGAACCAGACTAACACCATTATTTTTTTTTATTTTTTTTCTATTTATTTCTATTTGTATATTTTAAAATAAAGTAATGTACGTTAATAACCATAATAATTTCTTTTACCCCTTTAAGAAATTAAAAATAAGAAAAAAAATGTGTTTCGATATGTGTTTTGACGTGCACCTGTAGTCTGGATTACCTCCCCTAGGTCATTACGTTAACTAGGTCAGTCAGGCCGACGCGGCAGCACGAAACACCCAAATATACCCAAATCTTACCCAAATAGTAACGTTTTTACCCAAATACTTATATTAAACTAACAATATAGGGTTGATTAACTATATTACGCATTTTAATGACCAGTGATGACTAAATAAACGTAAACTAGCAAGCTTTTCGGCAAGACTCGGCCCAGTATCATTTCGAACGAGAGTGTGTATTTCCCGGCCCATTGACACCTGAAGAGAGAATTCGGGAGTGATGTGACGGCCCCTAGGGTTTAAATTTTTATTTATAGACGGATTTTTAATATTTTAGTATCAAATGAAAGATGAAACTCTCTAGTTTCTAAATATATAAAATAATAGAAATTATCTACATGCAAACATTATTTATTTTAGTTTAAAATTGGAGTAATTTTCAGAAAAAAACTCTACATAATTTTATGTTCGAATTCCACGGCCCCCCCACTTTTATTTTTTTATTTATTAACACATTTTTATAAAATTGGTAGCATTATAAAGTTAAGGCTCTCTAGTTCTAGAATATGTAAACATATTGAAAATCCGTTCATTAATAATGTAATTATTACTAATTGAATATTGCACAATATTTCAGCCGTGATTTTTTCGAATTTTTTCGAATTCCACGGCCCCCCACTTTTATTTTTTTTATTTTCCATTAAATTCTAGATTTCTTTACATCATTATAAAGATGAAGCTCTCTAGTTTTTGAATATGTAAATATATTTAAAATGACACCAATATTAATGAAATGACAATGATTAGAAAAATGTGATATTTCACGGCCGTGATTTTTTTTGTCACACAATTGGTGATAGTTTCTAGGCCGGTAAACGAAATCTTGAGTAGCATCATGTCTCGGACTAATTGCAACAAAAACTTCTCCATTGTTTTCGTAAACTACAATATGTGTAGTAACACAGGAAAAAAGTTGCATTCACATAGACCTGGCATTACTGAGAAAATGACCTTTCTTTAAGGTCATATGAAATCATTTTAAAAAGCTCTGATCGTTACATGTTTTGGTCGTTTAGTACTTACCTTTGATACTATGGGTTATTTTTAAGCTGTACTGTATACACCATGAACTTAAGATATCTTTTAACGCATTTTTGACCATTTTCTACATACGATGCTATAAACAACGCATTAATTATCCTTCTTGGGGGTGAAATTACCCCACCCACTTTTAGGTCTATACTTAAATTTCATAAAAATAACAAAGACACACCATTATGTTTGTTAGTTATTATTTATTTGACAATGTCTTTTATTTGCCTTATTTATGACATATCAGATAGCACCCTTGTTATCCAGATAATCCTAAATGATTGGATAATCCAAAATGATGGATGTATGTTTTCGAAAACAACCTATTTTTGGTCAATTTCACTAATTTGTAGTGATTTGTTAACGTAGGAAAATAGAATTGTTAGTAGTTTTCATGAAACTGAAACTATTTTACAGCAGTTTTGTGAATATGATACACGCTATTTGTAGTGACCCATGTGTGAAAATGGATAATAGCCAAAATTGATCGCGGATAAGTCACAAAATGATTAACCTAAAAAATAACTGAAGCACCAAACTGTTAAGCAAATCTACCAACTGCGGTATACCGTACATCGGATCTTGCAAGTCAATTTAACAAATAGCATTACTTTTCGCGACATTGGACTGGAAAAGAGTGTAAGTTCAGTCACGAGATCCACAAGACTGATTCCTTTACGCATCTTAAATGGTTTATGCATCTTCAGATTTTATCATGGTCATATAATACATCAAACTATAACAGGTATTGTTCAAGTGTTTTAAATCCCTTGTAAAGAGCGACTGCTCACTATCAAGTAATGGTCATGATGCTGCATATGTCATAATGTGTCTGGAATTGTTGCATTACTAAAGTATCATTGCTTTTGAATTGAACATTCTGTTAATGATGATCCAAAACAAACTTGCTCCAAAAATCATAAGAATGACGGAAGTACAAACAGATCCTAACTAAAACAGGTAAAGTAACTGTGCAGATTATTGATTTTACTGTACTGACAACTGCCAACTGTCATGTTTGTGTACGGAGTATAGCACTACATTATGTCTACATAACTCATTTACTCGCAATACTCAGTGTACACGTGTCCAAAGTGTTAGTGTAACTGCACACATATGCCTATTTTTAATGGTACCGTCCAAATTGGAGGAGTGCGTGCACTATATCATTTATATATGTGTATATTTACTATATAACTTATTTGTTTTGCTGATTTAACATCAGTATTATCCCTACCTAAAAGATAAGTCAGCAGTGTATGTACATATTCCTTTGTAGACGAATCAGTAGAAAATGATGAACACAATGAACATAATTCTGGATGATCTATGTCGTTATTACATGTAATATAAAATAGCTAAAATTTGGATGTTGTAGTGGGGTAACTGAACTGTCTTCTGTAGGTTGCTTGCATCTCCCAGAAGCATGGTCTCAAAAGACGTGTATGTTGGTAGAACCTTCAGTGTTGCTTCCTCCAGATGAACAATTTATTGAATAGTGTCTAAAGATGTCTCCATGCGATTCTGTCTTGTAAACAGTGTCCACAAATCACTGTCTTTAGATGGAATCTGATAGCTTGACTTTGTATACTTAGTATTAAATATGAGGCCTGGCATCTATTCAAACTCCTTAAGAATCTGGCCATTTTAAGTTTTGACATGTTTGGCATTTCATGGAACCAGCAGCTTGAAGATCAGTTATGCTAGTGACTCTTCCAGAGTTGCATCTTGTACATAAACTACTAGTATGCCAAATTCGCTCGATGGAATTGTGGAACGTATGCAAATATGTATCACAATTCTTGTTTACTAGCATTAAAATTACAAGAAATGTTTCGATTACAGATATGGTCTGTTCTGTAGTTAATGTGAATGAATTTCCTGTCCAGAAACAACATGTATATTTGATTGACTATCAGTAAGGCTTGTTGCCTTTGTCTTGTAGATTTGGCAGTGTAGAACAAACAGCTATCTATCTGAAATGAATAAGTATGTCCAGTTTAAGATAACAATCGGCTAAATTCTACAATATAATCAATATAACTTTTTTATTTTAGCGAAAATAAACACTTAGGCAAATTGATCAAGACTTGTTCTTACCAGTAATTTTCTCAAGTTTTCCATCCTAGAATCACTTACTGGTATTGTTTGTCTATAAAATATTAGACTAAAAAGTCTTATATAGTGAGATCATTTGTCAAGTAATATTTTATTAGTATTACATGTACATGAATATATACACACCATAGTTATGTAATGTAAAACTCTTTTATACTACTAATACTGATCGGTATATCTGTAGATACGATAGTCTGTATAGTTGAGTATCACAGGATATGTATTGTGAAATAACTGAATGATTATATTCAACTACTGAGGCCCAAAAGATCAATTTAAAGTTACATATCAATATATTATCATGTATGTGTTTAGCATTTAATACCACTATTGTTAACACACTGTTTACAAAAATGTTATTGAATGCAAGTTAGGAAAGTTATACATACAATGTTCAAATTTCTCATGTACATTTACTTGAAATTCGTTGTTAGTATCTATTCAGCAACTGAAATAGAAAATAAATATGAACCAGGTACTCTGGATGATCCATGTATAATAAACATGTATGTTATCATTGTTTAGGCTGTAACACACTAGAGGTGTAAAGAGTGTAGATAAATTAATAGGATCGTACATTACTTTTATGTGCAGAATAATATCAAACATGAAATTATAATAAACAGCTTATCTGGGTAATATTTGATAAGACTGTGATATATTCATGTTGCATTTGGTTGGCTTGATTGAGATAGGCACAGGACAGGTACAAAATTAATTGGAAACAAGTACAGGCTTTTGATTGGGATTTAACTGACAGCAGGGATTACCCTGATGCAGGTTTTCTGCGTTCCTGACGCAACTTTTTGACTTAGGACCCTCATTTCTGCATCAATGGGACCCCCAATCGGATCCTTCGAATACATTTTTGTTTCCGCTAGAACATTTTTTTTGCAACTTTATTTATTGCACTTGTGGTTTATTGAGCAATCTGTAATGTCTACTCTACACGCTATAATAAGTAAGAGGCGTCTTATTGCAATCATGGCAGAACGTTCCATTCCATACTGCTGTCCAATTGAAATAGTCATGTAAATGATTAACTCATGTGCATGTGCTATTTTATTTATAAATTGCATACTGTAACAGTGAACTTGAAATGCATACCCGTATATGATTTGATCCCCAAAATGTCTCAGGGACTCACTAAATATAAACCTTAAGGGACCCTTGTATGAAAATTTCTAGGGAAACCCTGATTTACTTAAATAAAAAAATCTTTAAAAACGTTGAGGAGCATGCTAATATGGGCTAGACGCAAAACAGCTTCAGACAAAGAGTTTCTTTCTATGAAATTGTGAAGCTGATTGTTTATTCTGATTAGAAACGTATCTTTACCGGGTACAAAACAATGGGGGCATCGCTAGCATAACAACATCAATATAACTTGACAATGGTTGTTTTTATTCTAATTGCTAGTATCAACCAGTGTGTATTTTCAAAATACATGTATATCAAAATCATGAACATCATGAAACATGCAGTATGCCAATCAAGCAATGCAGTTTGTGACTATATAATATACGGTTTGGCGTGTTCTAGTACCGATTAATACGCTATATTCAGTAACAACTATCAATTAAAGGATGTATTTAATTGACTATCTATAGTAGATCGATCTTTTTAGTCTTGAGAATTGTGCAGTAAAATATGCTTTTAATGGTTGTTCATATTTAAAATCGAAAGGATATCACAAACAAGGCACTATTCGTCGTCAAATTCGTAAATTTGATAATAGTGTCGTCAAAATGATGGCAATCACGGCGTTCCATACTTGGAAAAATGAAATTTTTTGATAACCCATAAAACACGTTTCTATTATCAAACAAGTGCTTTTTTATTTACTTTTAACCTTGATATGTATTTATATAATTATTAAAATATCCCATTCACTTTAATATCTCAATGTTTGGTAGTTTAAACGACATTTGACCTTGGCCCCGACTTCGCCGTAAAACGACGCACATGCACATCTGTGAAGACGTACAACGCGTAAACACAGACAAACCCCTTGGTAATCATTAAAAATTAACATAATCGTTACTTACCTTGCATATTCCATCGATAATAACACTTCATGACGTTTGTTATTGTTTTTTTACTGGGCGCCGCCATTAAACTTCGTACGTAAATCGTACCTCCCGCTGAAGAGTACTCACTACGGTGTGCTATACGGGCCATAACTTCATTTGGAAAATTTTACATCTTTGACGGTCTATAGTTTTGTTTTGCCAGGGTCTACAGGTTGCAATTTTTTTCTTGAATATACTAACATGAGGTACTTTCGCCCAGTATAAGTTTAGTTTTTGTTGCAATTAGTCCGAGTGAAAAATTTCGTTTACCAGCCTATTCCCACATACGGCATACATGTATTTATGTATTATGCACTTGCGTTAAACTATGTTTAAAAAAGTTAATTTTGTGTTTCAGTCATACGTAGAATTGCAAACATTAATCATTTCGTCGTTGATATAAGTAATATAAACGAAGCATTGATTATATTAATGATATAAAGGCAGAAACGAACTGATAAAGGATAGACAAAACGCAGTCCTGAACGTTTGATATCTTTTATTTACACCAATTAGCTTAAGATTAGAAAACAACAATAAATATATAAATAACAATGATAATAGCAATTCATGGCGATGTTCATAATAAATATCAAATAAAAAAATCAGTCCAAAGCATATAAACAGTAAATTCGTCAGCAAAAAAAGGTATGAGAAAATCCGACAGGGAAGGTAGCACTCAACCCAACCAGCCGAGCACAGAAATCAGAAACACCACGACACAACTACCCTGAGCAGTGCCTACAGAAACTCCCTGTGGAGACTATTTCTATCGTGTGGTATGGCAGCCAACATCGATCTGCGGCGCCCAGGAATAGACACTGCCCTCACAGGTATCAAACAGGTACCATTTTACACCATGGTAGAGTGGAACATGTGGGTCTTGTTCAGAGAAATTAACGAGTGGTCCTACCTCTAGGCCACCGCTCCCCACATGTACATAAGAATCGAAATGTTATAATTTCCTAATACATTACATGTATAGTAATTTTAAGTGATACCAATTTCTATCAAATCACGTAAGAGTCGAAATGTTATAATTTCCTAATACATTACATGAATAGTAATTTTAAGTGATACCAATTTCTATCAAATCACGTAAGTGGAAATTTTATTATTTCTTAATACATAATAGCCATCTCATTTCAAGTGTATGTTGACTAATGCAATATAATTCATGAGATATATATACACTCGGTGGCACTTCTTACGCTGCCACTTGATTATTCTTGATATCTCGAAAACCGTTTGAGATAACTTTATCAAATTTTCACCAGTTTCAGTTTAAGGCATGTGCCTATTGCTGCATGTGTTAATTCAGAAATTGGTATGTATGAAAATGCGTGGTAAAAGCGTAATTTACGTCACCCGGAATTACAAAGTCACAAAAATAAACAGCGTATTTATTAGGGGTCAATTGAGTATTTTCAATATTATTTTTCTTTGCAGCTTCAAGTGTTATGTAATAAGTGTACACAATAAAAGTATTTATAAATTTCATCTCCGTTACAATTTCCTAGTTAACCAAATAGCAGTTGGTAAGCTTAGACCGCCTCAAATTCAGCTCATAATCTGAATATAAAACCGATGCGCTTAAAATAAACGTTTAACCTTAAGTAATGTGTGCGTGCGTGCATGTGTGTGCGTATGTGTGTGTATTTATGTGCGTGGTTGGATACGTGTCTGTGATAGGGCATATATAAGTGAATGTATATAAGACGTTCGACTATATTTTGCATTATATACGTTGATGCTAAGTTACTATCTTATGTTTAGTTTCTCTTAATTAATTCGCTTTATTATTATACTTGTTTGTTTGATTGAAATTTATATTGTATATAACCCATATATGTTGTGTAAACTCTTCAATGATTTGGAGGAAATAAAGATGTATATATAGTACGCAGCAGAGTTGAATTTATGCAGTCTGATATAATATTTGGTCTCCCTAAATTTAAATTTCAAGTTGAACGCAACCTGCGTTACTCACAAGAATCGTATTTTCTCAACAGACACACTAAGGGTACGGAAAACACTATATTTTGCTGCAAAACCAACAATTTTCGTTTTCTTGCATTTTGGTAAATATTGTTAATAACCATTTAAAACCATGAGCGAATAAAATGTTGATATGCGCAACCATTATGGGAAATAGGACATCTACACGCATACATAACAATCAGATGGCCGATATTGGGTGATACAAAATGCGACTTTCAATATAAGTATTCAGTCAGTAGAAGACGTATCGTGCAATAGTCTAATGTCGAATCGAGCAGAAAATTCGCCACAACCTGTGTCAAATATTGATGTTCAAGTGTGCCAAATTTAATCACAGTTACAGTTAAGTGTATTCTTTATTATCTGAGATGTGTTACCAAAGCATATACGTGTATTTACTTCATGAGTATTTAGATATTTGAACAAGTTCACACAATGTTTATAATGGTATGAGAAATTATTATTTAAATATGAATATAATAAAATAAGAATGATTGTCTACGAATATATTGAATGTCCCTCGTACTAACATTAATACGCATACAAAAAAAAAACTATTATTGAATAATTTTTACAGAGCGTACAAGCGGGCGTGAGGCTCAAATGTCGGTAAGTAAATATATATACTGCCTGGCGACTTAAAGGAAAAACTTCGGAAAGTAAAATGTGTAGTGATATTCTTCTTTTTTTTAAATGAACAACTTATATGTATCAATGAGTGATTACTTTCTGGTAAAAGGTTCGCATCGTGTCGAGCGAAATAAAAATGATTACAAGATTATACAGCTGAGCGGGATATTCAAATTATTCTAGTGACTTATTTGTTGATAGATAATATTATCAATAGCAGCAGATTAATATCTGACGAATTAAAATATCAGGTTCATGTGATAAGTCCAGCAAATGGAATGATAAATACCCGAGTATCCTTGTTACGCAATAAATAAGTAAAAACGTAATCAAATTGAATATTATTACTTAATCATACATTAAACGGTAGGCCTAGTCTTACAACACGTGCTATTTAGTGTTTTTTCCCCTTCTAACCAGAGATTGTGACAACCATACTTAATTATACCGGTACTTACACCATAATTGGATTACCGATGACATTTAACGACCCAATATACAACCTGAGTGGTTTATCGATAACACTTATCAATTATATGGACTAATGGGATTATCGCTTTTCCAGTTGGTGATTGATGAATTACCAAACAATATACATTGTTTGTTAATCAGCAACAATAACAACAACAACCTTTTATTCGCTCAATTCATGCACAACATGAAAATAAGAGGACTAAATGGTCAAAAGTTATAAGAACAAAGAACGAGGCTATAACTACATTAAAGTACCTATTTCATGATGTATTGCATAAGTATGTACATTAATTAGACGGAAATAAAAATAAATATATAGAGGATCTATCACAAGTTGTCAATTGATATAAATTTATATTAAACGAGTTTTCAAAATAATATCAAATTATACTAGAATATATTGGTACATATCATTTAGAAGAAAAATGCGCGATTGATATGTTTTTTAATTTCTTTGATATTTGCATTAATTATTTTACAGTTTTAAAAAGATAGACGCAGTCTTTTAAAACAAGCAGATTACACATAATTAACGCCACGTCTCGATATATGATTATATATTCGTTAATTACCAGGATAAACGAAATGCCGACGCCAAACTGTAAAAACGAGTGCTTCTTGTCAAACATGTTTCTTTGAATTAATTTGACAAATTGGTAATTGATATCATAATAAGGCGTTAATGTAATTATGATTGTATCCTAAAAAGATTTGACATACCGTCTGTTTTTACTTTCATGTTTTGTATTGAAGAAACCTTTGAACACCAACAACAAGATTAGTCAATTGCAAATTAATATGAACAAATGAATAGCAATCATAAGATCTACAATCTCTTTTCAATATAACGTTTTCATATCACTGTACTAATGTTGTATTATCTACTTGTATGTAATTGTTCCTTCTCAGCTCATTATTTTATGACTGGTGATTTCTGTCGTTTATAGTTATTTTTTTAAAGGTTCTTACTTCACTGTACATAGTCTCATAATTTCCATATTTCTATATATTAATAGAACAGATCATAATAAAATACCAAGCTTTCCTATACAAACCTACACCAATTGCCTATAAGAGCATATGTAACAATACGTGTACATAGCTTTGGTGTTATCTAATCTCCGCCTCATATATTGACAAAAGACCACGGCCGTGAAATATCGCATTTTTTCTAATCACTGTCATTTCATTAATGTTGGTGTCATTTTAAATATATTTACCTATTCAAAAACTAGAGAGCTTCATCTTTATAATGATGTAAAGAAATCTAGAATTTAATGGAAAATAAAAAAATAAAAGTGGGGGGCCGTGGAATTCGAACACATTGAAAATAGAAATTCACGGCCGAAAAATTGTGCAATATTCAATTAGTAATAATTACATTATTAATGAACGGATTTTCACTCTGTTTACATATTCTAAAACTAGAGAGTGTCACCTTAATTATGTGACCAATTTTATAAAAATGAGTTTATAAATAAAAAAAATAAAAGTAGGGGGCCGTGGAATTCGAACATAAAAATATGTAGATTTTTTTTCTAAAAATTAGTCTGACTTTGAACTGATATAATTTATGTTTGCATATGGATAATTTCAATTATTGTATATATTTAGAAACTAGACAGCTTTATCCAGATAATCCTAAATGATTGGATAATCCAAAATGATGGATGTATGTTTTCGAAAACAACCTATTTTTGGTCAATTTCACTAATTTGTAGTGATTTGTTAACGTAGGAAAATAGAATTGTTAGTAGTTTTCATGAAACTGAAACTATTTTACAGCAGTTTTGTGAATATGATACACGCTATTTGTAGTGACCCATGTGTGAAAATGGATAATAGCCAAAATTGATCGCGGATAAGTCACAAAATGATTAACCTAAAAAATAACTGAAGCACCAAACTGTTAAGCAAATCTACCAACTGCGGTATACCGTACATCGGATCTTGCAAGTCAATTTAACAAATAGCATTACTTTTCGCGACATTGGACTGGAAAAGAGTGTAAGTTCAGTCACGAGATCCACAAGACTGATTCCTTTACGCATCTTAAATGGTTTATGCATCTTCAGATTTTATCATGGTCATATAATACATCAAACTATAACAGGTATTGTTCAAGTGTTTTAAATCCCTTGTAAAGAGCGACTGCTCACTATCAAGTAATGGTCATGATGCTGCATATGTCATAATGTGTCTGGAATTGTTGCATTACTAAAGTATCATTGCTTTTGAATTAAACATTCTGTTAATGATGATCCAAAACAAACTTGCTCCAAAAATCATAAGAATGACGGAAGTACAAACAGATCCTAACTAAAACAGGTAAAGTAACTGTGCAGATTATTGATTTTACTGTACTGACAACTGCCAACTGTCATGTTTGTGTACGGAGTATAGCACTACATTATGTCTACATAACTCATTTACTCGCAATACTCAGTGTACACGTGTCCAAAGTGTTAGTGTAACTGCACACATATGCCTATTTTTAATGGTACCGTCCAAATTGGAGGAGTGCGTGCACTATATCATTTATATATGTGTATATTTACTATATAACTTATTTGTTTTGCTGATTTAACATCAGTATTATCCCTACCTAAAAGATAAGTCAGCAGTGTATGTACATATTCCTTTGTAGACGAATCAGTAGAAAATGATGAACACAATGAACATAATTCTGGATGATCTATGTCGTTATTACATGTAATATAAAATAGCTAAAATTTGGATGTTGTAGTGGGGTAACTGAACTGTCTTCTGTAGGTTGCTTGCATCTCCCAGAAGCATGGTCTCAAAAGACGTGTATGTTGGTAGAACCTTCAGTGTTGCTTCCTCCAGATGAACAATTTATTGAATAGTGTCTAAAGATGTCTCCATGCGATTCTGTCTTGTAAACAGTGTCCACAAATCACTGTCTTTAGATGGAATCTGATAGCTTGACTTTGTATACTTAGTATTAAATATGAGGCCTGGCATCTATTCAAACTCCTTAAGAATCTGGCCATTTTAAGTTTTGACATGTTTGGCATTTCATGGAACCAGCAGCTTGAAGATCAGTTATGCTAGTGACTCTTCCAGAGTTGCATCTTGTACATAAACTACTAGTATGCCAAATTCGCTCGATGGAATTGTGGAACGTATGCAAATATGTATCACAATTCTTGTTTACTAGCATTAAAATTACAAGAAATGTTTCGATTACAGATATGGTCTGTTCTGTAGTTAATGTGAATGAATTTCCTGTCCAGAAACAACATGTATATTTGATTGACTATCAGTAAGGCTTGTTGCCTTTGTCTTGTAGATTTGGCAGTGTAGAACAAACAGCTATCTATCTGAAATGAATAAGTATGTCCAGTTTAAGATAACAATCGGCTAAATTCTACAATATAATCAATATAACTTTTTTATTTTAGCGAAAATAAACACTTAGGCAAATTGATCAAGACTTGTTCTTACCAGTAATTTTCTCAAGTTTTCCATCCTAGAATCACTTACTGGTATTGTTTGTCTATAAAATATTAGACTAAAAAGTCTTATATAGTGAGATCATTTGTCAAGTAATATTTTATTAGTATTACATGTACATGAATATATACACACCATAGTTATGTAATGTAAAACTCTTTTATACTACTAATACTGATCGGTATATCTGTAGATACGATAGTCTGTATAGTTGAGTATCACAGGATATGTATTGTGAAATAACTGAATGATTATATTCAACTACTGAGGCCCAAAAGATCAATTTAAAGTTACATATCAATATATTATCATGTATGTGTTTAGCATTTAATACCACTATTGTTAACACACTGTTTACAAAAATGTTATTGAATGCAAGTTAGGAAAGTTATACATACAATGTTCAAATTTCTCATGTACATTTACTTGAAATTCGTTGTTAGTATCTATTCAGCAACTGAAATAGAAAATAAATATGAACCAGGTACTCTGGATGATCCATGTATAATAAACATGTATGTTATCATTGTTTAGGCTGTAACACACTAGAGGTGTAAAGAGTGTAGATAAATTAATAGGATCGTACATTACTTTTATGTGCAGAATAATATCAAACATGAAATTATAATAAACAGCTTATCTGGGTAATATTTGATAAGACTGTGATATATTCATGTTGCATTTGGTTGGCTTGATTGAGATAGGCACAGGACAGGTACAAAATTAATTGGAAACAAGTACAGGCTTTTGATTGGGATTTAACTGACAGCAGGGATTACCCTGATGCAGGTTTTCTGCGTTCCTGACGCAACTTTTTGACTTAGGACCCTCATTTCTGCATCAATGGGACCCCCAATCGGATCCTTCGAATACATTTTTGTTTCCGCTAGAACATTTTTTTTGCAACTTTATTTATTGCACTTGTGGTTTATTGAGCAATCTGTAATGTCTACTCTACACGCTATAATAAGTAAGAGGCGTCTTATTGCAATCATGGCAGAACGTTCCATTCCATACTGCTGTCCAATTGAAATAGTCATGTAAATGATTAACTCATGTGCATGTGCTATTTTATTTATAAATTGCATACTGTAACAGTGAACTTGAAATGCATACCCGTATATGATTTGATCCCCAAAATGTCTCAGGGACTCACTAAATATAAACCTTAAGGGACCCTTGTATGAAAATTTCTAGGGAAACCCTGATTTACTTAAATAAAAAAATCTTTAAAAACGTTGAGGAGCATGCTAATATGGGCTAGACGCAAAACAGCTTCAGACAAAGAGTTTCTTTCTATGAAATTGTGAAGCTGATTGTTTATTCTGATTAGAAACGTATCTTTACCGGGTACAAAACAATGGGGGCATCGCTAGCATAACAACATCAATATAACTTGACAATGGTTGTTTTTATTCTAATTGCTAGTATCAACCAGTGTGTATTTTCAAAATACATGTATATCAAAATCATGAACATCATGAAACATGCAGTATGCCAATCAAGCAATGCAGTTTGTGACTATATAATATACGGTTTGGCGTGTTCTAGTACCGATTAATACGCTATATTCAGTAACAACTATCAATTAAAGGATGTATTTAATTGACTATCTATAGTAGATCGATCTTTTTAGTCTTGAGAATTGTGCAGTAAAATATGCTTTTAATGGTTGTTCATATTTAAAATCGAAAGGATATCACAAACAAGGCACTATTCGTCGTCAAATTCGTAAATTTGATAATAGTGTCGTCAAAATGATGGCAATCACGGCGTTCCATACTTGGAAAAATGAAATTTTTTGATAACCCATAAAACACGTTTCTATTATCAAACAAGTGCTTTTTTATTTACTTTTAACCTTGATATGTATTTATATAATTATTAAAATATCCCATTCACTTTAATATCTCAATGTTTGGTAGTTTAAACGACATTTGACCTTGGCCCCGACTTCGCCGTAAAACGACGCACATGCACATCTGTGAAGACGTACAACGCGTAAACACAGACAAACCCCTTGGTAATCATTAAAAATTAACATAATCGTTACTTACCTTGCATATTCCATCGATAATAACACTTCATGACGTTTGTTATTGTTTTTTTACTGGGCGCCGCCATTAAACTTCGTACGTAAATCGTACCTCCCGCTGAAGAGTACTCACTACGGTGTGCTATACGGGCCATAACTTCATTTGGAAAATTTTACATCTTTGACGGTCTATAGTTTTGTTTTGCCAGGGTCTACAGGTTGCAATTTTTTTCTTGAATATACTAACATGAGGTACTTTCGCCCAGTATAAGTTTAGTTTTTGTTGCAATTAGTCCGAGTGAAAAATTTCGTTTACCAGCCTATTCCCACATACGGCATACATGTATTTATGTATTATGCACTTGCGTTAAACTATGTTTAAAAAAGTTAATTTTGTGTTTCAGTCATACGTAGAATTGCAAACATTAATCATTTCGTCGTTGATATAAGTAATATAAACGAAGCATTGATTATATTAATGATATAAAGGCAGAAACGAACTGATAAAGGATAGACAAAACGCAGTCCTGAACGTTTGATATCTTTTATTTACACCAATTAGCTTAAGATTAGAAAACAACAATAAATATATAAATAACAATGATAATAGCAATTCATGGCGATGTTCATAATAAATATCAAATAAAAAAATCAGTCCAAAGCATATAAACAGTAAATTCGTCAGCAAAAAAAGGTATGAGAAAATCCGACAGGGAAGGTAGCACTCAACCCAACCAGCCGAGCACAGAAATCAGAAACACCACGACACAACTACCCTGAGCAGTGCCTACAGAAACTCCCTGTGGAGACTATTTCTATCGTGTGGTATGGCAGCCAACATCGATCTGCGGCGCCCAGGAATAGACACTGCCCTCACAGGTATCAAACAGGTACCATTTTACACCATGGTAGAGTGGAACATGTGGGTCTTGTTCAGAGAAATTAACGAGTGGTCCTACCTCTAGGCCACCGCTCCCCACATGTACATAAGAATCGAAATGTTATAATTTCCTAATACATTACATGTATAGTAATTTTAAGTGATACCAATTTCTATCAAATCACGTAAGAGTCGAAATGTTATAATTTCCTAATACATTACATGAATAGTAATTTTAAGTGATACCAATTTCTATCAAATCACGTAAGTGGAAATTTTATTATTTCTTAATACATAATAGCCATCTCATTTCAAGTGTATGTTGACTAATGCAATATAATTCATGAGATATATATACACTCGGTGGCACTTCTTACGCTGCCACTTGATTATTCTTGATATCTCGAAAACCGTTTGAGATAACTTTATCAAATTTTCACCAGTTTCAGTTTAAGGCATGTGCCTATTGCTGCATGTGTTAATTCAGAAATTGGTATGTATGAAAATGCGTGGTAAAAGCGTAATTTACGTCACCCGGAATTACAAAGTCACAAAAATAAACAGCGTATTTATTAGGGGTCAATTGAGTATTTTCAATATTATTTTTCTTTGCAGCTTCAAGTGTTATGTAATAAGTGTACACAATAAAAGTATTTATAAATTTCATCTCCGTTACAATTTCCTAGTTAACCAAATAGCAGTTGGTAAGCTTAGACCGCCTCAAATTCAGCTCATAATCTGAATATAAAACCGATGCGCTTAAAATAAACGTTTAACCTTAAGTAATGTGTGCGTGCGTGCATGTGTGTGCGTATGTGTGTGTATTTATGTGCGTGGTTGGATACGTGTCTGTGATAGGGCATATATAAGTGAATGTATATAAGACGTTCGACTATATTTTGCATTATATACGTTGATGCTAAGTTACTATCTTATGTTTAGTTTCTCTTAATTAATTCGCTTTATTATTATACTTGTTTGTTTGATTGAAATTTATATTGTATATAACCCATATATGTTGTGTAAACTCTTCAATGATTTGGAGGAAATAAAGATGTATATATAGTACGCAGCAGAGTTGAATTTATGCAGTCTGATATAATATTTGGTCTCCCTAAATTTAAATTTCAAGTTGAACGCAACCTGCGTTACTCACAAGAATCGTATTTTCTCAACAGACACACTAAGGGTACGGAAAACACTATATTTTGCTGCAAAACCAACAATTTTCGTTTTCTTGCATTTTGGTAAATATTGTTAATAACCATTTAAAACCATGAGCGAATAAAATGTTGATATGCGCAACCATTATGGGAAATAGGACATCTACACGCATACATAACAATCAGATGGCCGATATTGGGTGATACAAAATGCGACTTTCAATATAAGTATTCAGTCAGTAGAAGACGTATCGTGCAATAGTCTAATGTCGAATCGAGCAGAAAATTCGCCACAACCTGTGTCAAATATTGATGTTCAAGTGTGCCAAATTTAATCACAGTTACAGTTAAGTGTATTCTTTATTATCTGAGATGTGTTACCAAAGCATATACGTGTATTTACTTCATGAGTATTTAGATATTTGAACAAGTTCACACAATGTTTATAATGGTATGAGAAATTATTATTTAAATATGAATATAATAAAATAAGAATGATTGTCTACGAATATATTGAATGTCCCTCGTACTAACATTAATACGCATTCAGAAAAAAAACTATTATTGAATAATTTTTACAGAGCGTACAAGCGGGCGTGAGGCTCAAATGTCGGTAAGTAAATATATATACTGCCTGGCGACTTAAAGGAAAAACTTCGGAAAGTAAAATGTGTAGTGATATTCTTCTTTTTTTTAAATGAACAACTTATATGTATCAATGAGTGATTACTTTCTGGTAAAAGGTTCGCATCGTGTCGAGCGAAATAAAAATGATTACAAGATTATACAGCTGAGCGGGATATTCAAATTATTCTAGTGACTTATTTGTTGATAGATAATATTATCAATAGCAGCAGATTAATATCTGACGAATTAAAATATCAGGTTCATGTGATAAGTCCAGCAAATGGAATGATAAATACCCGAGTATCCTTGTTACGCAATAAATAAGTAAAAACGTAATCAAATTGAATATTATTACTTAATCATACATTAAACGGTAGGCCTAGTCTTACAACACGTGCTATTTAGTGTTTTTTCCCCTTCTAACCAGAGATTGTGACAACCATACTTAATTATACCGGTACTTACACCATAATTGGATTACCGATGACATTTAACGACCCAATATACAACCTGAGTGGTTTATCGATAACACTTATCAATTATATGGACTAATGGGATTATCGCTTTTCCAGTTGGTGATTGATGAATTACCAAACAATATACATTGTTTGTTAATCAGCAACAATAACAACAACAACCTTTTATTCGCTCAATTCATGCACAACATGAAAATAAGAGGACTAAATGGTCAAAAGTTATAAGAACAAAGAACGAGGCTATAACTACATTAAAGTACCTATTTCATGATGTATTGCATAAGTATGTACATTAATTAGACGGAAATAAAAATAAATATATAGAGGATCTATCACAAGTTGTCAATTGATATAAATTTATATTAAACGAGTTTTCAAAATAATATCAAATTATACTAGAATATATTGGTACATATCATTTAGAAGAAAAATGCGCGATTGATATGTTTTTTAATTTCTTTGATATTTGCATTAATTATTTTACAGTTTTAAAAAGATAGACGCAGTCTTTTAAAACAAGCAGATTACACATAATTAACGCCACGTCTCGATATATGATTATATATTCGTTAATTACCAGGATAAACGAAATGCCGACGCCAAACTGTAAAAACGAGTGCTTCTTGTCAAACATGTTTCTTTGAATTAATTTGACAAATTGGTAATTGATATCATAATAAGGCGTTAATGTAATTATGATTGTATCCTAAAAAGATTTGACATACCGTCTGTTTTTACTTTCATGTTTTGTATTGAAGAAACCTTTGAACACCAACAACAAGATTAGTCAATTGCAAATTAATATGAACAAATGAATAGCAATCATAAGATCTACAATCTCTTTTCAATATAACGTTTTCATATCACTGTACTAATGTTGTATTATCTACTTGTATGTAATTGTTCCTTCTCAGCTCATTATTTTATGACTGGTGATTTCTGTCGTTTATAGTTATTTTTTTAAAGGTTCTTACTTCACTGTACATAGTCTCATAATTTCCATATTTCTATATATTAATAGAACAGATCATAATAAAATACCAAGCTTTCCTATACAAACCTACACCAATTGCCTATAAGAGCATATGTAACAATACGTGTACATAGCTTTGGTGTTATCTAATCTCCGCCTCATATATTGACAAAAGACCACGGCCGTGAAATATCGCATTTTTTCTAATCACTGTCATTTCATTAATGTTGGTGTCATTTTAAATATATTTACCTATTCAAAAACTAGAGAGCTTCATCTTTATAATGATGTAAAGAAATCTAGAATTTAATGGAAAATAAAAAAATAAAAGTGGGGGGCCGTGGAATTCGAACACATTGAAAATAGAAATTCACGGCCGAAAAATTGTGCAATATTCAATTAGTAATAATTACATTATTAATGAACGGATTTTCACTCTGTTTACATATTCTAAAACTAGAGAGTGTCACCTTAATTATGTGACCAATTTTATAAAAATGAGTTTATAAATAAAAAAAATAAAAGTAGGGGGCCGTGGAATTCGAACATAAAAATATGTAGATTTTTTTTCTAAAAATTAGTCTGACTTTGAACTGATATAATTTATGTTTGCATATGGATAATTTCAATTATTGTATATATTTAGAAACTAGACAGCTTTATCATTACTTTGATACTAAAATATTAAAAATCTGTCCATAAATAAAAAAATAAACCTTAGGGGCCGTCAACTCACTTCGTTTTTCTTATTTAGAATAGCAATGGGCCGGGGAATACACACTGTCATTTCGAACCAGCGTTGCCATACTATTTGCACGTCGTGAGAATCGCTTTATTTACATTCTTACGCTCTGCGTGCACCCATACCAAAATGTACACAAGTATGAACGTTTTTTACGCAAATACTTGTATTTAATAAACTATTTGTCGTAAATAAACTATATTACGCATTTGAATTACTAAAAATGAAAATAACACCAATTTTAGGTAAATTATACTAAATAAATATACCCAAACACACATAAGCCCACTAAATCAGAGAGGTTTGTAAAATTCCGCATTTTTCGGCGGGGACTTGGACTTTTTAATTGTTTCTTTGACTTACGTGAAGGCATTGCTCATTGTACATGTGCTGTGATGTTACTGATGTGAGTCTTTGCTCAGCTGGTAAAGTGTGCTGCCTCCCCTGTCCGATTTCCTCATACCTTTTTATCAAGCCTTATTAACACTTTAAAAAGTTCTAGTTTCTAAAATTATAAAAAAATGTCTCTCACAAGACTGGTCTGTAAAACAATTGGCCGCAGGAACTATTTAACTTGTACTAGTATTATACAGGGTGTCCAAAAGGAAAGTATACAGTTTCAGTGCATTTTAATAAAAGCTTAACGTTTTGCTATCGCAAAAAATTCAGCACATAGTTAGTCAAAAGATGAAAGTTTTATCTGGCATCAGTTTAAAACTTATAACTTGGATATTTTTTTTAAAAATGTAAATTTTCCAAAATTACCGTATTCTGTCCGTGTCGTCATTTTGACGTTATTTACGACGTTTTCACAATTTCTGTATTTCTGGTGTTTCTTGTCTTGCATGCATTCTTGGATAATTTGGATTGTATTTCACAAATAAAAAACTGATACTATATATATGATGTGTCTCACGAGCATGGGCATGTTTGTTGGCTTTAAATAGGCTATTCGCTTGCGATTTCGACAACAAAATAAACAGAAGTAAACCCATTGTGTTACTTGCCTTTTAAGCAAGTTCTTTTGGAACTCCGCAGCGAATCATTTGTTTAGAATGTTGTATAGTTCATGCAAGTGGAGCCAGCGTCACACATGGTAATGAACGGTGTTGGGTGAATTACAAGAAACATTTGTTGTCAAAACAATGTCTACCAAATTCTACTGCAGAGTGGAATGGCCCACCCACAGCCCGGGTCTTAATTCATGCGGATTTTTTGTCTTTTGGGCTATCCGAGATCGCTTATGTACAATCAAATGCGAATATACACAAGTTTTCTTCTGATCAACATCAAAATGAAATTTAAGAAGACCAGTTTGTAGAAATCTTTGTAAATGTAACCAACACTTTTAAAGAACGGGTGCAAACCGGGAAACACGCGATGGACACTCACAGAAATTGTGAAAACGTCGTAAATTACGTCAAAATGACGTCACAGTAAAAATAAGGTATTTTTTGGAATTTGACATTTTTTAAAAATTATTTGAGTTACAATTTTCAAACTGGTACCAGAAAAACTTACATCTTTTTTCTAGCCATGTGCAAAATTTCTTTGCGATAGCAGAACATTAAGAGTTGATAAAATACCCCGAAACTGTATACATGTACTTTCCTTTTGGACACCCTGTATTGTAGGAATTAATACGTGGAGTTTGTATTATAATTTTGAATATATACATTCAATGGAAACCTCGCCCCAAATCCCGGGAAAGGGCGGGGAATTTTCGTTTGTTCAACACCCTACAGCACTATCAGCGTCAAACAGGTGGCGAATTCCTGCTACTGTGATGCAGACATCGCGGAAAAAGTAGTGTCGGTCAATCTGTAAGAGTAAGGCCGCGATGTTTTATAGTAGTGGTGTTTTCGATCATTACGCTCGTCTAAGCTACCATATATCGATGGCTTAGAATTAGAAGGTCGTAACTACCAAATCGATATTTTGAGAAAAAAAAACGGAAAAACTGTCTGACATTTAATCTTTACTTATGGTGAAACAATCTTTTACAACTTCATTTTGGTCAACATGACAAGTTCAGATTTTTATGAAAATGGGCTCATAACAAACGCCTTGTGGCACTTACGACCTTCTAATTCTAAGCCATCGATATACGTTGCTATGCATCGGACGTATACGTTGCTATAGATTGTAATAGGCATCTGTTTCTGTCGCGAATTTTGGAAGAAGGTAAACGGTGGTGTATGTAAATCACATAGATCTAGGTTTGGATTGGTTGACAACAAATACTTTTTCGTCTTTTTTCTGCACCGGCCGTGGACATTTTCAACACAAATATATTGTTAAGAAATAATAAGTATTGGCGTACATTACTGACTGGTTCCATTTAAATAATACATTATGTTATAGTGTATTTACATTATGCGTCAAAGTTTACCACCCAAAGTAACGCACATAGCCTACATAACGTTAAAACGACGACGTCAAAACGTCGTTACTTTCATATTTTTTATAAGTAGTTGTGATACGGAACTGTGCATAACTTTGAAACTAGTTGGTAAAGATGTCAAAACAAAAACTATTCAATACTTTGAATTTTTAGAAACAATAAAAACGCAAAATGTCAAAATTTTGTCGGAAGGCCTAAAATCGCATGACGCGGCTCATATATACTCTACATCCGTTGGGACTTGGTTCTAACGCGCTTTTCCACAAATCATGCGAGTTTGGTATAAATATCGTGTAAGGTACCGTTAGCATAGATTTTACTAAATCCAAGGGAAGTAATCCATCAGGGAAAGTATAAATGCCGTGGGCACAGTTCGTCCTGGTAATATTTGTATCACATATGTTAGTACTAGACTGTGTGTTTAGCGTTTATTCGCGGTGAATAAACGCTCCGTGTTTGACGGATCGTACACAGTGGCAATATAACGAAAATCAGGTGAGTTTCCGGAGGGTTTAGCCATTTAAAAAAAAAATTGTTTCTTGAATCACTGTCTCCACCCGCATTTAAACATATTTCGCTCAAAAAAGTCAGCACGTGCGTTCATTTCAAGACTTTAGCAAAACCGCATTTTCTGGCTTTCTACTTTTCCCAGACATGGTGAGACGTTATTGAACACGTGGAGTTATATATTTGAAGCATACATGGCAAATCATTTGGTCAAAATGTGGTTTTTTTCAGTGAGATAGAACAGTTTAATGTTGAACGTTCGCAAAAATCGCTGTTTCTAGGATTAGGAGGAATTGATACTATTCAAGAAAACGGAGTTGTAAGAGATCATCTTCGACCATATCTACATCAGCTGGAGGTTTAATTGCTAACATGACAATCGATTTTCTTACCTTTGTTTGTGATTCTATCGGTAGATAGCCGTCACCACACGCCATCTCATCCGTCTCCACTCACTGAACGATAGGACTCGGTGATATATCATCATTTCACATACCACCGTGGCCGATTGGTTAGGGCGTCCGACTAGGAAGTGGGAGGTCGAAGGTTCGAATCTCGGCTGAAGCTGGGTAGTAACTGATGAGACCGGTTTGTCAGCCGCCAGTTAGTTTTATTAATGGTTACCGTAGGCCAATCTCTGCTAGGCGCCCGGCTTACGAGAAGGGATTCGGGAAGCTACTGTATATGCATGAATAATTCATAAGTGTTTCATAAGTCAGAATTGACTTGCCCTTTCAATAGGGATGACACTATAATAAACAAACTTTACACTTTTTTACCACAGTCGCGTGTCTACATGTACAATGAATGCCAGAATGTTAAAAGATTGGTACACGTTTAATCTACACAGCCGCCCAAAATACAGATACCGCTGACAGACATTATCTGCTCGATGGTGACAACGTAGACCAAGGAAGAAAAATGACGAAAACACAGTAACACATCAATAGTAGCATGTATTTTATATACCATAAGGTTTATAATCCGTATATAAATCTATAACTACATGAACAAACTATATGTGTAACTGTACTCACGAAAAGACAATGCATCATCCAAGAGCATAATTAAAAGAAAATACAGTAAATGGATATAGGTATAATTATAAGAATAAAGGGTAATATTTGTTAATAAAAAACGCACTCCTATCTGGTCTTTTACACGTAGTGTAAGGATAGGTATGACTATGTCAAATATAAGGACAAAGCATTGTATAACTTTAAGAATATTTACATATAGCTACCACGTCCCTACGTTTTGATTTGTCGGCCATCTTTGAAGACAAATTTCTCAAATTTCTGTATAATTAGCACAAAAACAACTTTCATTTATACTTATTTATATGCATGCATTTGCGATCTATAGGCTCTTATAACCAAAGCCTGCTGTTCAATCTTATTTCATTAAAATATTAAAATACACAGTAAAAATGTAATAAATATGTCTTTTTAAGATGACTGACAATTCCAAAACAAAGGATTATATTGTGTTGATTTAATCATTACTTGTTAACACATAAATCGGAACATTACTTATATTATCGATACAGGTTTGCGTTCACACAGATAATGTTGTCTAGAATTACACTTGACTTCATTCGTACCGTCCAACCACGACAAACAATAACCGCGTCTAGATGGCGCGTCTGAACCGGAAGTGTGCAATATGGTGTCGTTAACTGCATCCGGTTTGTTTATCAGCCGGTTTCCGGTCACCCATCGCCAATGTTGTTCCGACCAAAAGCCTCCGATCCAAGTTTCTTTTAGAACTGTTTTTCCTTTCGTCGCATAATTCTGCAACACCGCCGTCACGAGCTCACCTTCTTTGTCCGAATCGATGACAGCAAGATGGCCGCCAACTCGTTCACAAGCATCCTGGCTATTATACCAGTCCAACTTCCGGTGTTGCGCGAGTCGGTAGCAAGTATCTTCACCGCCTGTAATCCAATGTGTAGGACATTTTGTTAGTTCAAGTTTATTTCTAAGTCTTGCCAGTTCACCTTGGAGATAGAGCGTTTGTCGGTACGTCTTTTCAAATAGTTCGTACTGGTAGGTGTACTCCCAGACAGGTGGGTGAGTCTTTACAGGTAGTTGGACTGCTCCAGATATTAACCAACACAACACAATTCCAAACAACAGCAGTGCTGTCGTCATCTTGAAAATAACGTTACTAATTAAATAGATGGCGTAATGAGTAAATTTTGTATCAAAACAAGGCAACTATTTGCTTACTCCGATGTGTCCAAGACGATCGCACTGATCTCGTCCAATTTTATGGATGATGAAGTGATGACGACGAAATGATAACGTAAATTTTTGTAGCTATAACAAAATGATTCGCTCACTTAAGCCTTAAGGACGCTGCAACATGCATCCAACAATTGATGGCGAAATTATTGCCCAAAGTCCAGTATCAATTTATCAAATGAAGGCAATGTTTTGTTAAATCCAATTCGGTGTTACTCTTGTCCAATATTCGAGGTTCGATTTATTTAGTAGATTCCACTGATGACAAAAAGTTTGCATCAAAATAAAGCAATGGTTACAGTAACTCCAATATGCCCCAACTCGTATTACCAGTGGTTTAACTATTACACATCTCACTAACTGTTTTAAATAAATATATTGTAATTCTCATAACACAAATGAATATTGCCTTTTTCAAACACTTCGACGGCAACAATTAATTTTCTGACAATTATACGGGCTAAATATATCACGGGCGAACGTTCTAGTAATGTGCTAGTCTACTCACTAGGTACATGTATCGTTCTATAAAATACAATGGCATTTATCATCTGTCTGTCCTTCAATGTGTTTTAGCTCACCTAAGCATTTTAAAAATGTTTGAAAGGTAGGCAATTGTGAACACCATATGTACATCGTCTCACGTCAACATTTTGGCAGTTTATAAAAGGAATAATTGCGACAATTAATTTCTGTACTGTCCAAAACGATTGCATTTTGTTATAACAATGTATAGTTATTGTATCTTGTGTCGGGCTAGAAGTCAAATAAAAAACACACGAAGACACATAAAATAGTATACAGTAAATAGTGGGGCACAAACCAAAGCCACCCAGCTACGGCGGAAGCACCCAACCACACACGCAAGAGTCAGACATAGTACAAGCCATCCATATCCCAAAAATGGATGCTTCACGTGGACCTTAAACATGTATGCTCACTCCGCAATGCATGACAAACTGTGGACTTCGAATTTTGTGCATAATTAGCCATAAAGGGAGGTAATTATAAGTGATAACTACACTGAAGTGAAGTCGATCCAGGACTAGTAAGCACATAATGCACAAAAAGATGATACTTAGTAAACTAAATATAGTAAACGAACAAATTAGATACCTCTAGAAGGAAGAGGTACTGGTCAACAATCATGTTCCCCATTATAATTTTGGTAATTGGTCACTATCAGACAGGGACAACCACGTGTATTAAACTGTGCCATTTATAAAAAATAAAACGATATTTTTGCAAACTATATACATTGTATTTTATAGCAAACTATAATTGTTACACTAAACATGTTTTCGTTTTACTCGTTATCAGTGGAGCAATTATCTGAATTACAAGATGCATGAAGTCCATGATTCCACTGCGGTGTTCCATAGTTCGCGTTGGGACATTGAGGAGCAATTGTCAACACATTTATGTAGATAAATATAAATGGAAATACGTTGACAGTATGCTTGTTGGCACCTGATCATCACTGTTAATAGTATTTAGATCTAAATGTGCTATCATATCGACCGTCGTACGACTTACGCCTGAATGTCACATTCGTGATGTTCTGAAAATGAAGCCAGACTAATATGTAGTCCACACTGTCGCTCTTAAAATAGCCCTTGCGCTTCAGCGATTTTTCTAAATAAAGAATTTGATTTTGCTCTAAATATCTGAAATATTTAGCGCTACTAAATCACAACATTCCGTGATATTGAAAAACATTGCATTGATAATTATCATTGACAGCGACTTCCCCCTTCTTTATTAGTTACATTTTAGTCACAATCTAAAAAGAGTATACATTTTCCAAATTTCGGAAGAAGAAAAAGCGCAATCATGTGCAATAAGTATCTGTGCCTTGCATGTGAAGACACGCATCGGGTTTTAATTTCCGTCAAAAAAATAAGATAAAATTTTCGTTTATAAGATTTCACAGTTTATTTTTAAAATCCCAATTTAGGTCAAAACGCCGTTAATTTTTCCTGATTTGACTGGTACTGGTAACCTTTCCCAATCAAGTGGGGAAAATAGCTTGGAGTTTTTTCCGGTGATTTTATACTCATGTCGTGTAAATTGAAAACCTATTGAATACATAACATTCTTTAGTTATAAAAGAATTAAGAATTATATATATATTATATCAGTTGCTCTTGAATCTGTGGACACTAAAGAGGATGTGGTAAATTTTAGAAGGGGGTATAATTATATCTTATGGGAAAATGGACTAAAATGTGTTAAGAACTGCATGGAACTGTTTTCGGCACTAAATTGTCAAACAACCAATGGAAAGCTACCTGCCTTATGACCGTTCTACCACGTAGCGTAAAGTAGCCCTGTTATGCAATATGAAGTACACTACATGTAGTACATGCACATTTTCCGCTGTCAAATTCTTTATATCGTACGGAATGACATTACCATTTTGCTATTTCTTTGAATTCAGTATGTACAGTATGTAGTTTCAAAGCGAAACGCTGCATTAAAAGTCAAACTTGAACGTATATAAAATTATACTGGGAGTCATAAAAAGTTTTATAACAAAGATACACACAAGTAGGTGGGTTTCATTTAAAATGAGTTCGACGTTACATATTTTGCATGTGCAGTTGTAAGTACAAAATTTAAGTGATTTGGAAACAAAACAATAAGGTTATTATGTGAGCTGGGCGAGCGAAAAAATACGTCAACAGCGGACAGACATTGTAGAAATTTTTTTAGTTTCTAGGAATGTTAGGGATGCCTAAACGGGATTTTTCAGGAATTTAGGGCCCCTTGAAATCATGTCAGTGTTTAAATATGAGCCGGTGCTAGGTGGATATATAGCCGAAGTGGTCTTTAAATGAAGTTAACCAAAAACACTGTAGTCTTTAATCTAGTACATGCATGTATGATGGAAACGTACTGATGTACCGATGTAGGTGTATACGTGAGTACTTAACGGTAATCAGGTGCATCTATGTGGGAAATCTGGCCTAGGGGTCGTGACCTTTCTCTCAGAAATGTAAACAAACGTGCCTGAATCGATCGTACGATGCTAAGTTGATTATTTAGGATACGATAAGGCTGTCCCAAAAGTTACAGAAATATATAGTAGCCTTAGTTTGGTGTACACGCAGATTAAAACATGTATACATGTTTGCGATTTCTATTTCGCTGGCTGATACGTTCATATATAACACCAGTATCATACGTCGCTTCTCATGAGCAGATTTTTCATGAAACTCAGGAATTGTCATGTTGACCAAACTGAAGTTTTACCATAATTATTTTTTAATATATGGTACAAATCCAAGTCCAGAAGAAACAAAGGGATTCGAAATGGATCCATTATTCCAAATCAAAACAGACCGACAAACAGACCTCATTCAAACTAGTTTTAGTATTTAGTTCATTAATACATCTTAATGATGATTTATACATGTAGTTTTCTCGAGGGGTATTAACTGTAAAACTTGACTACATTGTATTCTAGTATCGGCATTTTCGTAACATCCCATGTTTTCGGTTATTTTATCACGTGTTTCCATCAAAGATCAGCCCATCTTGTTTTGTTTTGCTAGGAAATTCAATTTGCATCCTGATCTCAGAAGACGCGGGCCTATATTTTTACTTGAATCAGTATTTTAATAAAGAGGACCGGACCTACTCCAGTTAGTAGTGAATAGGACAATGTTTTCTACATATTTTATAGCCGTGTTATATCTAGAAATATTACACTCTGTGACGTCACGTGTACCTCCGAGAATATGGAACGATTGTAGTGAGTGGAATTTATAATTTTATTTTGAATATTTTTTCTGTGTGCTGCATTGCATGACCATGATGATTGTTTTTTTTTTAAAACGCGTACAGTGTGGGTTCAAGACATACAATCAACTGTTGATAGCAATTACGTATACGATATTTCTATCAATAACATATTGCACATTGTTGCCAGCAACATTGACATTCCCTGACATTTCACTGACTTCTGAAATTCTATTTTTCACTGACCATTTTCAAGAATTCCCTGACAATTCACTGACCTTGAAAAAAATTCCCTGACTTTTCCAGGTCGCTGGCAATCCTGATGTAGTGTACAAGCAACTACTTAGTAATTGTATTTCTGAATTCTGTTAGAGTTGGACCTACGGTCCTTTATTTAACTAGCTGACGGTTTACTAGACACGCTTTCTGTCTCCTGTGGTCTTCTTCCACTACGGAATGTACTTTGTTTACAACTTACGGCTCAACTAACCGACCGCATCAGTCGTAATCCAGCCTCAGTCGGGATTCAAACATCCCAGGCGGACGCCCTAACCACTCGGTCACCATTCTTTTCATCGGTTATTGCTTCATTTATAGTTACAAGTTGATTTTGAATTCCAAAATGTGTAAGTCTTTTTACATGACATGATTGAAATTACAAAATTAAAATTACTTACCGTCTGCACATTAATCCATTAATTCCATTTTCATCTGAATACATAACTACAACTGCACACATTATTATTTACAATATTTATTTTAAGTTTATATTTAAGAAGTAAAAGACGCTCACTTCTATCAGTCTAGATACCAGCTTTACGAATTCCAATGGAATAGCACAGACGACACCTCATGTTTGACACATTTTTATAGAATTGACAAGATATCTAATAAGTAACTGTCATATGATCTTTTGACAGGTATAATTTTACAAGGGCTGGTCAAGAATAACGTGTAGACTTTTGTTGGTTTTACAAATCAGTAATACAAATAGGTGCACCCTGTATCATTTGTCAGAGGCGTATCCAGAGACATGAAACACCGAGGCAAAT